>OY390736.1:42812203-43412203 GCA_959613385.1 Geotrupes spiniger | reverse complement strand
TCAATTTGACAATTAAAATTTTAATTGACAGCTCGATAGACAAAATTTTAGGTCTACCAGTTACTTGTGTTAACTGATTGTGCGTTTACAGTTTATGCTGAAATGCATGTCAAAATCAATTGATAGATGTCGAGATACTACCTACATTTTAATTCGAGTCTATTGCTACGTTTAACCCAAAGGAACAATTGTAATACCTACCGTCAGCGCCGTCTCGCGTCAGACATTCCGACCACTCCTGCCGACCAATCAGCTGATCCCGATTCATGTCGCAAGCCTTGGCGAAATTCTTCGCGCACCGTTTCGGCTTCACGGCCTTTTTCACTATCCTCCTCAAATCCCTGTACTCCGTCTTGTCCAGCTGGTTGTTCCTGTCCTGGTCCATCTGCTTGAACTTCCAGTCCAGCACTATGCCGTAGGCCTCGTCGGAGCTCGTGGTCACGGCCCCCATCTCCCTGCTCCACTCGCTCTGGAAAATCTCTATCAAATTGTTGTTGAACTTGGCCCGGTCCTCCCGCTTGCACGCCCGCGCCGGCTTCTTGAACTGCGACGGCGACCGCCGGCTCGCGGTCTTCTTCCTCTCGCACAGCGAATTGTCATTTGGCGATCGGCGAATTAAAGTTTTCGATATCGGGGCGCCCTGGCTCGTCACGCACCAGCAATACCCGATTGTGTTGTCGCACTGACTGGGACTGTAATTACCGTCACTCCTGCACTGCGGCTTGAACGCGTGGAACGGAAACGTCCGCACGTAATCAGAGCACGTCCTTTGTTTTCGGCACGGGCCCTTGTGCGTTTGCGTGACGTTGCTGTTGAAACAGTGCGCTAGTTTAATTACGCATCTGTTTGGGTAGGAAAATCCGTCGGATCCGCACACGGGGCGGACGGTGGCCAGACTCGATTTGCACAACTGCGGGGAGCAAGTGACCTGTAAGAATATTGCGTGTGAATAACGTTAAATGTCAGTTTGACAGCTCGAAATTATTTTTCGCCGAATGAATCACTGATATCGTTTCTATGGAAATATATGTCAATTTTGATAGGTCCAAAAACGTCAAAATTAGCAAAACTTTGTATTTGTTAATTTGGTAGAATTTCCTTGCATTTTAAACAAGTTTGATTGGTTAATTTTTGACAAAACATTTTTCCCAGAGGAAACGAACAAGAATAATTTTATTAACATGGTAGGCTAGTCAAACTTTAAAAATAACCGTTGTTATTAGATTCGGGTTGGAAACGAATTTGAAAGCGCCCCGTACTACGAAAATTAACGCAGTGTGCTGCGCCCAACATCAAACGTACGGTTCGATTGGTAGGAATAGATACAGCGCCAGCTGGTGCGTCCAGGTGTTCACTCAAAAACTGCACTCATGCCAGAACAGGTGTGCAGTTCGTTTCTACTATTGTACGTTTTGTTTCACATCTGTTGTTTTGCTTCGTCTGAGAGAGCTATGCTATGCAAATGGACGGAGAATTACGATGACTGTCACTTAACGAATTTAATTTGGCCCACGACGTGTTTGTAAAATATTTAACAGTTTAACGTCGAAAAACTGCGAAATTACATACATGTAATAATTAAATTGAAATAGTCGTTAAAATTGGTACGTTATATAAATCAAATTTACGACGTATTGCACGTTTGCAATAATGTTCTCAAGTGGTTTAAACTGACAGTTTTGCACGTTGTTTAATTTTCAATTAGTCGCAGCAATTTTAACTGTCAACGAAAACGTAGATACCCACAAATCATGCGATGCCGCTATAGGATACATGCTCCGTACGTACGATGTGTAAGAATGTTTACATGTTGTACTTACGTAAAAATCGTAAAGACAAAACACACGCACACACAAACACGCCGATGATTACTTACAAGAGCGTCAACGGCAATAAGTAGCTCCAAAACACAAACAAGGTGTAGCCACATTGCAGTCGGGGTCTCTCGATGTGACTTCAAGTACTCATCCCAGCGGCAGTCACATCACCTCACTATGTCCCGTCTCGATAGCGTCCTTACCAATGCGAAGTCCGTAGAGGCACTGAACAGAGCCGCCTTAACTCTGATATCGCCGTTCCCCCAATCCTGGCTAATTGTCGCCGGGTCGGGGGTCAGTGACGCTAATTGTGTTCGATACAAGTGGCTCCTAGTGACCCACACATTCTTTTTCAGTAAAAAATCTCGACCGTAAATCGCCAAGCGCCATCTAATTAATTACATCGCAATATACAGCGTGATTCTCGAATGCGCCGCCGCACATTTACGCAGCGTATTGTCAAAAGATACAAACTGCGTCAATTAATGAAATTCGTGTCGTATGAATGATAAACGACGTTAGTAATAATAACAACAAAAATTATAATAATCGGGACCAAGACGTGAAAATTAAAATAAATAATATTTGCAATGGTGACGCCATCGACGAAATTTATGTGCGATGAACGAGATCTATTTTATCGACCGGTCAATTGTGAACGTTGCGGTTGTCATTTACTGTTAGTTCGTATTTTGTAAAAACGATCTGCTATTATCCTACTTATAATACTTACGTTTTATTATTAGGTTACGTATTCGATGGCAATATGTACAAAAATAATAATATAACTTAATATCTGGCCGAAACGACCACACGATCACATACTGACAGTTATTTAAATGTCAACGTGACGTTTCTACGAAGTCGGATCAGAATTGACATTAAGCAATTTTGACCGTTCGTTAGCAACGTAATTAGATACCTCGTCTGGTTAGTTTATACAATGAAATAACTTGAATTAAAAAACTGTAAAATGTAGTTTAAGGACCTCGCAAGGTCAATTCGTCTCTCATCAGGACTTTGTCTTATTTTATGAGCTCGACACGCATTGTATGCAAGTTCGTCGAATTACGCCATTAAATTGAAAAATTAGTCACGAAACAAATGCATTTTAAATTGACGGAGCTGTCGTCTAGTATTTTAATCTGTGCGTCCACCCTCCGCCACCCCCACCCGTTAACAGTTATTTTTTCAATCGCGTCGCCTAGTGCCGGTTCCTTTGTGTTCGACTTGGTTTCAACGCGACCGGAAACACGTTACTATATCGAATTGCGCAATTTACATAATTTTTGTAATTCACGTAATAATATAGTAAGTGTAATTACAAATGCAGATTAATTCAATTCAGTTTGTTTGTCTGCGCTAATGTGTGCAAGTAAGTAGATATGCTTTGTGAATTTCGACGTTTTAAATTTCCCGCCAAGGAAGACGTGATGTATTTTTGTTGGCAGTACATGTACCTGTTATTTTTTTAGCGAGAAGCTTGGGAAGCTCGCCGTTTTGATTCCGGTGTTTACACTTTCGTCGACTTAAATGTAAGTCTTTGAACGACCAAAATACACTCTTGCATGGCTATTTAAGTAACCGTCGTCGGCGTTGATCGCGCAATTCGCGCGGTACCACGACGGACACGACGCTTTGACGACTCGCTTTTGAATAACATGGCATACGCCGCATAGCCGTCCAGGCATCACACGTACAGTTTTTCTTCCGTAGAATGAGCGCGCTTCAAGAGAATTACTCGGAAAACGAAGACGACCCCGCGGTCTACGAAAGTTCGGGCGATGAATGGGACGAATCATCGGAGGTATTTCGACAACGTTGACTCGAACGGTCTCTTAAATGCACCGCTGTTTCAGAAAAAGCGCAACAAGCGTCGCACGTCCCAGCGTCTGAGCAAGAAGCCTCGCGTGACCCACGTGGAGAGCAGCGACAGCGACGACGACGATCCCAAGCCGCGGCACAAAAACGGCATCAGCAAGAAACCGAAAAAGGCGCCGTCGCCGTCGCCGCAGCCGCAGCCGCCGTCGTCGCCGCCCGTGAAGAGGCCGATGCTGGTCACGCCGAAGGCGACGACGCCTGTCACGAATTTCATCGTAAGTTTGGGTTTCGCTCTTCGATGAATTTAGACAAGTGTGATTTTGCAGACCGGCACTTTCGTGATTCTCAAGAAGGACGCCCAGTCCGGCGACGTCGCCAAGCCGCCGTGCATATGGAAGATCGACGGGAAAGCTCTCTTGCAGAAGTACGAGCCGTTTGAGGAAGACGGCAAGGTTAAACATCGCAATACATCAATTGTAAGTTTGGTGGTGATGTGCGAAACGTTACCACGGGTGTCTTCGGTTTTGTTGTTGTATTTTGTGACAAGACACATCGAGTTTTATATATTTTAATAATTTTGTTTAATTTATATTTGCTTTTTTCTAAATTATTTTAATTAATTTAATAGTTCGTTTTTGAATTATTTTTCAAACAGGAGTTTTGACAGCTGTCGAACTAAATTTCTAATTATCGTGGTTTTTGTTAAAATAAACCACGACGTTCGGACAGCTGTCGATGTTTGTAAAATTTAAGTTTTCTTTAAAATAATGGTTTTGACGAGTGGCAAGGTGTTTTTCAAATTGTGATTTTCTACTTTGTAATTTCCCAAACTGGCGTTTTAACGGCTGTCGAGCACTTTTTGAAATTATCTGTGATCTGTGTAATTGTTGTTTTGGCAGCTGTCATTTGTGACTTACATTGTTTGCAATTTATTTTTTTTTAATTCTGCTAATCCAACTCGAAACGTAGTCAATAACAGATCGATGTCATTCTAATTCTGGAAGTTTGGTAATATATTTGTTTGCATTAAAAATTTCATGGTCTTCGTCAATTCTGTTTTTGTCACTCTTTTGCATTTCGTTGCAATCAGTCCTTTAAGGTTAAATAAATCAACAGTGTTAGTGTTTTCGCAATTTCTTCCAACAGATTTAATTGTCCATGGATTGAATAGCTGTAACTTATTCTAAATCTTTGTAATCTAGTAAGTTTTTTTTTACTGCAATTGTACTTAAGCTTGATTATGACACAGTATAGTATGTGGTGTAGGTTTGGATTTAGGTAGAATGTTTCAAACCAACCCAACCCAACTAAAGCCAACCCGAACCATATTTTGTACTGCAATTGTGCTGCATTATGACTATACTGCAACTGTACCCAATTCATAATTTCTCCTTTTCTATCGTCTTCCCTTGTCTTGGTTATTCTCGGGGTGATATTTCTTCATTTTTTATTCCTGAAATATTTCCCACAAAAATGCCGAAATATTCCCATTCATTGTTTAATTATTTTAATTTTTTGTTATCATTTCCATTCTTTTGGTCTCAAATTAGAAGTTTCCCGACATTCTTTTGTAATTTATATTTCTTTTCCGTGACACAACTTGACAGATTTTTCATATCGTTTCCTCTTGGTATTTATTTCATAGCTCTATATATGTTAGTGAGTGCTTATGATTTTATTAACCAGGGTCACAATTAATGTGCCAACTTTGCATTCTATATGTTGTTGTCTATAATATAATCTTGAATATTAAAAATTGGAGTGGGAGTGTAGATGCAGTCTAGATATTTTACAATTATTTATTTTAGTACACCGGTTGGTCTGCTCTCGATAAGGATCAGTACGCACCTATACAAGTACAAGTATGCTTACACTCTGGCCAGAAGATGATAGTCGAACTGAACTGGGAACAGATGAAGACCATCAACATTGATAGCGATTAGAGACCTATTGTCCGAACTTTCGTGGTAAGGTGGAAGCAAAAAACTTACGTGGGTTGAGTTAAAATTCTGCTGCAAAATTAACCAATATATTCACGTTTTCAATATCAATTTTTAATAAACGTCGCGCGAATCGAAGCAGCCGACTTTGTCGAATTGTCAAAATTGAAGGGCGCTACTCGAGCGAGACGCGTAAGCAGCGCCGTCTCGAACACATTTTTAATCAATCGACTTTCGTGTCAGATATGAAAACGTCTGTGTGTATAAAAATGTCATAGATCTTCGAAACGTGTTCGTATATTTGACGACTTGTATGTGTTTGTGCTTAAATGTATATAAAATTAGATTATAGTAAGTTCGAGCACTGGTTCTCGCACGAATTTAGAGCAAATTAAGATTTAGACGTTTAAGGCGGTCGCTTTTACACTTGAATGTGAGGATCGATGAATTTATTGCTCTGTCGAGCAAGTCTGGCTGCTTCCATTTCATTTTGTACGTCGGTCTTGCATTTGCTTATAACACTTGTAGATTTATAAACGGTGGAAGAATTTTCTTAATTCAACTCACTGGCAATTTGTATTCTTAAAAATTATTGTATCTAAAAATTTCGTTTTGGTCATTTATTTACGACTTTGAATGTATTGCGTTTACTTTACTTGGGGACGGTTTTGGTGGTTTCATCGTCTTGAGAGATATCGACGAATTAATCAATACGTTAATTCAGTCCCCGCAAAATGCATTCAATATAAGTAAATATGTGTGTGACTTTTAAACAACAGTAGATATAGAGAGTTGATTTGAAACAAGGAACTTTGATACCGTAATAGATTTTTTGCCTGGGTGAATTTTCTCGTTTCAATTCTTAGTTTTAGATCATGTGAAAAATATATATTTTACGTTTAATCGATAACTTGCTTCTTAATATAAGTATAGTAATCTTACTGGATAAATTCACTGGTTGAAATGTTAAGTTTCTTTTCATTGTACGTGTACATATCGCATATGTTTGAGAAAATAAAATTTTTTTATATTATTGGGGATCATTATCGTTGTATGTAGGTTACGTATTACTGGTAGGCACACATTTTGTCTGTATGCATAATACATATGTGAAAAATAGATTGAATTTTTGCTCGTGTTTAACCCTTTGCGTGCGTATCCGGCGGGCTGCAAATGTTACTACAAACGGAAATGCCTAGAAATTCTGGCAGTGACGATGTATACGGGAGAGCGTCGTGGTGGAGTGGAAGGCGAAAATAAATGGGAGCATTTATTTCTTGCTCTGTAACTAAATCGATTGGGTGCCTTGCGCAAAACTCTCATCAGTCCTTTTCATGCCAAAGTAACCGCCAACTAGGTCCTCTGAAAGTCAGGGAAGGGTGTCTCTTATTTTAATTAATTTGTGGTAGCGGACGAGCCATCTGGTGTAGTGTACGTGATTTAGTGGGAATAGCAAGTTGTTGATTTTGTTGCAGCAACGTGCACTTCAAAACCTAATCAACTGGGAAAGTTTCAGAACTGATATTTAAAAAGATATAAATCTAATCAGTTAGACGAGAAACCTGAAATATTTGTCAATTCAAGAAACGTTTACAAACAACGTCAAAAATGTTACTCGTCCAGAAAATGGAAACCTCGACTTTGACTCTAATCATCCAGCAGATATTTTGACGATGATCAGTTTCGAAACTGATTTTCAAAAAAATATCGATCATCAAAACATCAGTTGGAGAAGCACAAACACCACCCAAAAAAATTCAATAACTATCTGCAGGATAGTCAAGAATTACCAAACAAATAGAGATGGCCCATAAAAAGTTGTAGCAAACTAAGCATGTAACATAAAATATTTTGAAAATAAAAATACTAAAAGAGGCAAACATAGAAGTTAATGGAAAGGTGTGGCTGAATAAAATAATGGCCTCGATAAAGAAACGATGGTAAACCGACCAGTCACAAGGAAGAAACTATTTTTGTTGATGATTTTGCAGAGATCTTTCATCCGAACTTAATTAATGTTGTCGTCGGTTGGTCGATTGGGTTGGGTTGGATCAGGTTGGGTTGTGTTACTTTATGATTTACGATTTATTTCATAAATTGTGTTGAATTGGGATCCATTGCATTGAAGGTGTCTGGTTATGATCTACTTTATTGACTGTCTTCAGAGGAGTTGGTACATGCGTTCTGATAAATGGTGGGCCTCGTACTGGTTAATGACAGCAGTCATACCAGTACAATATTTTTCTTTTAAATTCTGATTGATTATCAGTATTTTTTCAAAAATGTAAAAACGATTCATGTTTGTCGCAAATCCGTTTTAAAATTTCTAAAGTAATAAAATTTTACAAAATGAATTAAATTTGAGCTTTGAAGATTAGCCACTTTTGTCTCGGATTCTCCCCTTATGGGTAAGTCACGTGGACGCCACTGCCCACGATATTTAAACTTAAAAAAGAAAAAATTCGCAATATTTCTAAATTATTTTTGTCTCACTTACGCATAATCTTATAACGGGTGTTTTTTTTTTAATTTGTCGAACTTGGTCATGAATGTTTAGCTGTGAACGAACCACAATTTTGTAAATACCTTCAAACGTCACTTAAGTAACAACTTTTGACAATTAAAAGTGAGGTTAGACCGGTTAGACGTAGCTTAAGATGTCAAATGAATGATGATGGTTCGTTCGCAGTTAAATATTCACCGCCAGCTTTGACGCCAAATTTAAAAAAACACCCCGTTACTTTTTATATTAAAACTTGCACTGGTATTTTCCCTTATGGTCGCAAAAACGGCCGCTTTATACAAAGAACATTTTCGGATAATGCACCGAGCTGTTTTAACTTAAAAAAAATAAATTATGTGAATTTATTTGTTGTATTTATTTGCGATTCTTAGAAATTTATTCATTTATCGATATCGCCCGACGAATCGCAAACATTCGCGGCGCGCACGTTAATTTCGAGCGCCGCGGCCATGACCATCTCGGTCAATATCGAGACATCTTGCGAGTAAATCAAACCGCACGGACGCACACAAAAGCCCGAGACGCGTATCTCAGCCACTTCGTCAAAACACATCTCCTACACGCCCCTGAACTTTCTTACTACGGTCGCGTAGCGGTGCCGTCGCGATGCAACCGGGACGGCGATGCGTGCTGTTCGGCTTGGGCGATTGGTTGTAGTATCCCCGCCACATTCTTATTGTAGCGTAGTAGTAACGCGTACGTTGTACGCACGGTCGGCCGCCAGTAACCGTTGTGTTTTTGTGTGGTCGAAAAAATCGTCGACTCCCGCAGCAGCAATGGGTTCGTATTTATAAATGCGAGTTTCCGTGGAAATCGAGGCGATCGCGTTCGCATAGGCGGGGTGATTCGGGATGACGTCTTGAACAACGCGGGGTCGTAACAAAAGAATTCCGAAATTTACCAGCTCGGGTGAGTGATTTTTCCACGTTTTGTTGCGTTTGAAGTTGAATCGAGTAAAGGTCGATTCTCATCTCGGGTCGAGGTGGGCGTTGCGACGCGACGCGGCGCGATACGAGCGCCGCTAAAAATATAAAGTTTATATATCGTCGTGGCTAAGTTAATATCTTAACGTAGCCGCGCCTTGTCGCGTAAATGAGAATGTACCTTTATGGTAAACGCACGGATCGAGTCTTAAAGTTTTTTGGTTAAATTGACAAGTTTGCAAATTGTCATAATTCGTTCGCATTAACATCCATTAGGATTGAAACTGTCAGTTTGACAGTTTGAAATTTTCATTGACAGCTTAATTCATATTGACAAATTTTATGTGTACCAGTCACTTATGTCCACCGATTGTGGTTACCATGGCTGTCAGATGTAAAAATAATGCGTTTTTTTTTAAATCTAAGTTTTTATTTTGCAAACTTTCGCGTTTGCGCCAAATTACATTTTATTAGTTACAATCGATTTTATTACTTTCAATTTTATCTATTAAAGCTGCACCTGACTTAAACTTAAAATGATCTACGAACACTGACATTGTCTAACCGGTTGAAAGTTGCACTTGATTAGTTTTTTACCGTTGGCAGTGCCCGTAAAGTCTTGGCAACCTGAAATACGTTTGACGTCTTCGACTGTCAATCGTGACGTTTAACTGACAGGAGTCGGATCGATGCATTCGTCTGACGTTTGAAACGTCAAAATGTGATTTTCGACACACCCATATTGCGTTACCATGGATTTTCGTGGACACGTACGTACGGCTCCGCCTCCAATTTGTTAGCTTCTAGTATAACCGGCGGTGATTGGACGTCGTCATTATTTTCGTTATCGAAATGACTGATTTTCGATTAGATGTCAAAATACTAGTGATGAGGTTATTGTTTAATTATTCGCCTAATTTAAAAATTTCGAAGGACTCAAATTATATACATCACTCAAACTTTCTAAATTTTGACTTTTGAAGAGCAATCTCTAATATTTTTTCGAGAGGGTACTATAATGGAAACAATGATCATGCAGAGGACTACATTTCGCATTGTTCGGACGCCGGTACCTGTTCTTCTTTTGTGTAAAAGTGAAGTGCCCGAAGAATGGCTTTAACGCGGTAATCACACGTCCCACGGAGCCTCATAAATAACGGATTGTAAAACCACTCGAACCGAGACAGGGGTCTCACAAGATACCCACCCATAGGATCTATTAACAATTCGACTTGTTTTTCGGGGCGCATTTTGTGATTTAAAAACTAATTATCGAGTTACCTGAACGGGGGCCGAGAAATAATAAATGAGAATAAATTAACCACGAAAATAAAATTGTGGATGTCGATGTGTGTAGTGTATGAAAGCTATTATTCTCCTTAGACTGGGAAATCATGATGATAATAAATTGATGGAGACCGGTTTTTAAATTGAAAATTAAAATTAAAAAAAATTGTCACAATGGCATAATTGCATCCCACAAATGTTCGTAAACATGACATATCGTATCATATTTTCAGTTCACGTTTTCATTTTTCGATTTCATATTTAAAATGTTAATGGCATCGCCGTTGTCCGTCATCCAGGCTTATCGACGTCTACATACTTCCATAAAGTACACCACATCGAATACGTCGGAATGCGCGGTTACATTGTTGTATTATTATCGAATGCAAATTATCTACATCGAAATTCACATCCATGTGATTTAATGTTAATTGTTATATTATGTGTGTCTGTTTTGACGTGCGATGGCGATGCAGAGAGGGTAAAGAAACTAAGAGAGAGAAAATAACAACAATCAAAGAAAATTGCAATTAATTGTAAAACAACGAGTTCGAACAAATCTACCAAGAACATAGGAGGCGAGCAATTCAAAGAAACTAAACTAGAAGCAGCAAAAGTTAATTGTGGAGGAACCAAAACTACGAACCTGTACAAAAAAAAGCAAATGGTGGACAACAGAAACGCAACGACTAAAAGACAAGAAAATAAAATGTAAAAAATTCCCACAAACAGAATTTATTTTTATTGCGCATATAAATGATTCAAGAAATGAAAAGTAACTAATTTTGCAAAAAAATTAAGTGGCGATAAGCAAAAATTGTCGATTTTTTTTTTTGATGACGCCGCTCTAATAAATTTTCCGTTATAACTCCAACGAAGCTCAACGAACCAATGGGGTCCTTTGTTGGTTCCCTTCAATGGCGATTCATCACCAGATTTGTGCAGCAAATAAAAAATACGTGTTTTCATCGCACAAATAACTTAAATAACAGTCATCGAGCGACGCCTGATTCTAAACTGGTCATTGTTAACTATTTCACTGAGAGCGCAAAATCGAGACTGCACATGCCGGGAAACGTACGAGCGTACGCAAATATGAGAGGTCATTGGCGCCGAGTTTTTATAAATAATCCGAACGTGCATTTAATCTTGCGAACGTGACGAGGGCCAAAAATTGCGGGAGACGGTGTTTTAAGCGGCACCCACGGTAAAAAAATTAAAAAAAAAATTATTGCGAGTACAATCTATGATTATCCTATGTTTGTGTTTGCGTCAAACCGTGAATAGTGAATGCACACAACGATGGCGCAAACCGAACAAATTAACCGTGAAATTATTCCGATTAGCGAATTGAAAGTGCCTCCGTTTGGTACAGTTATTTTCTACCTTTTTTAAAGTCTTGAATAAAACTGAGTAATTATGTAGGCGTTGAATGAAAATGTCCGGCTTTCACCGCGCTGGTATGTACCATCGTTGCGTCAGCGCACACACAAAGGCCGGTTTATGCACAATCCGTATCGTCTCCGGACCGTGTCAGTCGGTAAACACGTCGGGGACATTTTCAAAGTTACTAGGAACGTCACGCAACCCAACTCGTAAAATAATATAATCGATGAAAGTATGCTAACAGTATGAAACTTAAGATTTGTATGTGGATCGGGAGAAAGAAAATAAATTGTTCTTATAAAGAATTATCATGGGAAGTTTTATCTAATACTGTGTCACTCTAACTTAACAATTTGAAACTACAATTACTTTGAACTGAGTTTTAAAAGTCTGCGTTTCAACGCTTGCCATTTCTAAACTATTACAGATAGACACATTTCGTCCCGGATTAATTAATAATACACGTAATGGAAAAAATAAAAGTTAAACTAAGGATCCTAAAGGTAGCAACGTAAAGAAATACAAGAACGATTGTATGGTACAAATACCACGCATTTCAACCAATAATGGAGAAACAATTTCAGATATATAACAAATTTCACAGACTTTCAACAAACATTTGATTAAATTAAAAGTTCATGTTACATGTTAAAGTAAAAATCATTAAGAAGAACAACAGTTGATAATAAAACTCAAAAATTGAAGACTTTGAAAAGAATTAAGATGTCGAGAGTTTACTATCGGAAATCTTGCATGAGGTGGCTTTGGAGCAAAATAAATAAATATATAATATATAAATATAAATATATAATCCATTTTTTTTTATTTCCAACCCAACCCAAACAATTTCAACAAATTTAACAGCAAACACAACCAATACAATCCAACCTAACCCGACCCAAGTCAACCCAACCCAACCCGATAAGCCTTGAATAATGTTAGGTTGGGTTGGTCGTATTTGAAATTAGAGTGTTGAAGTTGGAAATAAATATTTTTCATGGAATTTAAATCATTTATTGCATTCGAGTTGAGTTGAGAGTTGAGCTCAGGATGAACTGATTTGGAATTGAATTAAAAATATAAACTTCCCTCGTCTCCATTAAGTGATTTAAATTAAATTAAATAACTTGGGATTCATTTGAATCAAACCCAAATTTCTAAAGAAAATAATTTTGTTTCAATGGAAATTATATTGTTCTTCCTTCATTGTGTCGTCTTTGACGCACCTAACTTCAATGTGGTTTTTTTTTGCTCGTCGATCGCATTCGCGTCCATGTATGTACGTCACTCCTGTCATTGCGTCGTCTTTGATGCACCTAACTTCAATGTGTTTTTTTTTGCTCGCCAATTGCATTCGCGTCCATGTCCGTACGTCACTCGCCTTATTGTGTCGTCTTTGACGCACCTAACTTCAATGCGGTTTTTTTTGCTCGTCAATTGCATTCGCATCAATGCCCATACGCAACTCGCTCCTGTCATTACGCCACGTTCGGTGCGAATATTTTCATGAAAGACGTGCCTAACTTCAATGTGTTTTTTTGCTCGTAGATTGCATTTGCATCAATGTCCACACGTAACTCGCTCCTGTCATTACGCGACATTCGGTGCGAATATTTTCGTGAAAGACGTGCCTAACTTCAATGTGGTTTTTTTTTGCTCGTCAATTCCATTCACGTCCATGTCCGTACATCACTCTTGTCATTGTGTCGTCTTTGACGCACCTAACTTCAATGTGGTTTTTTTTTGCTCGTCAATTGCATTCGCGTCCATGTCCGTACGTCACTTGCTCCTGTCATTACGTGACGTTCGGTGTGAATATTTTTATGAAAAACGTACCTAACTTCAATGCGGTTTTTTTTTGCTCGTCAATTGCATTCGCATCAATGTCCATAGTAACTCGCTCCTGTCATTACGCGACGTTCGGTGCGAATATTTTGATGAAAGACGTGCCTAACTTCAATGTGTTTTTTTTTGCTCGTAGATTGCATTCGCATCAATGTCCATACCTAACTCGCTCCTGTCATTACGCGACGTTCGGTGCGAATATTTTCGTGAAAGACGTGCCTAACTTCAATGTGGTTTTTTTTTGCTCGTCAATTGCATTCGCGTCCATGTCCGTACGTCACTTCTGTCATTGTGGCGTCTTTGACGCACCTAACTTCAATGTGGTTTTTTTTTGCTCGTCAATTGCATTCGCGTCCATGTCCGTACGTCACTTGCTCCTGTCATTACTTGACGTTCGGTGCGAATATTTTTATGAAAAACGTACCTAACTTCAATGCGTTTTTTTTTGCTCGTCAATTGCATTCGCATCAATGTCCATAGTAACTCGCTCCTGTCATTACGCGACGTTCGGTGCGAATATTCTGATGAAAGACGTGCCTAACTTCAATGTGTTTTTTTTTGCTCGTAGATTGCATTCGCATCAATGTCCATACCTAACTCGCTCCTGTCATTACGCGACGTTCGGTGCGAATATTTTCGTGAAAGACGTGCCTAACTTCAATGTGGTTTTTTTTTGCTCGTCAATTGCATTCGCGTCCATGTCCGTACGTCACTTCTGTCATTGTGGCGTCTTTGACGCACCTAACTTCAATGTGGTTTTTTTTTGCTCGTCAATTGCATTCGCGTCCATGTCCGTACGTCACTTGCTCCTGTCATTACTTGACGTTCGGTGCGAATATTTTTATGAAAGACGTGCCTAACTTCAATGTGGTTTTTTTTTGCTCGTCAATTGCATTCGCGTCCATGTCCGTACGTCACTCCTGTCATGTGTCGGCTTTGACGTACCTAACTTCAATTTGATTTTTTGTTGCTCGTCAATTTCATTTCCAATATTCGTAATGCATTTTAAGTTTTTAAAACAGTGTACGGTTAAATGAAGATTTTAAGCATGAAATTGATGACATATTACATATAAACGTTATTGTAAATTTTGAAACATTGAATTTAGTACGCGATACTTATTTACCGAACGATCAGATGACTCTTCTTCTTTCGTGCCATTTCAAGTAGGTATATACCTACTCTAGTCTAGTCTGGCAGTTGAAGGTCATGCGCACGTCGTGGTGTGTTGTCCGAATGACCGCTTAGACACCGGTTGCTATTTGTGTGCCTGGTGCCAAGCGATGCGTCTAAATTAACAAATCTTCGATTGCCGTTAAAAAATTGCATTCGAGAAACGAAAGCCGTGCGACGTACGACGTACCGCGATCGCGTCTTACATCCTTATATGTGCGCATTTCTCGAAATTTTTCGAAGTGCACCGTCGTGCCCTTGTCGCGCGGCGGAGTTTTAAAATTTCGATCGCCCAATTTCGGCATAAACAATTCAACGCCGCACGTACGTTATATAACGTCCGCGAGGCCGAAACACGCGAGCAATGGGTTTTCATTTATCGGGAGAGAGAAACGCGCCATTGATGCAGCGGCGCGAGAGACAAGGACGCAACAATAACGATTTAACGAGATCGCAACGAGTTCGCGTAGCGCGATCGTAGTAGTGAGGCACTTGTTCGTTCAGTATTTAGACGGCGTTTCGCGCGTGTACACTGTGCAGTCGCATTATCCGCGTTAATCAGCTGTGGGCCGGTTTACGTCACCCTCCGGAATGGCAGACGAGTAATTTTCGTCCTGTGCGATCGCCTTGTACAGCCACGCTCATGACTCGATCCGTCGTCGGCGACGACGAAACGGGACAGGTAGGCCAGTATTTGGATAGTTTAGCATCCCTAAAATGCGCCCGTGTGCTGCTAAATTGACGTTTCCTGTTCCCCCGGCGCAAAGTTTGAAACGGAGGCGACGCCGTCGTCTCGTTCCCGGAACGGCGAAATTCGTGAAATGATAAACCGTTTCTGGAATTGTTGTGCGTGTGAATGTCAAGAATGCAGACGTAGCCGGTTTGGTTTTTGGCCCACGTACCGAAAGCGTCGAAAATCTCGTTCCGGCCTTGTTGCCAAGCGCACTCCATTGGTTGTCTCTACGTCTCTCTTTAATCTCGCACTTGCACTACTACTTGTTTATAAACATATTCTATTTCATTTACATCTAAAAGTAGAAAATGATAAAATTACGAACACGATACGGGCAATACAGTGCGGTATCTACTTCCAGTCGACTTTATCTATTTATATGCGTACGCTATCAAAAAAAAATAATAGGTAGGTATTTAATTATTTATATTTTTTACATATATTTATGTATGGGTTTGTAAAAAATTATAAATTTGGTCTTACTGACGTCACACGACGTAAACCTACCTACACAAAAAATGCTTAGAATTACGACAACTTTGCGAATTTCAAATACACAAGTGCATTGAATTAAACCTGAAACAATAACGAATATTTATGTAACAGTTCATCTGATTTTTTTGCGTATTCGTAATTAAAAATTCAATTCAAACACCGCCTAGCGGTAGCTGTCAGATTGAATTTTAAAATTGTCAGGTGCGACTTAAAATCGTAAATGGAAGGGAGCAACCGACTGAGTTGGTTGAAAAATAACCCAATAAAAACGATTTAGGCCATAATTCGAATCGGGAATGAAAATTTGGAAAATTATGAGCGTTTATAAGTTCCCTTGGGAACTGTCAAAGTCAAACGAAATGTTTATGTGATTTATGAAAATATGAAGGGACGCACCGGGAAAATGAAAACGTCGTCGTTTCTATGCAACTTATGACAAAATTAAAAAACGATTTCAATAAAATATAATTATGTGGGGAAAATAGAACACTGTAAATGCCGATAAAAATTCGAACAGGGCGGCGAAATTGGAGAAAAATCACGGTACCCGTGACTAGGTTATGCAAAGAAATCCGTTGACAGTTGAAATTTAGTTAGAATGTGTCAGTTCTTTGGTGCACATCGCTCCGTTGATAAAATTAATTTGACGTAACCACGCAACGGTGATTTTGAAGAAATTTGCTGTCAAAATGAAACGTCAAAGTAAGGACATGTAAGGTTACTAACAAAAGGAAAGAAAATAGTGCAACGTCGAGATGTCGACCGTAAGTTTATTAATATAATTATAGTAATGTCAACATATATCGTAACGTACAAACACGTCAATTATTCATTGTTACCGATAAAATCCGAACACTACTAAAATCGGGCGACGATTCCAAGATGAATCAATCCGACAAAGACTCGCCTCGGCGGACCGTGAAACGCGGCCCCGCGTAAATAGACCTCGGATCAGAACGCGTCTGGTCAACTGTACGGTAGCAGTTTGCGGAGCGATTGAGTCGCGGGAATGTTGTTGCCGCTTCTGTCGTAGTAAATTTTAAACTTTACTATCGCCGTCAATATGCGCGCCGCCGTTTTTAGCGGTCAGGGATACATACGGCAATAAACAGATCGTTGCCGTCGGACGGGAGTGAGTAACGCCAATTATTGGACGTATGTGTAACGCGCGCGGACCCGCGAAATTCGTAAACAATGCGCCCCCGCCGCACACGCACGACAATGCCAGTTTGTCATCGTCGACGTGTGACATCACGATTAATTTTAGTCGTAATTCGTCGCCGGCTGGTGCAGCTGTGTGCGGAAATGCGCCGGTGGAGGACAATTCCTCGCGATGACGTGTCGTCCAGTTGAGAATTTTAAAAAAGAAATCGTCGGTGGCTGTTTTTAGTTTAATGAATATGTTGCGTACAGAAATCGCCCCTCCCCGTATAAGCGCGCGATGTTTGAATAAAATTTGCCCATTGGTTGAATTTGTAAATCACGGAACACATTAGTCATTGCCTTCTCTGGTTTTATTATTAATTTGTATGTGTCATTTTGACGTCGATGCAGTCGAGAGGCGTGGCTTGTCGATTTCTGTTGCTTAGCAATTATTTGAAAAATCCATGTAAAATTAAATAAAACTGGCTCATTAAAAAGAATTTAAAGTAACTCAAAATATTACATAAATCGTATATTTTTGCAAACGAAAATAATCTTATTATCCCCATACGATCACAGGATATTTTAATGGGATTTGTATGTTGGTGGAATTTCTAAGTCGAAGAACACGTGACTGCGAAATTCGGAATTGCCTTCTCTGGTTTTATTAATTTATGTGTAACGTGTGAAATTGGCTCCGTAAATTCGGGAGGCGTGGCTTCTCGATTCTGTTCGCTGGACAGAATATAGATTGTTTTTTAAGGTTCTTATCTCTTGTGTTTAACGAATGAGAAATTAACATAATTTTTGGAGGTAAAATGGGATGAAAACAAAAATAAAGACATTGGTAAACAACTCAATATTCGATATATAAATTATATAGGGGTTGGGTTGGGTTCGGTTCAAAAAAATCAAAATTATCAAAAATTACTTAGTACTTGGTAATTCAAAAATATTTCTAAACAATTAGGAAAAATCTGCATAAAACGATTCAATGGAAAAATGTGTAAAAAAGCTATTAAAATAATAAAAGATAGAACAATTCTAAAAAATTAAAAAAATCAAAAACGTTTATAAAAAAATTAAAATATTCAAAAACACTTGTATTGAAAACCAAAACTGTAAAAAAAAACTTAAAAAATTGAAAAGAAGTATCCAAAATATTTAGTAATTCTAAGAATGTTGAAAAAACAAATGAAGATTGTGAATATTGCCGCCATCTAGACGTGAATACCCACACATTTTTGCTGCTCCGAGATTGCAGTGGTGGTCTGATGAGTCCATATACATTCGCTGCCATTTATTTTCAGTTGAAGTTCGTTTATTGTCATTTGAGGCAAACGTAAAAATGCCCCAACTGCAAAAAAAGCCCAAAAATATAAAATTATGCAGGTGTTTTGTACCTATGGACAAAAAAAATTGCATACAGTGTTACATACCTTAATTTCGTAAAAACGAACACAGTGCCTTTTGCTACCTCCGATACGCAGATGTGTTCATCGGAAAATAAATTTAATGTACGTGCTGAACACAATGCTGAATGCTAAATCCGCATATATTTCCATCGTAAACATGTTTGGTCCTAAATAGTTGGGTATGATATTCCACGAAGAACGCATAGAATATTAATGCGTTGTTATCGGTTACGTGTAGACTCATAAACACGTCCGTGTCAATCAGGTTGTCGATGATTATATTAATGGAGTGTCTTGTCTGGTTGGAAGTCTATTAATGCGCGCACGTCGGTCGTGCCATTTCTAGGTGACCGATGAAGTTGGTTATTTTTTCGATTTCGTTTTTCATTTTCGATCAAAACAAGTTTTAGTACAAATACTTTCGGCGAAAGAACAACTTTAAAATACTCCATAACTTGATCGAATTAGCTCACTGAAGAATTTGATCGAAACAGTGTATCAATTGGTTTTGAGTCAAATTTATGCCACAAATTTTAAAAATAACTTCTGTTTGACTTTCGATGACGAATTTGAGAGCAAAAATGGGTTGAAATGATTGTAATGTGGTTAAAGGCGTTGGAAAATTTTGTTAGATCGTTGTTGTAAAACGAAATTAGGCCGCAAGGTCCTATAATGCTTGACAAATCAAATTATTTTGAGTGTTTTTGACAATTAGGCGAACTGCGAATTGTGATTTTTCGTGCTTCGTGCAATTTTAACAGTTCATTAAATTTTTTGCACCTTTTCGAACAATTTACGGGCCGGGGGTAAAAGTTCGGATGCGTTGCGCCGCGTGGGTGTTGCAACCGGGATGAATGGGCGACGTAGCTATGACGACCACGACACGCTATAGCTGCATTGATTTTGGTCTCAAGGTCGGTGTGATTCTAGGCTACGGTACGGGAGTGGCGCTATCATTCAGTTTTAACGGGGGCACTATATACAGTCGTACACGAATTTCATCGCACGTTAGTTGAAAAACGGACGGCTCAAACATTTTGCGATTTCGCCGCAATCACAATCTCAGGGGTAAGCCCCCAATTGGCAGGCCTAAGTAGAAAGGGCATCTCAAACCGTTTTGGAGTACGAAGTCGCGAAGTACGAACAAGGTCGTAATGGAACTATGCAAAAAAAATAACAATAAAAAATATAATGAAAATTCAAAGAGCCAGATAATTGATGGGTAGTGAAGGATCAATGAAAAGACGGGGTGGGCCAAGGAAAAGTAGTAAAAAAAACATCGGAGAAGTAGGAGTAAAAGATTGGAGGGAAAGAGTGAAAGATCAGGGCCACTAGGTCACAGTCGTACCATCGTTCTTCCTCTGTGTCTTGCAACCACTAACATCCATTCCATCATTGACCTTGTTCTGTTAAATTGATACCAAATCGTACCATGCCATACCATACTAAGTTTTCCTCTTATTAATGCGAAGTCCAATTTCACATCATTGAGTTTTCATTGTCTCAAATTCCTTGGCTACTGACTTCTTTGTTCTTCCAATTATCACAATATCGTCTATGTATACTATGACTACGTAACGAAGTTTTTATGAAAGAGTAGTCCGTTTGTGGTAGTTCTTATTAATGAGTACTCCGTTTGCGTCAGTTGTTCCTAATGATTCAATGTTACATAGTTCGTGTTCCAACTATGCCAGTGCAAAATTGCAGGTTAACCAGTGCACGCGTTCCTGAGATTTTGTTATAGCCCACGTGGCAAGTGATCCACCTGTATCTATGTCAATGTCAAATATTTCATGTAGTTTGGATTTATCTTAATTGTAAATTTTTTGATTTTCTTGTATTCTTGCGGATTCGTACGGTTCCCGCACTTACGCGTCAAATAAAAAACAGCAGAATAATTTTGCGGACATATCCGGCTCCCGCAGTGAAATGGTTAAGAAGAAAAACGAAGTCAAAGTTAAAAAATAAGGCGTTTTGTTGACATGTCATAATTTTTATTATTATTTTAACATTTTTGTGAATATTTTTCGATTTTTTTCGGAACCCGACCCGACACAAAAGAACGGGGCATTGAGAAAACCGTCATTTTTTTAAATTTAATTTTAATTAAGACTGCTGTCCCGATTTGCTTTTTTTCTGAATTGATGAGTGACAACGATGTGTGATGTGTGTTCGAACGACGAGGTCGGTATTTGGGAAATGTGTACGAGCTACCCTAACGTGGCCGTGGGCGTGAATTGGCTCGATTCATGAAGGAACGCCGCGACCGTGGATCAATAGCAAACTTCTAAATGGCCTCGCTCCGGCTCTAGGTCAATGTGTCTTTGACGGATTTCGCCTACTTTTACACACAACGACTTACTTAAAACGCCGCGATAACGTTTAATTTTTTTTTTCTCGACAGGAAATCTGTGAAGACGCAGCGAGTCGATGATTTCTGCTGGGGTAGAAGGACGTCTGCCCTACATGACCTACCCCGAGCCCTGGCGCGGCCCGCCAAAACAGCCACCGGAATTTTTGCGGCCCGCTCCGAAACCGCTACTCTCGACCAGGTGAGGATCTCGATTTTTTTTTTGTGTGTACTGTTTTTCATCGATTCGTTCGTTTCGCAGATACAACGGGTTGACGAATCCGTCTCCGAACGGCTCCCGCCTGGCCAACCCGCCGAGGCCGCAGGGCAAATATTCGCCGCCGGCGGCCGCGCCGGTCAATCTCACGCAACACAAGGAGGAGATAACGGACGATTTGAGCTACTCTTATTCCCGTCTGTTCCAAACTCCCCCTTACAGCTGTTGCCACCCCAATCCCTATCAAAACATTTTCCATCAGTCGCCGTACACTTCGATCCTCCGCCCCAACTTCGTCCCCCCGCCGCCCTCGTCGCCCTTAGAAACGTACTTGCCGACGACGTGCAGCGCCTCTTCGAACAACTCAGGGACGTTTTTATCTCCTTCGACTACGTACAGTCCTCCGTCCTCCGGGGGAAAGTCAAATCAAAGCTTGCTGCGTGATAGAACTGCATCGACCTCGTTTAAAATCCCTTCCGGAAAGGAAGGATCGCTTAAGCACCGCATTCTTATTAGGCCCGAAGATCCCAACCAGAGGAACTTGTTGGATCAAAAATCGGTCGTCGAGACGCACGGGATACCGGAGAGCTGCGCGAAGAGGCTGACGGCGACGCCGCCCGATTCGCCCACGAAGACGCTCAACAACAACGCCGTCCCGGCCAATTTTAAAAAAGGATCGCTTATTCAACTGACGAATGGCGAACTGAGGAAAGTGGAGGACATTAGAACGGAGGATTTCGTTTCGTCGGCGGAAAATAGCCAGGAATTGCGTCTGGCCGACAGTACTGTTGTTAAAATCGAAGAGAATCCGATCATTGGAACCGTCACGATCACCCTAACGTATAACCACAGGCGTACGCAGGTAAATATCAGTATTTTTTTTACTTTCCATTCGATTTCTTTAACCTAGATAATTATTATAAGCTCATCAGCAACTGAAACAAATTCAAAATTTCACTACGTAACGGGTGTTGTTTAAAACTTGTCGTCAAAGCTGGCCATGAATGTTTAACTGCGAACGAACCGTCATCATTAATTTGACATCTTAACCTATGTCTAACGGGTCTAACCTCACTTTTAACTGTCAAAACTTGTTACTTAAGTGACGTTTGAGTGTATTTACAAAATTGTGGTTCGTTCACAGTTAAACATTCATGGCCAGCTTCGACGTCAAATTTAAAAAAATAAAACGAAATTCTTCTCTTCAGTTCTCCCGAATAATTTTTAATAATTTTATAAAATTTCTCTTTATCTTCTCTACTATTAATGGATTTTTTATCAATTTATAATAAAATTTGTCGAGATTCGCGATGCGTTTGATGTTAATTAACGTGAAGACAAAGAAATGCGAAGTGGGCACTTAAATTTAGAAACGAAAGTGATGTGCCAAGATACGAACGCCCCGGTTATATTTTTCTTGGCACTTCTCCACGCGAGTAAACCGTTTCGTAAACCGAAACGACGGTAGTATTTGATGCGTTAGCTTTTGATTCACCGTTGAATTTTATTTAACATTAAAAAAATCTCCTGGGCGACGGCGGCGACGTGACTCGGACGGCGTACGTGGGCGCGCGATTGCAGGAATGTAGAATAGTGGAATGCGTAGGTACGAAACTCCCGTCGTAGTACTCACAATTCCGAACGGGAACGACGGGGCGTCTGTCCGGTACCGGATGACCTTGGATGTCCCAGGCCTACTACCTGGTCCGTCCGAGAGACGGGATTCTCTCGGTCCGTCGTCCGTACGAATGCGCCGGTGTCGTCCTCTTTATTGTTTCCACTTACGCGACACACTTTAAACTCGTAGTGCGGCGTGCGTGCGTGCGTACTTTCCGCCGTGAACCGCCGTTTTGCTAGTCATTGCTTTAGATTGAGGATTTGAAACTAGTCGGGGGCCTAAATAAACTTGGGCGTGAGTCATCGTCGTTTGTTTTGTGTACGGCGCGATTATAGGCAAACGAATATCATTCGTCGATGCATCATAAACTTGATAGTCTGAAATTATTCGTTTTACGTTCGTCAAAATCGTCGTCGATTGCATTCGGGTGCTAAAAATCGAATTTTGAAAGATTTAGGATTGGCACCACTGATTTTACGATGATCGCCGAAATGTCAAATCTGCATAATTCTGTTTCACTGTTTTTAAACAATTATATGATTATTGGCAGTCAATAAGTGAACCAATAACATAAAGATCGAAACCGGAAACATCCTCTAAAACTAAATGTAAATACAAACAAGTTAAAGTTAATAGTTAGTACAGTCGCGGGCACGGAACAAATTATGACAAATTTATTTTTGTGTCATTTACTTGACATACGCTGGCAGCACCAAAATCTGAAAAAAATTAAGTCAAAATTATTACACGAAAATGCCTACCGTTTCATATTTCAATAAAATTAGAATAATATCCTTTATCTTGGTTGGTCCCGGGGTTGTTTTTCTGTGGCTCGACGAATTAAGTGTTTACATTTTTTAATAGTTTTCCCGACGAATTCCGCCGATCTGTGACAATTAAGTTTGTTCTTATTGAAGTTGAGTAAAAAACTTTTTTGCAATTTACAATATACGAAAGTACAAAAAAAACTTCTTTAAAGCAGATGCGTTCGATGACCCAACAACGCATCAAAGGATTTTTTAACTGTGTATTGTTAGTCACGGACTGCCATAGGATTTGTGAAAGACCCATATCCGTAATTTTACTTGCTGATAAATCCCAATGAATAAAAGTTGACTTCATCGAACATCAGAAGCTCAATGTTATTAAAATATTTTCGAAACGTTTGATGTGTGTGACTGTTTTGATCTCAAGATTGAATTTGTTTGTAAACTAATTCCATGAAATATCCAGAGTTCAAAGTCAAAAAAAACGTGATGTAATTCAAAGAAACAAAACAAAACAACTTTTACATTAAACTAATTTTTAAAAATATTTGCTGGAATCTGTTTAATGTGAATTTTTGACAGCCGATTGTAAAGTTACTCTGATTTCAGACGGACGTGGAATATCCCCTGGAACACCCGTTCTTCGTGTACGGAAAAGGTTGGGCCTCGTGCAACGCCGAACGCACGTTCCAGTGTTTCAGGCTGAAAGTCCACCACCTGCAGGTGGGCGACATAATAATATCGCTGACGCCGCGCACCTCGTCCCAAAGCGCCACGATCGTAACGACAGCCACCACGATCGCCATGACGGTCCGTCAGCTCTCCTCGATGGGTCACCAGAGCGCCGGCGAAACTTCGCAAAACGAACGCGTCCGGTTCTCCCCGAACCACAGTCAACCAGCTAGTCGTCACAACGTTTCTTCCTACAACCACCAGACGTCGAGGGGCAACAACAAACGAAGGTGGTCGGCGCCGGACCAAATATGCGACGAAGACGAACACGGTCTCAAGAAGGTGAAATTGGAATGATTCGCGTCGCCGCGTGCGAGAAATTCAAACGGCACAGAAATGACAGGAAAGGTAACTCGGAGACGACGGTTATTTGCAGACGTGAATCACTTGAAATGATTTCGGATTTCAATCAAAATAATTATGTAAGTTTATAGCATATATACACGTATATATAAATAATATTTGTTAAACGTGTACATAATTGGTAACGACTGTATGTATGCTTTAAAATTTCATTATTAGCCACCGTCACACATGTACTCTCAAAATTAGTGCAATGGAATAATCGTGGGGTATCCTCATGACAGGCGAGGACGACCTAAGGAGCATGCGAAAATGTGCTTATATAAAAAAAAAAAACGAACTTGAGTATTATGACAAGTGATATATTATTAACACAAACATTTATTTTAAGTGAATACGTAGGGGAGTCATGTGACGGATTTGACTATCCGTCACCATTGATCTCAAGGGAGTCATGTGATAAAATTGCTTTTAATGTAATTTACAAAGATCTGTATTTTATTTACTATGTATTTTCGTACATTAGCATAATGGACGAACTGATTTAACTTTGTACGGTTAGCTTTTGTTACTTACATAGTTTTTGATTCCCAAGTGGCTATTAGGATGTACTCTAATGCTTTTTAATATTGTTTATATGTGAATTATTGGCTGTGATACAGTAAAGTATGTGGAATGAACGTCACTTCCATCCATGTTTTAACTCAAAGATCCCAATTTACATGTGTCAATATGTGTGCGGACGATGGTGTGTTACGTGAGATGTCGCGCGTTTGTCGGGGGGAGCGCGGGGAGGAACGACGACGCGCGGACTCTCGCGCACGTTTTTTATTTGTTACGCGTTAAAGTGGATTGTGTAGAGCGATTTTGCGATCAATCAGATTTTGTTGGAGGGATTGCTTTTCCCCTCTCTCGCATCATTTTATTACAATCATCGGTGGATATCACCAATTGTTGATCTCGAGTATAGTCAAATTATGTTATATTTATGAAATAAGTCCCATAATTGTGTCAATTAAGTTAAAAGTTTAATTAAACCGGAGCAGAAATATCAATAGAGATTTTTTCATAGTTGCTGCAGTTTTAATGCAGCCACCGACTAAAGATTCACGCAACAAGCACACCGTTCTTTTATTGTACGCATACATTGGAGTGCGTGTTGTGTGAATTATAGTTGTGGTCACCTGTCACTGTCCCACATAATTTAATTTCTTAAAAATTATTAATTGGGACATACGGCAAAAATATGAACTCGATGACATTCATTTAATTCGAAAAAACAGTTAATAGAAATGACTAAATATTTTTTTTTTTTACTTATTTTAACGATATTTGACTATACGTGAGTAACTTAAATTGACGACTATCTCAAAGCCGCATGTAAAAAAAAAACTGTTAAATGATAAAGTGCCTTGAACGTGGAATAATCTGCAAGAATGTTAGTAGTTAAGTAGATGATATATGAAATAATGCAAGCAGATGTACAGATATATTATTTTACAGATTTATGTACAGTGTGCCATTGTTGAAATGTTGCAAATGTAAAGCCGTACGGCGATACAGTCAAACCAATAAAATATGTGAATATGTATTACATATATTAATCACATACCTATATAATATATACAAAGATGCGATGTGTTTTTGTTGCCGTCGAACCAAATGAAACCATTTCCTCATCCCTAGTTATTAAATCGAACAAAATTGAACAGATTCTTTAGAACATCGAATTTTCAGCTTCAATTTCTCAATAGATTTTTTTGTGATAAATAAACAACTATTTGTGGAGATGCATCATTCAGTGCAAAGGACAACAGAGATGAAGGTGAGAGACTAGTGTAAGATATCACGAACGGGGACTGGAGGAAATTATGCAACAAAACTTTGGGCCTTTTCTGCTTCGAGCCGATATCATATGTTTCATATTTGGAAATATTCACGACGAACAATTAAAATATAATTTTAACCAAGACCTCTTTATTACATACGCTATATTATAATTTTCAATTAATACTTATTTATAAAAAAAAAATTAGAATTGGTCTCCTGGATAAAACTGTACCACATGTGCACGATAAAAGTAAAAAAAATCTCATTTGAACAACTATTATAAAATAAATTCGACGTGGGCAACCGTAAATCTCTCAATTTAACACTTGAACGAATTTTACTCAATTCACTTGTAACTTTAGGTCGCGAGTCGCTCGACGAAAGACGAATCATGTGATCGCCGTCGCCTCGTTTAAAACACTCTGTCTTGATACCCGCTGTCTTGTACGGTCGACGTGGTGGGTCTGGCGCCGGGAATCGGATGGTGGGGTCGCATGTGCTGCGTCGGTCTTCGCGGCGGCGCGAGAAATTCGAACATGCTCTGCGAGTGGTTGGCCAGCATTTTCGCGAGGTCGCACGGCATCGGATCGGTCCAGAAGAAGTCGTGGTTGAGGGCGGTGTCGGAATCCGCGCGCTTCGACGGATCCAGGATGAGGAGTTTGTCCAGCAAGTCGCACGCGTACGGGTCTTTCAGGTAAGGTTTCAGACGTTCTTTCACCTGAAAGTTTTAACATTGACGTTAAATACTGTTGAGAATAAAAAAGTAATAAATTGAAATAAACTTGCCATACAGTAGTGTGGTGAGGGTTGGCAAATAAATTGAAACAAATTTATTTGCCAACCACAGTCTATCAAAGTTTTAAACTGATTATTTATTCCGATCTATTTTAAATTTCATTCCAAGATCATTGCAAGTTTACCTTTCGCTTCTGTTGTTGAGGCAGTTCCATTTTTTTATACAATTCCAAATTTTCGACCCCCGGCCAAACGGCAGTCGTGATCGATCCGCACAACTGTGAAATCAACGTCAGTTGTTGCTGCTCGCTGTTTCCCTGCATGATGGGAGATCTCGTCCACATTTCCGCCATTATACACCCGGCACCCCACAGGTCCACCGGGGGGCCATAATTTCTCTCACCGAGCAGCAACTCCGGTGGACGATACCATAAAGTCACTACTCTGTTTGTAAACCTAAAATCGACCAATGTCTCATTCAATTTATTTATTTAGTCGCCACCACAACTCACCTATTCGGCAATCCGTTCTTATTGGCGCTGAACGCACGCGCCAAACCAAAATCTGCGAGCTTGAGTATACCATTTTTTGTAATCAATACGTTTGCGGCTTTCATATCCCGATGCAAGATTTTATTGCTGTGTATGTAGTAAAGCCCATTCAGCAACTGCTGCATGACTTTTTTTATTTCGCCCAAGTTGAACTTGACGTTGACGTTCGACAACAATCCGGCCAAGTCGTGCTCGCAAAAATCAAACACGAGATAAAACGTCGATCGATATCTGTTGTGTTGCGCCGCTCTCGTGCGGCAAATTTCTATTAAATTCACCACGTTTTCGTGCTTCAGCAGCTGCAGGATCCTTATCTCTCGCAAAGCTGTTATCGGAAACTGTTTAAACATTTTAATCGCACCGCAACGTCATCTAACTCACCCCTTCTTTTTCGTTGTCCATCAGGACCTTTTTCATGGCGACGAATTTCTTCGGGTTGCTCTTATCTCTGGCTTTGAACACCTCGCTGAAACGCAAAGAGACGGAGATCGGGCGCAGCTCGTGACTCAAGCACTCACCCGAACGTGCCTTGGCCTATCTTCGCCACTTTTTCGTACTTTGTGGTCTCGTCGCAGTACGGAAACGAGAAATTTTCTATGTATCGTTCTTTTTCCCGTGTGCTCATCATCACGGGATGGGGATGGTTGTTCTCGCGGAGATTGTTGTTCTGCATCTTGACGTGTTGGTGTGTATTTCTTGTGCGATTTAAAACTTGTTGTAGTGCTTTGTTCGAGTCCTAGTCAAAACTAACCTCACATTCGCGACGACAGTTCTAACCATTTATGCGTCTGCCATCTTTGTTTCGAACGACGTACCACGTGAATTAAATGAAACGTACTTTTTAGTTTAGATGGCAGTGCTTTTTGTTTACGTTTGAAATTGGATTGAATTATTCGGGTGTTATTGTTTGTAGTGATTAAAGTTCGTTAAGGTGTTTTATTTTGAAAATTGTAAAATGAACTATTGACATGAAGAAGTAAAACCATTTAAAAAATTCGAGTCCTTTTCTAAAAAAAAACATCACAATTTTTGTACTTTCATATTTTCTTCAACTCTCACATTTTCAATACTTGCAATTTTAACATTTAACTTTTTTTTGACAAATAGATAAACCCAAAGACTCATCACGTTAATTTAATATGAATATGGATGACATTTCATGATCGTGGACATTTTTGATATCGAGTCGAACACAAACGTCATTTCTTCAGCCACGCAGACATGTAATCCTCGTCGAAGTTCCTTTTACCGAACAGCGTGGTCGGACAGTGCCCCCTCCGCATCTCCTTATTCCGAATTTGCTGCTCCAGCTCTTTCTTGAGCGGCTCCGTCGACTCGCCGACCACCTCGTCGCCCGTAATATAAACCACCATGACCTCGTTGGTGAACTCCACCGCCTTCATGTTCCTCCCGTGGTACGGCTGGTACTCGTAATTCTGCATGTACTCGTCGCTGTCTTGGTTCACGTTGTCGCCGTTGCTGGAGCTCTCGCCGTTTCTCAGCTCGTCGCCGGACGTGTGGTCCTTGGTGCTTCGGGGCATCGCATTTTCCGAAGACGACTTTTCGAATTTTCTCCTCTGGCAAAGAAAATAAGTTTTACGCAAATAAAACACGCAATGGATCGTACCTTGTTGTCTTTTTTGTTCTTCCGGCCGAGTTTGTCCCACGGGTCCCACGCCAAGACCTTGGAGACCGAATTTATCGTCTTGCTGTTGCCGAGTTGCGATTCAGAGCTGGGGGACGATTCGTTTAAAATCGTCTTTTCTTGCGAGGGGAAGTGCGTCGATTTCGAATTGACGATTTCGCTCTGAAAGGCGAGCGAGCGTTACGTGTGCGACGAGGGCGGATCGGCGGATCGTACCTTGTCATTTCGGGGACTCAGCAAATTCTCTAGGCTGTCTTTCGCTCGCAGCCAGTCCGACTTGAATAGGTTGTCTTCGGAGGCGTCCGGTGATAAAGTGAGACCTTCGAAGTCCGATATTAGATCGGCTGCGTCCTGTGCACAAAAAGACGGACATATAGGGGAGGTTGTTTAAATATTACGTTTCGACAATTTCGTGATATTTGTATGTTTTTGACTTTTGATAATATTTAATTTTTTTTTTAACTTTTGCAAGTTATTATTGTACTGAACACGATCTTCACTGAGGTGATGCTAACGCAATGTTCGCTGTTAATTCTTTTTAACTGAAAATTACACGTTTGATACAACTGCGTTGCCAACGACGGATTTACAAAATCATTAGATCGTATTGAAAAAAAAACGACGAATTATGGCAAAACCCTATTTTGTGAAAATTCTTCGTTTTTCTCGTTCGATCTGTATCGCAATGTCAATTGCTTTAAAATTGACAGTTGTGTTGTGAAATGCCTGGTAAATAAAATTAAGTAATTATAATTTTATTACCTATAACGATAAAGGCTTTGAATAATAACAGTTTTGTGCTACACTAATTATGCAGTACATTAAGAAAATTTTTAGTGTACTTGATATTTATACATGTCGCGTTTTAAATTAGGTTATGATAAATTATTTGTCATTTCGCTCAGTTTTAAGATGTGCACTCTAACAGGATCGATGCTTTAAATTTAACTTTAACATCCTAGTAGGCTTTGCTTTCATATATTATCTGAACGCTACCCGTCGGCGACATTTCTGAATGGTGCAACTTTTCAAGTGAGATTACCGTAGACATCGAGTTAAAAATCCGCGAAGTAACATTGCCGACGCTTACATCCAAGTAAGTCATGGCCTTGATTTCGTTTTGTCTGAATCGCTTGGTGCAAAATTATGCGGAATACATCACACTCAACTTAACCTAACTAATAACGAATTGCTAATTGAAGTTTTTATTGAAGTCTTTAAAATGCTCATATAATGGCTATTTATGTAAGAAGTATATAATAGCTGTGTGTATCAGATCAGTTCCAATTTGTAAATAAAACCGTTTTCTCTTCTGTCAAATACTAGATTTCAAATATTACGTTTATATTGAAGAAGAAAAATAATCACGGAATTTATTTTCAATATATTTGGTGAGAATTTATAGATTTATTCCATATATTATAACCATGAGTAACTCTAATGTAGAAGATATTATTTCGGTAACCAGCGAACGTAAAATTTACGATATGCGCATGTCAATCACAGAAACTCACTTCTCCGTTAACATTTAGGGATGTGCTTCATCGGTGCGGAGGACACTGAAAATATCTACACAACTCACTTGTACGCTTGCAAATGAAACGGTGCTGCTGGTGAGAGTTTCAGATTTATTCTGATATTTGCAGTAAAAAGAACACACCTAATGTCGAACAGAATTTGAATTTTTAAACTTGTCACCAACTTACTAAAAAACACGTTTTTATCGATGATTTTTGAGGTAAAAAAAAATAAAATTGCAAATAATGACTTAACACTTAACATTTTAGTAAATAACAACATTAACACTAACAAGGGAATAAAATAAATAAATATATATTTTTTAATTTAATACGAGAATTTGTTGAATTGTATAAAATGTAAAAAAAAAGTTGGGACGTCAACATCGAAGAAACGTAACTAAATTTAATCTACCACTTGCCTTAATCGCCGTCTCGTTGTATTGCAAAATTTTCCCGTCCTTGTTGTTCCACGACTTGACCTTGTTCACCAGCTTCTGCTTGAGGCCCACGTTGTCGATCGCCCTGATGAGGCTGCCGTCCGACTGCGTCAGCTGCATCGACCTGGTCGTCTTGCCCTTGGGCTTGTTCGGGGCGGCCGCCTCGAAGCCCCTTTCCCCGCGACCCGTGGCGGCCGAGGTGCTCGGCAGGCTCTTGAAGTTCTCCGCCAAAAGCTGCTGCCGGACGAAATTTCGAGACTGGCCGCGCGGCTCGGCGCCCGCTGGACTATTTGCAATTTTGTTGTCTTCCACCTGTTTTCCCGATTTAGACATATTTTGCGTCTATGAAAAATTTTGCCGATTTGCCGCTGTCAAAAGAGTTGTGTGGTGACAACGGTTGTTTCAAAATTGCAGTGCCATGGTTACACGCGGGTTAGAACGGCGTGAACGACCCGTTCGCGTAATGACGCGTTGGGTATATCTCTTCTTCTTCATTTATAAATCGGTAGTTTTTGTCATATTTTCGTTATTTGCCGAGGGTTAGGTTGGGTTCGGACGTTGAGATAAAACTCATTAATACAAAATATAGTTTAAAATTACCACCTTGTTTATAATTGGGCTTTGTAAATTCATTCATGATTGCCATAGTTGGGAATTTAATGGAAAACATATTTTTAATTTCGCTGTAACGTTGTATTTAAGCGCCACCTATAAAATTTACATCGACTTGACAGAAGTAAACAAATTTTATTCGTTCCAGGAATGTGCTTCGCGTCGTTGGGATTCCTCGCATTGTTTGAAGGATTCGTGGGCAAAAGCAAGCAACGTGACCGTGAGGTAAGTCCGTCTTTTCAAATTAAACTGTTTGCGAAGTTGAGATGCATAAGCAATAAGTTTCAAAAACCGAAACGCATTCGATTAGACGTATGTGGTGGCGCCACATGGACGTAAATTTTCACCAAAACGCCTCGTTTTGCGATCTTTGTATCTGCATCGACGGGTACGTGGTAAAAAAGTTCGTTGTTGAGAGAAAAAATATTTCGTTTAATATTTTTAATTTCACGTCGATCTACGTAAGCGCCACCTATGAAATTTAGTTCGCCATGACAGAAGTAAACAAAACTTTCATTCGTTCCAGGTTCCCTAAGTATAGTTGTCTATGGTTCCAGGGATGTGCTTCGCATCGCAGTTGAGTTACCGTACGTTATTCGAAGCATTCGCGGACGAACGCAACCTGACCGCAAGGTAAGTCCGCCTTTTCAAATTAAACTGTTTGTAAAGTTTGACGTGCGTGCCTGAAATTGTATTTTTTTTACTACACGGTTTTCGTCGTCCCTGGAAATTTTTTTTAAAAATGCAGCTACCATTCGTTTTTGTGCCAAAATCCACTCATAATAATTTTGGCATCGATTAAATCTTAAAATAGAAAATGTGTAGATATATTTGGAAATAAAACACACGATTGATCGGTTCTACGATTTACGCACATGTCATGTGAGTTTGAAAATTGAAGCCTTCATCACAATTACGCATTAAATTCGTTTATTTTCGTTGTTAACAATTGTTTTTATATCGATTATTACAAAGCGAACACTTTAATCGAATCTATTTGCAACGTGCTGTTTGCACTCCACGTCTTGTACCAGTGATCTTTGTCCTGCCAAAACGTCAAAACATCCTGAAATCATCCACAGTCACGTTAATTCGACAGGACCGCTATTTTACCTTATTCCCCGAGTTGGACCACGGCTTCTCGTGATCGTCATCAACGATGAGTCTCTTGGGAAACTCCCTGATCCCACCGGCGGCCACCCCGATCGTCAGGTAAAACTTAAAATTAAAAAAATTGACAATTAACCGTATGAGTAATGCAACAAAGATGAAGATTATTGATTGATAATACCTCGTCGTCGAACGGCGCAGTCGCATTGCCGGTTTTCCACGGCAATATTCGCTTGTTCCCCGCGTTGGGCAACTTGCACTTCCCCAAGTGTCCCCCATCGACGAACAACTCCAACGATTCTAAATCAAAACAATTTAGTTGCGTCGTACAAATGGGAACGACGTGTGTACCTGGCGTCCAAACCAAACTAAAATTGTGGAATTTATCGCTCCAGGCTTCGTCGCTCATTTTGTTGATGTACTTGTTGAAATTTTCGGTGAAATCGTCGTGCGGTCTGTATAAACAACCAACGCTTAGCAGCTTCGCGCCGATGTCTTCGTTCGTCATTGGATTCAATAGTTTCTTGTTTGACCGTATTAAGCCGAGGACCACTCGTCCTGACTGGTATCCTTTGCCGTATTTGTTTGATTTCGGTTCAAGGTACAGTTCTGAAAGGCAGTTTATGTTGTGAATCTTTATGTTTACAAGTTTTGCGTACGTACGTGGATATATCCAATCGCCGATTGGTAACTTCGCGATGATTTCGACGCGACCATAACGAAAACTGAACGCGTGTCTTGTTCTCATTCGAGAGGATAAAATTGGGGGGAGGATATTAAACCGGGATGCCTGTAAGGTGCACGAGCCGCCGTGAATCGCCGCGGTGCAACTGCGAAATAGAAATAAATTTGAAAGAAAAAAAACTTAATTAAAAGATACCCTTGTAAGGCGATTGCGCCGAGACGTATTATATTCTCGTGCGATAAATCTTCCGTCAGTGTCGGTTTTATGTTCAGGATGCCGTCGGTGATGTAGGTGTTGTTGGCGGCCTGCACGTAAGTCACGAATTCATAATCCTGTAATTTGGATGATTCGTCGGTACTTTAAGTTGAGTCGAGTTGCAGGAGCGACTCACCGGTTTCGTTGGGATTAATATGTCGTGGTTCCATTTGTTTGGGTTCAGTGTGTTAAAGTCGTCTTTGAATAGCAGTTGTCCTTTGCATGCTGGCTCGCCGTTGTAAGTCGTTTCGGTGTCGTCGCATTTCGTGGGCTTGTCTTCAGTGGCCGGTTCAGAATTGTCAATTTCGTATACATTTTCGCCTAAAATTTTTAAATTTTACGCTCGTGACATGCGAAGTCGTTGCTTTTTACGACGCGTTTTTAGAATAAAATTCACGTAAAGGCTGTCCGTAAAATTGTGTCAAACCGAGTTTGTTTACGTTGGACGCCATGTTTGCATTAAAATGTCACGAACTGCCAACTGCTTAAGCGCAAACAAGAAATGAACTAAAAGTGCAAAGTGCGTGCGCTCGACTAGCGTTGCGAGCGATGAATTCCGCTAAGCTAGCGGTGGCCTGAACGCTGTTGCTAAGTATTGGGCTGGGACTAATTTTATAATAATTTGATCGTATCATATTTTATTAAAAGGACGCAATCGTGTTGAACTAAAATTAATAACATTTTTCATGAAAATATCGAGAATGAAACAAATTTGTTTAAAATTGTGATAAAAACAATTTTTTGCCAATTTAGGGAAAGCAAACGAAATAAATGATTTTTTTGCATTTTAAAATTTCGAATTTTGATTAAATCGTTTACCAGCAACAATTTAATCAAATTAAAGATTTTTTTGGGAAATTTTGAAAAACGTAATTGCGGTGATAATTAATTTCTTTGTAATTAATTTATGGAAAGTTCGCAATTTTTTCAATTATTTATTCTTCATGGTAAATTGCGTCGAGTTACGTAAGAAAATTTTGAGCAATGGACAAAACCATTCACTTACGTTTAATAGTTATCGCGGGCAATTCAATGTTAGTGCTCAGCGGCGCAGGACCTTCCACTTCCTCCAAGTCATCCTCCGACGCTTCGTATTTCACGACGTCCTCCCGCCGATAGCCACCTTGACTCACGGAGTAGGCGCTGCCGGGCCTACCAGCAAAACCGCCGCTTTTCGCCGGACTTATCGAGTACACCTTGTCCGGCGACGTCGATCCAGAAATCGGGCGGTTTATGCTGTACGGGCTTTCGCCGTTATGGTTACCAGTTTGTCCTGCAAGATCGTATCGCGATTGTTTTTTGGGCGGAGCCGCGACGGAATACACGTTTTCTTTTACGCCGCCAGGCGCCACCACCGCGTACGCACTTTCGCGGTTTTCGGTGCGCACCCCGCTCACTGGATACGCGGACTCTTTCGCAAATCGGCGATCGCGTTTGTCGCCGACGTCGCCGTTTATTTTTACGCAAAGGAGCAAAAACGCGACGTTCGCGTGCATCGTGATCTTCTAGACTGCATCGTTTTTTTTTTCTTGAACGCGCATCCTTGAAAACTGGTTATTTTAATGTTTGTGTAATAATTATGTGAAAAATGAAATGGGGGTGTGGCCTAATTAACGACGAATTGCGTTTTGTGTAAACTAATGAAACAAAAAAGATGAATAAAGATGCAATACGGTTTTATTAAAAAAAAAAATTGTGAACTCGTCGATGAATCTCACAGCGCGTAAACGTTTATCGAATTAACCAGCAGCTGGCTGTCGGTGCTCCAGGTTTTCCGCCAAGTTTCCCTCGCCTTGTGGAATTTCCTTTGCGCCTTCGGGTCGGTGCTGTTGAACAGCGTCCATTCGTCGTTCGAGTCGGGGAAGCTTTGTCCGCCGACGCCGACCCCGATCGTGATGTACATCTAAAACAAAGATTAGCGACCGACTAAAGAACGATTGCGCAGCCATACCTCTTTGTCGAACGGCGCCATGGGGCCGCTCTGCCGCCACTTGGAGGCGGCGGGGAGATCGTCCTGTTCAAGCGCGCTGGCGAAGCCGCCGGCGGGTGGGATCACCTGGCCGTAGGTCATGTTGTCCACCAGGAGCGTGATGAGATCTGAAACGTGCGAAGTTTATTTATGAATTTTACGTTGTCGCGTAACTTGCCAGGTTGCCATTCGACCGAGAACGTGTGGAAGTCGTCGCACCATCGGGCCTCGCCGCCTTTCTCGAACGTCTTCATTACGTGCGTGCGCGCCGCCGGCGACGATCCCAATATGCAGCCGCCTTTCAGGGCGCGGTTCATGTGTTCGTTGCCGGCGAGGAAGGCGATCCTGATTTCGCCGGAGTCGTACCAGTCGCCGTATTCGTTGTTTTTTGGGGTTAGGAACAATTCTGAAATATTTCTTTTGTAAATTGGATATTTGTGGAATTATCTTGGTGATTTTTATAATTTGTTTATGGTTGGTTTTTCTCAATTCATTTTAAAAATTTAAAATTTTTTGTGTAAATTTTTGAATTTTTTTATAATTTTTTCGTCTGCATTTTTGTACTTTGGAGAAAGTTAGGTTGGGTTGTTTTTTGTTTTTCATGTAAATTTTAATGCTTTTTTGTTCTTTTTACATTTTGTGCAGTTTAGAAAAATGTCTTTAAAAGTCTTCGAGATGAGGTTCTCAAGGTTAGGAAATCATTTAATCCGGTTATTTGTTTCGTTCCATTATCTATGTAGACTGGCGTAATTGACGTAACTATGGTTACATAAGGAAAGTCGCTAGAGGTTTATCGTAGCGTAGCAACGAACGCAAATCGTACCTGGATATATCCAATCGCCTTTCGGCAGTTTCGCGTCGACGTCTATCCGGCCGTACACGAAGGAAAACGACTTCTTCGTGTTGACTCTGGCCGAGAAAACGGGAGGCAGTATGACGAACGCTTTCGGTATTTGTTTGCACTCTAACGACTCGGGCACGCCCGTGCATCTGAAAAACAGTTGAAGCGGCAAACAATTATTTTTAACAATTTTGAAAATTTAAAAAATTAAATTTTGATGTTTTTTCAAATTTTTGAACTTTATATTTTTGGCATTATATTTTTTTATTATATAAATTTGACGTTGTTTGACACTAAAAAATGTAAAAAATATTTGGATAATTTTTGAAATATTTTGACTGAAAATTGAATTTTATAAATTTTTGAACTTCATATTTCTGTTACGATGAATTTACGACTATGTCGGTACCGTCGGGACCGATTAAAAAATACTCACGCAGGACCTAAATCGAAACCGCCCGGCAATTCCACGAACCCGACGCCGTACTTGTCCTCCGCCAACGTGGGCCTGATGTGCAGGATTCCGTCCTCCACGAACACGTTCTGCTTGTCGTTGGAGTACGTGACGAATTCGTAATCCTGCAAAGATCGAATCGACGACGTATAATTAAGTGACGTCTAACCCGCAACAACTAACCGGGTCCCCAGCAAATTTGATCTCGTGCCGCCAGGTGCCGTTGTCGAACTTGTCGAACGTCTCCGAGAAGACCAGTCTGCCCGAGCACGTGTCGATCCCGTTGTTTACTTTGGTGGAGGACTCGATGCAAGTCGGCCTCGGCGTCGTGGTGATTCTCGGAGTCGGACTAGTCGTCGTCGTTGTTGTGGTGGTGGTTCTACGAGTCGACGGATAAATCGGGTTTTCCGACGTGTGTTTGTTCCCGCCCTTGTTTCCCTTGTTGCCTTTGTTTCCGCTATTTTTAGGAACGTCTAAAACGTACCATAGTAAAGAAAAAACAACCCTTGTGTGTGTGTTGATGTTGGAGATTATTTTATTAATGCATTGACCATAGGGTAGGTGACAGCGTAAATTGTTGCTAAAAGGTCGGCTCGCATAATCCCGTAGACCAACCTGTAGCTTGGCCACTTAAACAATGACCAAGAAAGCTGGCTGAGACGGCGGCGAATGTGTGACCAGATTTTTCTCGCCTGAGTCGCCGCAGGTGGGATCGAACCACAGTCGTATCGATGGTGGGCTTTGTAAGCCAGCCCTTTAACGCACTGACCCACGATCTTTGACTGAAAATGATTGTCATTCGACGAATTGGGAAATATTTTTTTTGTAATTAATTTTACCTAAAAGTGCTAATTCATTCATTCTGCGAGTCTCCCCACCAACAAAAGATCGAATTGTCGAAATACACGGGAACGGTTAATTAGGCGTAAGACATGGACAGAAGGAAACCAATTATAATCTTGCAATCACTATTATTATTATTATTAACAACATTTCTTCATGTCATTGCCATGCGACAATTTACAACGAAAATTGATTAACAACGCTATTCTACTACGACTACGACTAAGAGGAACAGTTATCACTATCGTGCGTACAATTCGATTGATGCGATCGTCGCGGCAAGAAATTGTCAATTTTGGTCCGTGGTGCACGTTCTCTTATGCAACAATTCTTCCTTTTGCAATCTCAGCAGGCTCAGTTGCTCTAAACGCACCAGCCGTTCTAACTGTTTGTTCGTCAATTTTTTCGTCTCGTCAGTTTCGTGCGCGCTAAGGGAATCGCCGGGGGAAGGTCTCGTGCTCGGACTTGTCGCGTTCGTCGGTTTAACTCCAATTTCTAAAATAACGTTCAATTGATAAATGACGTCGTGACGTTTGAATTGTAAATAATTAAACCTATTTTTGTTAAATGCGCTTATTTTCTATTTATTAATTGAACATTTCTGGATCGAAATCTCGTAAGATTCGCGGACACCTCCCACCCGTAACTATGGATGGAAGGTGGGATGTCATCTCGGAATTTTTATTGGAGGATTTTTATCTTGATTTACAAGTTTTGAGCGTGCCATGGAAATATTTTCATCGGAACCGCAAATGTCAAAAATTCAACGCGTTCTTTGAATTAATCAATTTGCGCGATTTTACTTTTGATGTTGGCAGGTTGAATTTTTGACAGTTGTTGTTTTAATCGGGGGCGTGACAGGTGTTTCCATGGTAACGCCAATCTGATTGCACGTTTCGATAACTAGCGTTTCTGATAAATTGACTGCCGGACACAGAACAAAGTTGCGTAAGATGAAAATTACCGCTTATTGCGGTTGTAATTGTACGCTGCGGGAATTGATTATGCATTTTTCGCGGATGTTGTTAGTTGCGGTCGTCGCTACGTTAGATGGACGGACGGCGATGGATGCTGATGTTGAAGTTTAATCGGGGGTTGATTTTGATTGCGCTTACCTTGCACGACGAACTGTTGGTCGTCCTTGAAATACGCCAGCTTGCGCTCCCCATCGAAGTAGTCGACGTTGGTCCAGTAATAGATGACGTCGCCCACTTTGAACCTGGTGTTTTTGTCAACGAAAGTCCAGCGGCCGTTTTTCGGCACCGCGATGTCCCTGGAGTAGGTGCCGCCCTCGCGGCCGTTCAGTTCTTCGTTGATTTTCGCGTGGATGGCGAACAGTCTGATGCCGGGTTCATCTAAGACAGTAAAATCAAAATTGTCTAAAATGTCAAGTTCAATTAAAAATTTAAAAATTGTGACAAATTAAAAAAAAAAATCATAAAAATGCTAAATTCATTAATATTGTCAGAAATATTTATTTTTTTATAAATTAAAGATGAAATTGTAAAAATTCCATTAAATAACATCAACACGGCTGGGATTCCCATTGTATCGAAATACTAAACGACTTTTAAAATCAAGCACGAAACGCAGATAAAAATTTGTGGCACATTGATAACCTCGGTGGCCAGGTCGTGTTATTTGAATACATTCACGAAACGATAACTACTACATAGTGAACTTATCAATAGAGTGCCGTGTGCTTTCAATACAAAGCTAAGCCACCTGCTTTGCTTTGCATTGAAGCATTGTAACTGTAAAGCGTTGCATGCACCGTAAATTGTTTAATCAAACACAGCAAACGACGACAAACACACATCACCGATCCAGGTAAACTTGATTTAATCGAAATCGAATCGGATTTATTTTACCTGGAATTGAAATTGTGAATCCTTTCGGGTGCAGTATCTCGATAGTAGCATCGGGAACTTCGAACTGCGCGTTCGCGGCGAGAAAGCAGAGGCACAGCGCGTACGACTGGACGGCGCGGAGCATTTCAGCGACTGGCTTCGGAGTTTCGGACGCGGACTCACGCAGTTGACGAAACCGTGAACGAGTAAAACGAGTTTTCGTGTTGCCTATTGTTCCGAAATTGAAACGAAGCGTTAAATGCCAACAAACGTCGTTTTGATTAATCTGGTGTTGCGCGTGATGGAATAGAACGCGTCCTTGAACCGATCGGTGGCACAATCAAGGTTGAGATTCGCAGCGGTTTCTTTATACAACGTCCTGTGTAGCGATCCAGTGGCGTAGTAATTATTTGCTTATTCCATTTTTGTGCAAAAAATTGAATAATTAAAAAAATCGAAAAATATTTTAATATGGGGGGCGGGACAGAAAAAAAAACTGCGAAAAATATTCAAATATGGGGGACGGAGTACAAAAGCTGCGAAATTTTTTTATATATGTGGGATGGAGCACAAAAAATTGCAAAAAATGTTTAAATTATATTAAATATTTAAATATGACAAAAAACTGCGAAAAATGGTAAAAATATGGGGGGCGGTGCAAGAAAAAAATGCAAAATGCAATATGCAAGTAAAAAATTGAAAAATATTTAAATTTGTGGGGACGGGGCACCAAAGATTACAAAATTTGTTTAAATTATAGAAAAATAAAACAATTGTTTAAAATGCAAACTATTATTGGGTTGGGTTGGGTTTGTTTCGGTTGGGTTTGTTTGGGTTGGATTCGTTTGGGTTGGGTTCGGTTGGGTTGTCGTAAATAAAAAAAATAACATTTAGCAACCACATTGGTACGAAACGAATAGAAAAATTTATTTAAAAAATACATTTAAAACGTTAAAACCTAAACGGCCCAAATTTTCACATAGTCGACTATCAACGCGGTGTTATCGCCGGTCCACGTGTCCTTCCAATTCCTCCTGTGTTTGTAAAATTTGAATATTTGATTCACGTCGTCATTCCTCCACGGTTTCTCGAAGGCGCCGGACTGCACGTCGTCCGGAAATTCGAAATTACCACCGACGCCGACGCCCAACGTCAAACAAAACTGAAAATCGCAACCACACTAAACTACTTAACAAAATTAAATAAACATCGCTCACCATTTTATCGAAGCCGTCGTACGCGTTCGCGAATATGCTTCCGTACTCGTTGTTGTCAACGGCAACCGCGATTTTTTCTAAAAAAAAATAAATCAATCAATATTTCCTGTAGTTGCCAATGCGTGCAAAATACCCGGAGTCCAAGTCAACGTGTAAACGTGCGCTTCCCTGGTCATCGGGGTTTCGGACGAACGAGTCCTCAAATTGCTGCTTCGCTGGGGCTCCTCGAGCGTGGAGAGTGGTCCGCCGAACAGGAGCTTCGCCCCGATTTCTTTCCCGCTGCGCGTCACCAACCGTTCGTTTCCACGGGCGTAGGCTATGAATATTTTTTTGCTGTTGCTGTTGGTTTCCGCGGGTATAAGTTCGATCTCTGTAAAAGTATGGGAGTAATTTTTTTTGATTTTAATTAAATACTTAAAAATAAATATGGGTGAAACGCTTGAAATATTTTCTCAAAAAAAAATTAAGAAAACGTAGTTAAATAAAAATGCAATATTTTGCGATTAGAAAAATTAAAAAAAAATATTTAAATATGGGGGGCATAACTCGTTAGTATATTTGAAATCGTTTATAATGCAAAATCCATTTAAAAGTAAATTTTTCAACGAATAAAAAAATAAAAAATTGTAAATTAATGGGGCACGACTCCTTGAACCGTTAGAAATTGTTTACATAGAAAAAATATTGATATATTATTTAAAACAATCGTAAAATCTATGAATTTGTAAAAAAATTAAAAATATTGAAATATGGGGGCACAACTCATTGAAGCATTTGACACCGATTATTACGCAAAATATTTAGAAATTCGTGGGGTGCACTTGCTTTTTTTTAAATTTCGCAAGATGCCATAAATGGGGGAGAGGGGGCATAAATATTCGATAAAAATCATGCCATTGCAAAAAACCTTAAATACAATTTATAAAAATTCTGATAAAAGCAAAAACATTTAAAAATTGTCAAATTGAAAATCAAAAAAATTGCAAAAATTATGAAAATGCAAAAAAAATATCAAAGTTGTCAAAAATTTAATAAAAAAAACCACTCACGCGGATAAATCCAATCACCGGCCGGGAGCTTCGCCCTTATCTCGACCTTCCCGTACTTGAAGGACCTCTTCAACTTGATCTTCCCGGACCTCACAGGCGGCAGGTAAAATCTCCCGGTCTGCTTTGATTTGCACTCGGTCTCGTTGATGCGCGTACATCTGCGACGTTTCGATTACTTTAATTTCATTAAAAAAAAATTGTGCGATTTTACCCGTGGAGGAGATCCAAGGTGCCCTTCACCTTGTCGTGGAACAACGGCTTGAGGTACAAATTCGAATCGCGCACGAAACCGGTGTCGGCGCTTTTCTGGTAAAAGACGAACTCGACGTTCTGAAACAAAAAAAATTGACAAAGACGATCACGACGGCGAGTCCCTTAGAACTCACGTCGATCCTTGGTATGTACTGCTCGATGGTCCATTTGTTCTCGTCGATGGCGTTCCCGGCGAAGTCGTCTTCGAAGATCAGCTGGCCCGCGCAGACCCGAGCGCCGTCGGAGAGCACCGTGGAAGTCCGGGCGCACGCGTCCACGGGCGCGCTGGTCGTGTCTACGATTAATGAAAAATAAATAAGCAAATAAATAAATAAATTGTTTTGAGTTACCTCGTACGACGTACTGCTGATCGTCCCTGAAATACGCCAGCTTTGCGCGCCCGTCGAAATAATCGACGTTGGTCCAGTAGTTGATGACGTCGCCGTCTTTAAGCTTCGTGGATTTGTCGACGAACGTCCAACGTCCGTTTTTCGGTTTGCCTATGTCGCGGGAGAACGTGCCGCCTTCGCGGCCGTTCATTTCTTCGTTGATCTTGCCGTGGAAGGCGAATAGCTTGAGACCCTCCACATCTGGAAAAATCGAGATCAATGTCGAGATTTAAAAATTTTCGATGTCTGGGTGGGGACGTAATTAATTAGTTCGATATTTATTGCATCCATGGTTACACGTTTAACTTGGATACCGCATCGTCGATATTTTTGAACGTACCCAAGAACGTGCGAAGCAAAAATTTAGGTTATGAAATATAAAATAAAAAACTTAGTTATCAAGTGCATATATTGGCGAAATATCAGCTCATTTGTTATGCTACGTAAAATTAGTACCTCATTTATTGGGTGATTTAAAAAAAAATAATCTTCGAAGATAGACTAGGTCAGTTACGCCATCTGTATTTCATAACCGTTCGTATCTGGGACTTGTACGTGTTTCACGTGAGTTTAGTAAATGCAACATCGTCCAATTTAATTCTAACAAACTTCATACACGATGTATATTTTCGAAACATGTACATCGCTAGGCAACGAAATCGACGACGAAAAGTTCGACCGCCCCGACACCAACGCCCAATGACGGAATTACGTTAGATTGATCTTAGCCAAGACGTACGTGCACGTCGATGTTACCGTAAGGTGCGACGAAGAGCGGCGATTGCGAGTGAGCGCTCGCGCAAGCCGGGCGGTTCAGTTTGTTTTGATTTCGGCAGTGTCGCGTCGCTGTCAAATTCCTCGCGATTAATTTCCAGTTTGTATTCGCGTTTTGTGCTTTTGCAGAGAATTAGGCGCCGTGCGTCGTAATGGTGAGTGTTTATGCACGTGCTATTTTATATTTGTAGATATTTGTTTATTCGATTAACGTAATTGCAATTTTAGGGTTATAAATGTTTTGAAGTCGCAGCGCCGACGTTTCACGGTGAACCGTCAAATTAGTCGAGTTTCGTTTTTTTTTTCATCACCGCGTTTGAATTATTCATATTCAACGTTGTGAATCCATAATCGATACCAGATTTTATTTTACATGTTTGCAAATTTGTTTACTAAGCAACGCAATTTCTGGTCAAATGTTATTCGTTCGTTTCTTTAATTGTGATGATTTGAAGTTAACGACGTTGTTTGTGCGCCGTTCGCGCTTTTAATTGATTAATTATTGCCCGGTTGTTTGTCTCGCCGTGGAATTTATCATCGTTGATGATACTAATGGGCGTTGTTTTTCGTTTCACGGCCGTTTGAATTTGCGAAATTAATTTTGTTTGCGTACCTGGTATCGAGACGGAGAAGCCTCTGGGCTGTAAGATTTCTACGGTGGCTTCGGGAACCTCGAAGTCCGCCTTGACGGCACATATCAAACCGAGGCACAGAATCTTGTACAACATGTCTGCGCGAAATGCTTTCGCTACTGGCTGGCTGGCTGGCGGTCAACTGAAATCGGTGTTCGGTCTACCGCAGATATAGCAAATATCAGGAAAGTCCTGTGGTAAACAACGTGTTTGTTGTTTCCACGTCAGAGATTGTGTTAAACACGCAAAGTTCGTTCGAGAACTAATTATAGTCTAGGCGGAAAAGACAATCAAGTGTCATTAATGTCGTTCCTTTAATGGATTCGTTGCTACGCGACCGTTGTAATGTTTTGCGTAAATTTAAAAATTGTCGAGGTTTTTGTCGGATTTTCGGTGTACAGTTTTATTAAAAAAGTTCCAATATATGCAAAGCGTTTATTGTCGAAAAGTATGTCGCGGAGGTGCAGAGGTCGTTCGGAACGGCGCGGGGTAATACTTTCGGTATTCGGTCTGGGTCGCGCGAGGTTAAATCGCCCAGATTTTGACGTAGTCGATCTTTAGCTGTTTTCGGTCTTCTCGCCAGGTGGCCAGCCATTCGTTTCTCGCGTCGAAGAAGTCCTTGTACTGCTTTCTGTCCATGTTCGTCCACGGTTTCGGGCGGTTTGTCGTGTGGTTGTCGGGGAAATCGCTGGTTCCGCCGACGGCTACGCCTAAAGAGACGCGCAGCTGAAAAAAAAATTTTGGAAAATTTATTCATTTGTGATCCTGAAACTGAAATTGTAAAAGCTGTGTATCAACGCCATCTAGATGTCGATAGCCTTGCACTCGAGTAAGTCGTTGGCATGAACGACTACGTTGTTGAAAATAAAGGGTAATCTGAGGGTATCGACGTCTAGATGGCATTGTTTACGCAAATTTTCTTGTAATTCTTGTTTGCATGTATAGATGTCGTCAGCGGGTATATAGGTGGTGATCTGATGAGTCCACTAGGACGAAACAAGTGTCATCACCTGATACATCCGCTGACATTTGAATTTGATCGTAGAATTTGTGTAAAATAACAAAAAATGTTACAAGTTTATCAAAAGTAAAAAAAAAAAATTTAATGAAAATTACAAAACAAGCAAAAATTGCCAAAGTTGCCGTTTTAAATGAAGAAATTGTTGAAGTAAAACAAAACTTGTGAAGACTGTCATAATTCACAAGAAGTCAAAATTGTCGAAAATTCTAAAAATTGCGCCTTAAATGCAAACAGTAGCAATATCAGTTAATTCTAAAAAAAATTAAATTGTCGATATTTACAAAATCGAAAGCCATAAAAATATAAAACGAAATTGAAGAAAAAAAACAATTAAATATAAAAATGTTATCAGTTATTAAAATTTGTCTAAATGCATGGGGGAGTTAAAATTAATAAAATTGCCTAAATACAAAAAAAAACAAAAAAATTGTTAATTTAAAAAATGTCCAAAAAATGAAAAAGTTGAAAGTAGTTTTGAAGTGCGAAAAAAATTGAAAGTTACGTCTTCACTATCTGTAGCTTAAGTTAACTGAATCTTATTGATCGCGGAAATAATTTTGGTTAAGTGAACTAAAGTAACTAGAAATTTAGGTCATTATCCCGCATATCGTCAGCTCGTCCCAAATTCGAATGGCGAACGACGTTTGTGAACTGTAAGGTCGCGTCGTTATCGAGATTTCGTCTCCAATTAGCGTAATTACGACCGAGGACGCCATCATAAATTCCGAGACGTTACGAAATGACCATTAATATGCCGAACATTAACATTTATTACCAGGCAACCGGAATTCCCAATATTCGCTTGCAAATAAAACCATTGATTTTTAAAGCAAAACATGATTACCTCGTTGTTGAAAGTTGCGAGTCGGCTGTCGTGGCGATCTAAATATGTCACGCCGTACAGCTTGTCGTCCACCAGGACCTGGATTTGATCTGAAACAGGTCTTTTGTAAATGTAAACGTTTTGGAGGAGCACGACCGATTAATTGGGTTCTTTTGGGACTGCGGCCAACAACCTTAGGTAATTACAGGTCGTGCAGAAGAACGCATTTAATTTGGCATTGGAATTTAGTAGACCACTGGATACGTGTCGTGTTGTTTTTTTGATGTGGGGGGGGGCAATGGAATTAGATTTATCGATAAATTAGGAGATCATTAAATTGCGTATTTTAACTAAATTGTGTTATTTATTTCCATTCGATTCATTTCAACGAATCTAATCAGTCGCGATTTATTTACTTACATCGTTAGATAAAAAAATTATTTATTGTGTTTAAATAGCTTAGATTGTGTGACGTGGGGCTATGGTCAACAACCTCCGGCCATTATAGGTGATGCAAAATAAATGAGTTAACCTTGTCTTCGTATTGGAACACCATGAGTTATTAACTCTCTGTGAGTATTGACAACGTTAAAATAAAATCCGATGGAATGACAATGAAAAGTAAATGTTACGTTGTGATGAGTAATTATAATTATTTACGTACCCGGTTGCCAAATTAATTTATAAACGTGCATGTCGTTGTGGAAAGGGACGTAGGACGAAGTGTTGTGAATCGCCGAGCTTCTTTCGGGTTCCGCTGTGCCCAGAACGGCGCCTCCGAACAGTGTTCTGGATCCGATGTCCCCAGCGGGGCCGCCGTAATAGTCGTTTCCGCGCGAAAACGCGATTCGGATTTTATTTCCCTCGCTGGTTTTCGTCCTGTGCTCGAGTTCCAAGACTGAAATCAGAAAATCGAGTTGAAGCAGAAAAAAAAATAAAAAAATGGCATAGTCCAAGTAATCTTTCATTATTCGTTTTTCAGTTTCCTGTTGTTAAAAATTGTCTTCAATTTAGAACAGTTCCTCATAGATTAGATAATGTCCCAATTTATTTAAATTTTTTCGTCATACGTAGGTGTATTGTGGGCTGCCGCCCAAATTAAGACGAGTTAAGTCTGGCGACGGAAACATTACGATTGGTCCAAAACGAACGCTTACTTGGATAGATCCAGTCGCCGGCCGGTAGCTTCGCGCGAACTTCGATCGTTCCGTACGTGAATGAAAATTTCGACGAAATTCTCGCCGATTTGACCGGGGGGATTAAAAACACCCCCACTTGCTTGTACGTGCATTCGGATTCGTCCGGTTTGGTGCATCTGCAAAACGTTTGCGAATTAGAGACATTGGTTACTTGATACCGATGAAATAATATACAGGATGTCTCATAGTCCTCACAAAGTCGGTTCATAGCCTGTCTGGGTAAAATGTAAATGTAGATAAAAGTTCAACGAATGTTCGATTATTGGCTCCGTAAGTTGTGAAAGTAAATTAACCAGGAAGTTATTTAAAAAATATTTTAATTGGATTTGTTTTAATTAAATCTCCAACTAAAAAGTTTTCAACTTGGAAGTTATTTAAAATAATTTCGAAGTTAAACATTCAGTTGAGTTAAATCTTCAATGTTTTTTTTAACTTGTGTGAGAAAACTCTTCAAGTTCTATTCATGTTAACTATCGTGGAGTTATAATTGCGAGACTAGGTAATTGAGGTCGACGCATATTTACCCATTTTTCAGGTCCAATTCTCCCCTGACGTCCGTGTCGTTGGTCAACGCGACCGGATTCAAAATTAAATTACCTCCGTTCAAGAACAGCAGTTCGTCGCTGTCCTGGTAAGAGACGAACTCGTAATCCTGAAACGCGAAGTAAAGTAAAGTGGTCGCACTTTTTTTTTAAATCATACCGGTCCTTTAACGATCGGTATGTACTGCTCCACAGTCCATTTATTTTTATTCAAGAACTTGTCGTTGAAGTTGTCTTCGAATATTAATTTATTACTGCACGGGTGCTCTCCGTTCGGGTAGAGACTGGGCGACGGTTTGCACGCAACGTGGACCTCGTTCTTCGTTGGTTTGGGCTTAGGTTTGAGGTTCAGTAGGTCTTAAAATTATTAATTATTAAAATTAATGACTTATTACTCAATTCAATGCATTTCGTTAGCGATCTAAAAATATCGATCGACGTACCTGTGACTTCGAGGCCCAGCAAGTTCAGTTGGGCGTCGGTTTCGCAAAGCAGGACGAGGACGCAGACGAGGAACGTCTTCATGTTGATGACCGCTCGCGACCACTGACTCGAGTAAAAATCGACCTTTGTTTTATCTTATCGCTCGAAACACGATAAACCAGTTGCGTTAACGATTCTTGCACAGGAGGGCGGAGGAACGTGATGGCGCAGACCAAGTGAAATACTTTAATGTAAATGAAAGGTTGCTTCTTGTGATTTTAAATCGGTTGGCGCGGGATCTCGTCGAGAATTTTAAGCAGTTTCGCGTCACAGGCGCCGGAAATGTTTATTTTCGTCGATGGTTAATCCACGTGAATTAATTAAATTAAACAATCGGTCACCGATTTTTGCCAACATTTGAATTTTACGCTTTGGTTTGTTTAATTTATTTTTGTTGTAATTTGTTTTCTAGTTTATTTCTTTTTGTTCAAAGGTTTGATAAATGTTGTTATTGTGTCTGATCAGTGAATAATTTTTTTTTCGTGAATTGAAATGAAAAATGCAAAGGTACTGCTTTCGGTGGAAGGTTGTTGTTGAGTAGAATTAAATAGATTTCGTCTTGGACGCAGTAAAAGTTTTAACCTTTTGGAATATAAATTGCATTTTAATTAAGGACAAGGTTTGTTTGAAGTAAAATGAATATATATTTTTGCATCGATGTGCAAAAAAATTGGAGGACGTTGGTTGGCATTTATTTTGTTTTCGGAAAAGCAGAAATTGTGTAAAGTCTTGTTGACGTTGCCGACACAACGGTTGACTGAACTGTTGCAAAAATTCACAACGGTTGGCGACACAACGGCTCACTCAACTGTTGCAACAAAAAAAACGCAACGGTTGCACAAATTCCACAACCGATTGACGTTTAAATTTTTTTTTTTTCAGTTACAATACATATAATCTCTTTTGTTCTTTTAAATATTTACTGTGATATTTAAAATTTATTTTTAATTTTTTTACAACGATTTTCTATAATTTGCGATTTTTAACAATTTTCTTGGTAATATATTTTGATTTTTTACGAATTATTTTTGGATTTTTAGCCATTTCAAGTGAAATTTTATTGTTCCACCTATGTCGTTATGATAATCTGATTAAGGAAGCTTCGCGATTTCGTGCGCAGACTTATGTGGAGTAACACCAACGGCCTATATTACAAAGGCCACACGATTACGTGTATCGCGCGGACATTGAGGGCGACCCGACGATAACACCCGTGACCTTAAATTCAACGCGACGTTTATGAAAAATAAATCAAAACAGTTTATTTCGAAATTTACAATCTCATCAATATGGCACAGTCGTTCGCCGCCTTCGAACCTAGAGGGCCCAGATTTTCACGTAGTCCACGGCCAGCGCCGAACCGTCGCCGTTCCACGTGCTCTCCCAGTTGGCCTTGAAATTGTAAAATTCCGCCAGCTGGTACACCTCGTCGTTCTTCCACGGCTTCGTGAACGACCCGGACGCGACGCCCTCGGGAAAGTCGTAGTTGCCGCCGACTCCGACCCCCAGCGTCAAATGAAACTGAAAAAAAAAACGCAAGCGTTACAGACGGCGCACGTCACTCCTTCGCGAAGTTGTGAGTCTCACCATGTCATCGAAACCGCTGTACGAATTCGCGGATATCGATCCCACCTCTTCGTTGTCTACCATGATTGCGATTCTGTCTGAAAAACGGTAAATTTACGTAGTGGTGTAAATATTTTAGTTTCAAAAATTAAATTAAAAAAAACTTCGAAATGATTACAATGGGATTGTGTTAGGGGGTTGGTCGAAAAATTATGCAAAAAATTGTTGTTGGGTTGGGTTGTTAAAAAATAGCGAATTATTTTAAAATACCGGGACTCCACGTCAGCGTGAAAATCTTTGCATCTTTGTTGACGGGGCTGTTGAACGTGCGCATTTTTAAGGTGGAGCTTCTTGCGGGTTCCGCGATCGAGGAAATCGGGCCGCCGTAGAACATCGTAGCTCCGATGTCGAAGCCGTTGGGCAAAGTTAATTTTTCGTTTCCTCGGGCGTAGGCTATGACTATTCGCTTGTACTCGCTGGTGATCGCCGCCGGTGTAAGTTCAATTCCTGCAAGAGAACGAATAAAAAATTGAAAAAATCGCAAATTCGTGGGGCACAACTCCTCGCATATTGCAACGAGACGCGGAATGAAATAAAAACGATGACTTACGTGGAAATATCCAATCGCCGGCGGGCAGTCTCGCCCTTATTTCCACCTTTCCGTACCTAAAAGCCCTCTTCGTTTTGATTTTCCCAGATTTTATCGGAGGCAGGTAATGTCGCCCGATTTGCTTCACCAGGCATTCATTTTGGTCGGTGCTCGTACACCTGCAATGATTTCGTTAGTCACGTCGCGAGCGTCGTTTTCCTTCGTTACTGTACCCGGCCGTGAGGTCCAGCTTTCCCCTCACGTTGTTGTGCACGACCGGCTTGAGGTACAGGTTGGAGTTCTTGACGAAAACTGTGTCGGGGCTTTTCTGGTAGGAGACGAATTCGGCGTTCTGGAAAACGATTTCGCATTTTACGTAAATGGTACGACATAGTTAATTGTGAGAAGACTAAATTTATAGTAAATTAAAAAAAAATTATAGATTATTGTCTGACGTAATGTCTTAGGGTAGGGATTAATGTATTTTGTTGCGATTTTTTTCGTGTAAAAGTTTAGCTGTACGCAGTTATTTGAAACGTACATTTAATAAGGGTTTGTACTGTTCAATAATCCATTGTGTCTCGTCGAGGTTATTCCCGTTGAATTGATCTTCGAAAATAATTTGTCCCGCACAAATCTGACCGCCATCGGATACAGTTGTGGTCGAATTTATGCACTCGACGACGTCGTTGGTGATCAACTCTGCAAAAACCATTTTATACATAAATTTATTATAAATGTGATGTGTGCGAACCGTGGAAACGGTCAGGATAATGTTTACTCAAATTATCCCTCGTCGTTTCCACCATTTGCGCCAATTGCGCGATTTGTCTAAATTATATGAAAATTAACTGCTTGGGCTCGAGTCGCCAACTTTACTTCTATGAAGATTAATTGTGAGAAAAAATCGAAAATCGAATCAAAGTGCAATACGTCGCGAAATCACCCACCTGTGACGGTCCACGCGGGTCCCTCTTTCCGGTAACCCAAGCGATCGTGCTGGATGAAAACCCAGAAGTTTATGACGTCGCCCACCGCCAGCTCCAAATCGGGCACGTTTACGACCCACTTGCCGTTGGTGGCTCTCTTGGCTTCGCCGGAAATTTCCCCCGGTTCCGACTGCTTGATGTTCTCGTTCCGTTTTCCATTGAAATTGAACAGTTTTATTCCCTTTGTGTCTGCAATCGAAAACGCGTGACGCCGCAATTATTTTCGTGCACATGTGAACATGGTAATTGTGTTCACGGTGTTTTTACCACGAATTCGTTACAACAATTGACGGCGAAAGAAAGTTTATTTATAAATAACAGAAACCTTATGGCTTAAGAAAATTATAAATAAGAGAGGTCGAGTTGTAAACTGGTGAGGATGCGATGGTAGTTTTAATGGCTGTTGAAAATTCATGAGAACGTACTAAAAAGATCAAGGCGTTACGATGAGATACTGCGATTGTGTTAATTCGTTTATTTGAGTGTTATGTAATTTATTCCAAGTCGACGAGCCCCAATCACGTTCAAATCGCCCTGTACTCGTTGCTTAGCAATGAAAAATTACTCAAAAATGTGTACACGCCAGGGGGATTTTTTCTTTCCGTTCAGATTGGGACAAAAATACGACAGAGCTGCGCAACCACGTCGTCATTAATTCTCGGAATCGTCGATGAGTTTATTTCACTACGAATTCACAAAAAGTGTTCATATCTAACGTCTTTTTTGTAATTTATTTTTAAGTAAATCAATAAAAATTCGTTTACCTGGGATGTACGCCTTAAATCCTTTGGGATAAAACGCCTGTAGCTGCACGTCTGGCACACTGAACGCCCCTGCGCAAAAATCAACGGCCGCTAAAACGAAAAGTCCACACCAGGTCGCTGCTGCTATTTGCACCATTTTGAAACACAGCGCAACGAAGACTTGCGATCATCCGCGTTCGTTCGGCGGCCGTGCACACTTGACCTTGTATAACTTGTTTGTTTGATTAGTCGGGCTTTGCTACTTCGAAGTTTTGTTTGGATTTCAATAAACAAACGATAAGTGACTGCGTACGACGACGACGACGACGAATAAATTTGGTTAATTTGTTATGTGGTTGATATTTTTTTTTTCGTCGACGATGATGTTTCTACATCGATAAGGAATCCAGCGACCCATTTATTGGACATCTTTGGATGGCATTTGCGATTGCAGGCAGCGGCGCGCGATGATATTTTTCCAAGAGGGTCGTAGATTCTATAAAAGTGTGTAAGAAAATAAAAATATATATTTTAGTAATTGTTTCAAATACAAAGGCACTCCTATCGCTCCAATTAAAAGAAATTACGGGTCGTTATGTTACTTGAATAATCATAAAATCGAAAATAGGCTCAATTTGCACGAAAGCGGCAACTAGTTATAAAAATCTAATGTAACAGTAGAAAATAATAATCTTTTTTGTTATATTGCAGGATCGGCCCAAAATAATGCAACTGCGACTCGGATCACATGACACGAACAAACTGGTGGTGTGCCAGTGTCAGCACTGCACTACAAGCTGCCAATAATGGGAGAAACCAAACCATTAACACGGCTTATCCTGCCACCTTGGGCTTCGCACACATGTCACCTGCAAGTACCGCCACATGGAAAGTGACAGATTTCTGCAGGAAAATCTATCGCTTTGTGGAAGAAGAGGCCGTCCGTCCTTCATGAAAATGAATTCAGCGCAGATATTTTTATGGAAATCCATATTTTAAATATTTAATTACATTCCCATAAAGTGCATACGAATGCACATAGTTTTGTGTATTATTGTCTAAGGGTTGAGTGAAGAGGCGTCGTCTAAGCGATAAGAAAGATATTGTAGTTAAGTTAGGGGTTAAGTAGGGGCGTCCTTTAAATTTAAAAAATTCGTATATTTTGTGAGTTGTGTTAATAGACGATTCATGAGAGCAGTGGCGTTGGTAAGACATAGTTGTCTGCATATTATTTATGTATTGTGTGGTACCTGTTTTATTATTATATGCAATGTTGTGACGCCGTCACCTGTGTGGTGAGTCTTGTGCCTCCAATAACAGGCGTGGTTGACGGGGAGCCCCGACCTGTCCCCGGTGTAATGGGTGTACAGTGATTCATGTCCGGAAGGCAAGGTATGCTACCCAAAGTTCTCAGGGGAGATGTCGTTACTCCTACTGAGCGCGTCCCCCGGGTGGCGGATGGGGGAGCCCGCCTTTGCAATGACGGGCTGGCCTGAATATATTGAATAAGGGCCGTGGACCAACAGATGAACTCAAGCCAAGGTGGAAGTATCGTGCCGATGGCTGAATGGCGAGGGGTTGATAAAAATCGAGCATTTTTATCAACCCCTCGCCTTAACGATCCATCCTGCCCGGCTGTCGTGTCGTAGCCAAGGGCCTGCACAAGGATAAAACGATGCCGGCGGAGGACTGCATCTTGCAAGCTTCGCCGTTAAACCAGGCATTTCCTGGAAGCCTAGGCGGAAAGGTAGTGCGGGGGGTCATGACTTAACCGTCTTGGCCAAGAGGAGTTAACCTCAATAAAAATCCTAAATCCTAAGGTGGGGGGGCCAGGCTGAAGGGATGCATGGCTGGTTAGAAGTCCAGTTCCCACTGGTTCCAACTCCGGAATACCGGGCGACCTTCCGGAGTATTAGCCTTATCATGGCATGCTATGATGGACCTTTTCTTCCCTTGCTACTCGTGGGACTCTTATGGCCAATGAGCATTTTTGTAACCCAAACGAGGCGGGTATAAGAATCGATCCTCGGCTTGCCGAGGAAAATATGGAGATTGAGATTGAACCCACTCCTGTACCTCCATCAACAACCCCTGTACATGACCAGGAGGCGCTATTGCCCCTGGAAATTGTGGAGGAGAAGGTGGTGGAGAGCTCGAGTGCCGAAACAACCCTGAAAGGGGTCGTAGAGGCACGGAGCCACATTAGACTGTGTGGAGCCGCAAGGAAACGCCTCAGTCGTTTACTTAAGGACGGGATGGATTACCAAACTGCCCTGAGTACAGTGCTGGAGCGGCAGGTGGTGAAGAGGGTGGAAGAAGGAGATCAGACCTCCACGGAAGCCCTTGCATCATCTAAGCGACATGGGGGCTGACGTCCATTGGTACGTCATTTTTTCCCGCCAAAACTAAAATCTAACGTTAAATTGCAACCTTTGCTTTTCGGGGATTTGTATCACGGTTGGGTTGGGTTGGGTTGGGTATTAATAAAACCAAAATTGTGTTTCAAATATTTGCTTTTCGGGGATTTGTATCACGATTGGGTTGAGTTGGGTTGGGCTGGGTTGAGTTGGATTGGGTTGGGTTGGGTTAGGTTGGGTATTAATAAAACCAAAATTGTGTTTCAAATATTATTTGCTTTTCGGGGATTTGTATCACGGTTGGTTTGGGTTGGGTTGGGCTGGGTTGGGTTGGGTTGGGTTGGGTTGGGTATTAATAAAACCAAAATTGTGTTTCAAATATTATTTGGTTTTCGGGGGTTTGTATCACGGTTGGTTTGAGTTGGGTTGGGTTGGGTATTAATAAAACCAAAATTGTGTTTCAAATATTATTTGCTTTTCGGGGATTTGTATCACGGTTGGGTTGAGTTGGGTTGGGTTGGTTATTAATAAAACCAAAATTGTGTTTCAAATATTATTTGCTTTTCGGGGATTTGTATCACGGTTGGTTTGAGTTGGGTTGGGTTGGGCTGGGCTGGGCTGGGTTGGGTTGGGTTGGGTTGGGTTGGGTTGGGTTGGGTTGGGTTGGGTTGGGTATTAATAAAACCAAAATTGTGTTTCAAATATTATTTGCTTTTCGGGGATTTGTATCTCGGTTGGTTTGAGTTGGGTTGGGTTGGGCTGGGCTGGGTTGGGTTGGGTTGGGTTGGGTTGGGTTGGGTTGGGTTGGGTTGGGTTGGGTTGGGTATTAATAAAACCAAAATTGTGTTTCAAATATTATTTGCTTTTCGGGAATTTGTATCACGGTTGGTTTGAGTTGGGTTGGGTTGGGTTGGGTTGGGTTGGGTATTAATAAAACCAAAATTGTGTTTCAAATATTATTTGCTTTTCGGGGATTTGTATCTCGGTTGGTTTGAGTTGGGTTGGGTTGGGCTGGGTTGGGTTGGGTTGGGTTGGGTTGGGTTGGGTATTAATAAAACCAAAATTGTGTTTCAAATATTATTTGCTTTTCGGGGATTTGTATCTCGGTTGGTTTGAGTTGGGTTGGGTTGGGCTGGGTTGGGTTGGGTTGGGTTGGGTTGGGTATTAATAAAACCAAAATTGTGTTTCAAATATTATTTGCTTTTCGGGGATTTGTATCTCGGTTGGTTTGAGTTGGGTTGGGTTGGGCTGGGCTGGGTTGGGTTGGGTTGGGTTGGGTTGGGTTGGGTTGGGTTGGGTATTAATAAAAGCAAAATTGTGTTTCAAATATTATTTGCTTTTCGGGGATTTGTATCTCGGTTGGTTTGAGTTGGGTTGGGTTGGGCTGGGTTGGGTTGGGTTGGGTTGGGTTGGGTTGGGTTGGGTTGGGTTGGGTTGGGTTGGGTATTAATAAAACCAAAATTGTGTTTCAAATATTATTTGCTTTTCGGGGATTTGTATCTCGGTTGGTTTGAGTTGGGTTGGGCTGGGCTGGGCTGGGTTGGGTTGGGTTGGGTTGGGTTGGGTTGGGTTGGGTTGGGTTGGGTATTAATAAAACCAAAATTGTGTTTCAAATATTATTTGCTTTTCGGGGATTTGTATCATGGTTGGTTTGAGTTGGGTTGGGTTGGGTTGGGCTGGGCTGGGTTGGGTTGGGTTGGGTTGGGTTGGGTTGGGTTGGGTTGGGTTGGGTTGGGTTGGGTTGGGTTGGGTATTAATAAAACCAAAATTGTGTTTCAAATATTATTTGCTTTTCGGGGATTTGTATCACGGTTGGGTTGAGTTGGGCTGGGTTGGGTTGGGTTGGGTTGGGTTGGGTTGGGTTGGGTTGGGTTGGGTTGGGTTGGGTTGGGTGGTTGCACGAAAGCGGCAACTAGTTATAAAAACCTAACGTAACAGTAGAAAATAATCATCTTTTTTGTTATATTGCAGGATCGGCCTATTCTGCCGCCTTGGGCCTCGCACACATGTCACCTGCAAGTACCACCACGTGGAAAGTGGCACATTTCCGCAGGAGAATCTATCGCTTTGTGGAAGAAGGGGATTTGAAAGAATACGTCCATCAATACACATAGACATTTCACGTCCATCCTTGAATACAAATTTTGAATACTTTGTGAATTGTATTTTATTTTGTTACTAATTTTGTGGCTTTAAAATAAAAAAAATCCACACTGAAATTTCTTATATTTATTTATAGTTCTTCGCGTTCACATATGTGCTCCAAATCCCCGCAAAGCAAAAATTTCAATTTAACATTTGGTTTAGTTTTGGCGGGAAAAATGACTCCTGATACACCTCTTCGCGTTCATGTGATCCTAATACAGATTCGCGAAAAGCAAAAATCTCGATTTATCGTTCGACTTTAGTTTTGGCGGGAAAATTACTCCTGGTACACCTCTTCGCGTTCATGTGATCCTAATACAAATCCCAGAAATTTATAAATTGCACTATAAAGTACTATTTTAATTTTGGCGGGAAAATTACTCCTGATACACCTCTTCGCGTTCATGTGATCCTAATACAACTCCCCGAAAAGCAAAAGTCGCAATTTATCATTCGATTTTAGTTTTGGCGGGAAAAGTTACTCCTGATACACCTCCTCGCGTTTATGTGATCCTAATACAAATCCCTGAAAAGTAAAAGTTGCAATTTAACGTTCGATTTTAGTTTTGGCGGGAAAAATTGCTCCTGATACTGATACACCTCTTCGCGTTCATGTGATCCTAATACAAATCCCCGAAAAGCAAAAGTTTCAATTTATTATTCGATTTTAGTTTTGGCGGGAAAAGTTACTCCTGGTACACCTCTTCACGTTCATGTGATCCTAATACAAATCCCCGAAAAGCAAAAGTTGGAATTTATCGTTCGATTGTAACTTTTGCTTTTCGGGTATTTGTATCAGGATCACATAAACGCGAAGAGGTGTACCAGGAGTAATTTTCCCGCCAAAATTAAAATGGTACTTTATAGTGCAATTTATACATTTCGGGGATTTGTATCAGGATCACATGAACGCGAAGAGGTGTATCAGGAGTAATTTTCCCGCCAAAATTAACATCGTACTTTATAGTGCAATTTATACATTTCGGGGATTTGTATTAGGATCACATGAATGCGAACAGGTATCAGGCATAATTTTTCTAGCTAAAAAACTAAAATCGAATTTCATATTGCAATTTGTATTTTCGGGGATTCGTATCAGGATCACATAAATACGAGGATGTAATATGCCTTCTTAATAAACAGCGAATCGCTGTTTTCTTTGTAATGTTTTTTTAAATTTTTTTAATCTTATAATTCTGTGGTCGTCGAACTTTTATTTTAGTCGACAACTATTTTTGAATTAATGTATTTTTAATATTAATTATAATAATTGGATCAATCAAGATTGAAGAAATAAAACAAAATACAGCTTAACTTATTTATTTAATGGGTGCACACACTGATGCTTACAGGAATGACAACTATTACTAACGACAAGACCCGCTTGACATCAATAAATAGCATCTAAACATTAGATACGCACACGAAAAACATAGAAATCCAATCAAAAATCAAAATACAATATAAAAAAAGTGTCGTTACACGTTGAAAAAACTTTGTCACATTTCAAAAATGACGCAATCAGAAAGCGTCAAGTAGTGTCGACGAAATAAATAAATTTGCCATTGAAACGAAGGGACAGCTTTCAAAATCAAATGGAATGGAATCGATCGAATCGAACAAATCGGAGAGGTGGAAAGGGAACGATTTTAAAAACAGCGTATTTGTGCACAGCACATACGATCATACATGACAAAGTCAACACACACGTGACCTAAAATCGACTACTATTCTATAAAATTAAAGGGCGAATAAAAAAATTCGGATTGCACACGATGTGGTCATACAAAAATTATAATTTAAAGCTTCGAAGGCGCCGCTCAGATTCGACAAGTCCCCCACCCAAATCCGCCTGTTCGATCAGTCTTGCGTTTCACGCGAATCTGAGCGCCGCTCGGCTATTTACACGGCCGGTTCTCGTCGACCGGTTGCTCGAGACTCGAGTATTACAATTTGAGATACGAGAACATACGAGAATCAAAATTCGGCTAAGCTAACACCATGTACGACTACAACACAACGAAGAATGTAAACCCGACCAGCAGTTGCTCGCAAAGAAACGACGGCGCACGATTAAAACGACTAAACGGATGCGGGGAAATTGACGTTTTTGATTTCGTGGCGGTTTCCAAAGTTGATTTTAAAATTTAAAATCCGAGGCGAGTTTCAACTTATATGACTCACCAGCAGATAAAACGGTTCAAATTGTTAACTTATTGTGACTCGTTAGAATTAAATTGCCCTAATTGGGAACTTTTTAAAATCTAATTGGTGACAACATGTGGGATCAACTTAACTAAAACCCTTGGGAAGTGAGGGTGAACTATAAATAGTTGTGGCGGGACGATTAAACGCACCATTCATTATAACTAACTAACTAAAACCCAAAAATACAAAATCAACTTTGGAAACATTGAGTGCATTGGGTTTGGTTGAGTTGAATCAATTTAAGATACCCAACCCAACCCAACTCAATCCAAATCAACTTAATTAAAAGTTCAAAAATAAATAACCAACTTTGGAAACATTGAGAGCATAAAAACGATAAATTTACACGCACGGGGTTCTTTATACTCTAAAATCTCCGTAACAATAATAAATCTACAACATTTAACCCTTCTCTAATATATATAATACATGGAGTACCAACTGAGGAGAAATCACGTCGAAAACAATAAATATACCTAGCGCTACACTTTGGTTGAGTTCTCATCGCCGCGTCCACCTCAGCAGAAGCTGCATTTAGAAGCCTGGCCGAGGTGAACGGTGCACATCTCGAGTCCGTTGCACATCGCATTCAACTGCACCGACGACTTCCTGCCGTTCGACCCGGTGTTTTGATTGATGTCGCCGTCACTACCGATACTGTTCCTGATGACGCTGACGGCGCGCTGCTTGCGAAGCACGCTGTCCGTCACGTTTATCTTATCACGCGTCAACGAACTGCACGACTGCGCCTTGTACAACCGGTTCCGGTTGAACAGCCCCGGTATCGGTATGTACAACTTCTTGTGCACGTGGAAATACTTTCCCAAAATTCGCATTTTTTTCGTCGAGACTGACTTGCCCTCGTCTTTCGGATTATCGTCGGATTTCGCGATGCAATCTTTTCTGCTGACGTGCTGGACTTTGTCGTCTTTGTTCTTGTCGTCGGCGGCGGCGGCGGATTTGCGCCCCCCCGTGAAGCCCTGCAAAATTCGGGCGCCCAATCCCTTGACTTTGGGGACGACGCTGTTGCCTTGCGTCGCCGATATGTTGGTGGAAATGACGACGGCGTGCGTCGTGTTGTCTTCTTGTACTTCGGTTATGCGGTTCAGCGACTGGCTCTCTCTGAGTCGCGTTTCGCCGTTCCGGCGACGGCTGGCCTTGTGACGCCGCCCCAGCATCGTCTGGTTGTTGGAGTTCTTACGACCGCCGGTCGTGTTGTTGTTGTTATTGTTGTTCGTGCCGTTGCTCTTGGGGGTCTCTTGAGTCGTTGTCTTCGAAGTTTGCGTGGTTAGGATGGTTCCTAAGCGGGAGCTCCCGGCGCCGGTGCCCGAGCCCGGTTCTTGCGAGTCGCTGCTGTCATCGTATGAATCTCTCCTACCTAAAAACAAATTAAATCAATTTTACTAGTTCACTAAATTTTTACAAAACTTTTAACAATTTACTTTTGTAATTTAACTACTTATTTTGATTCTTATACAATAATGATTTTACAATACAATTTTTTACGAATTTACAATAAGAGTTTTTTGATTTTTATTATTCTTTTACAATTTATTTAAGTTTTTAATTGTCTTACAATTTATAACAATTTTTACGAATTTTCGTTAGTTTAAATGTTTATTTTAATGTTTTTCTTTAACAATTTCAATTTTTGCGATTTTTTTTACAAATTTTTTCAATTATAAATATTTTAGATATAGTTTAGTTTATAGTTATAGTTTAGTCGAATAGTTTGTATTTTTAACAATTTTTTATAATTTTTACAATCCTACAAATCTTACCAGGTAGTGGCTTTGCACCCGTGTTCAACTTGTGAGCCCGCTTCTTGCGATTTTCACTGTCGTCGTCGCTAGCATCCGACGAACTGCACGAAGCGGTGCGCGTCTTGTGAAACTTAGATCGGCGCTGCTCGTACGTCGTGCGATTTTGACTGCGACTCACAAACTGCCTCGCCGTCGCCTTTGGCAAGCTCGCCTCGACACAGTCACCCTCCTCGAAGATCTCGTTCAACGGACCGACGTTCGGCGCCCTCGTCGGCGAAGGCATCGTCTTGTATTTGGGAACAGCCTGGCACGCCGTGGCTGCATGTGTCATGATCGGTATCGATATTGTGGACGCGTCTGTTATGACAGTCGTCATGACCGAGTTGTTCGGCGGGAACGGGGCGGCGTTCTTCACCGTTTTTGATTTATTGACAAGAGCGAGCTTTAAATTTTCTTGCGCAGACTTGGGGCGCAAATCGATGACGTCGGCTTTCAAAGCGGATATCTGCGGCGGCTTGGGGTTCTTGGAGTCGTCGCACGGTTTTCGTCGCTCGACCTCGGCCAGGCGCTCCTGCAGGGCTAAGTTCAAGCGGCCTTCCGATCGGGATCCTCGCCTGTTTAGCGAGCAGTGGGGAGCCGCGAGTTCTTCTCGCCCCGAACAACTCGATATGTCCTCCTCTTCCTCGTCTTCTTGCACTATGCTGCATTTCCTGGATCGCTAAAAATAAGTGAAACCAATTAATTACAGCAAAATAATTTTAATGTTTAAACTAGAAAAAATAACAACAAATTAAATAACTTTGTGATAAAGAGCAAAGATGTCAACTTTGTACTGAAGGAGGTTATGGTCAATTTGAACAATTTTTGTAACTTTTTATTGCATTTATTGGGTTTGGAGTCACCACTTGTTCAAATATCACTCCAGCTTTAAATATATTGGAGATATAAACCAAACAATTCAACATTTCATCTCATCAACCTCATTTATCTTTAGCTTCTGTACCCTATTGATTTTTTTATGAAAATTAACCCATTGAAAAATTTTCAATTTCATTGACAGAAAATTGTATTTAGATCTAATCTAGAAATAGAAAATAAATTTCAAAGAAATTAAGGATAGAATTATGGCTAAGATTATTGTAATTATATTTATATGATATCATTGATGTACTGCAATGCATTTAACAAATCTACCCACGAACCTGTGGTAAATCTCCAGGAGTTCTTGGCACAGACAGCAAACAAGGGACGTTCCCTGAGTTATTGTTGTCCCTGTTGGGGGTCACCGTGATCTGGGCGACCGCGAGTTTCTCCGGCCGCTTACCTCGATTCACCGCCTCCTGTCGCTTTGACCTTAATTTCCTCTCAGCCAACAAGTAATAGGTAGCGGTTATGTGGTTGTATTCGTTTTTGTCCAGACACCTACGAAATTTGTGATGAGGAAAAAGTCGACGACAACCCCACCCCACTTACTCTTGTATCTCCTCTTTGGTGGCTATGTTGCCGTTGACGATCTTCTGGACGATTAAATTGTGATCCTCTTCTGCGACCTCCTCTCGCGACACCAACGGGAGCGTGTCGATGTGCTGGTGGTCCTGCTTGTTCATAGCGAGCCAGGGATGCGTCGAGATCTCGCCGAGGGTGGCGCGTTTCTCCGGCGCCCGCACCAGCATCCGCGCTATCAGGCTGCAAATGAAAATTAGTCAAATTTGACTGAGTTTGTTTTAAAAACACGACGTACTTTTTGCATTCCTTCGAGACGTGCTGCGGCACGCTGTACTTGCAGTCCATTATCATCGTCAGGGTTTCCGAGTCGTTCGCCTCTTGGAAGGGGGCCTGGCCACAGACGAGCATGTACAGGATCACACCCAGCGACCAAACATCTGGGAAAAAAATTAATTAAATCGAATCATGTGAAAATTTTAATTATAATGTAGCCAATACATTACAATTAAAATACTCGTCCTGGTGGCGCAAAGTTTTTATGAAAATTTTCAAAAAAATGCAGAAAAAATAAAATCCATGATTAAATCACAGATTAATGAACAACAACAAAAATGCAAATTCAGTCAATTTATTTTTAATGGGATTAATTGATAAAAAGTCAAAATTAACTAAAATTGAAAAAAAAATAATAATAATAATTAATTTTAGAAATTTTATTCATTTCACGATTTTTACATTTCTTTAATTTGACTTTAATATAATTAATAAAAAAAAAATTAATCGCGAGATTCAGAACGACAATCACAACATCTAATGAAAAATGACAAGACCCGGCAACACCGCCCGTCATTGCCACGAACTGACAGCAGAAGTACCAACGTTACTATCTTAAAAAAAAAAAAACTCAAGCTATGACAAATTGAAACTTACCGACGGCGGGCGCGTCGTACGAATCGCCGAGCAATATCTCGGGCGCAGAGTACGCGAGACTCCCGCACGACGTCTCCAGCTTCTGTCCGGGGCAGAACTTGTTGCTGAAGCCGAAGTCGGTCAGCTTCACCACGCCGAGCTTCTTGAAGAAGACGACGTTCTCCGGCTTGAGATCGCGGTGGACGACGTGCAGCTGGTGACAGTAGGTGATCGCGCGGACGATCTGTCGGAAGTACTCGCGCGCCACCTGCTCCGACAGGCCGGAGTCGTGCCGCATGATGTAGTCGTATAGGTCGCCGCCGTCGCCGAGCTCCAGAATCAGGTACAGTTTGGTGGCGGTGTCGATCACCTCGTACAGGCGCACGACGTTCGGATGCTGGACGAGCTTCATGCAGCGCACCTAGCGGGAAAATCGAAAAGTCGGTTAGTTCGGCGAAGCGACGTTGCGAGCTAACCGCGGTTGGCGCTGTGTTCGATGTGCGCAGGGTCGGACTGAACGCGGGCAACGGGATGTGAAATTTATTCGTTGAATTAAAAAATAAATGTAATTCAATTTGATCCGATTACAAAGTTTGAATTTTTGATATTAACTTAAACAATACTGTTGGTAAAATAATCCAAAATGGCGAAAATGTACAAAATTTCTATTCTTACAAAAAAAAAAAAATGTTAGACATCAGCTTGAAATTTTTTGTATTTTCTACAATTTTAAATATTTTTCTGCATTTAACACAGTTTTTTGAATCTATCGAATTTTGTTTAAAAAAAAAACATTAAACATACGAAAAATGAACAAAATTATTAAAAATTGTACAAAAAATGTCAAAATTAAAACTGAAAAACTGGTTTAAATGCAAAAATACTAAAATTGTTAAAAATAAGATAAAAATTCACATATTTCGCTATTATATTTTTTGTTTGATTGGTCCGGACGTAATTGGGCCAACGGATCGTCTAAGCAACTCCGAGTTAATCTTTCCTATGAAGTTTGGCAAAAAACTTATTGTTCAATTACAGAACAATTTTTTTTTTATTTAAACTATTGACCAAAGACTTAATTTGTTCGTTTTGATAGATTCGAAGGCAGAAAATGAAAATTATAACGTTTTAAAAATTAGCAACCGCTGCGTTAGCAGTTTGATTGGCGCGCTGACTAAACAACGACGTTTGATTGGCCCAAACTTCCAATAACACTTATCAAGTCTACTTATCAAATAATAAAAAAAAAACACACACATGACTGTTAACCAACGTCGCAAAAAATAAATTTATGAAAGTGATAAAAAATGATTTAGATTCCGCTTAGTCAGCGATGTTTGTACGTTACATGCGTCCAGCGGAAATAAATCGCGACACTGACCTCCTGGAAGAGATGCGCCTTCGACACCTCATCCAACTTGCTCTTGTCGATGACCTTGACGGCGACCTTCTCGCCGGTGAAGACGTGCTTCGCAAGCTTGACGACGGCGAAGTGGCCCCGGCCGAGGGTCTCCTCGAGGTCGTAGAGGCCGGCTATCTTTCCGTCGTAGACGGCGGAGCGGAGCGTCGCGATGTGGCCGGCGGGCGTGAGGGGGGCGCCGCCACCGCCGCCCCCTCCGATGCCGAAAGCGGCCCGGTGCATGTCGACCTGGAACACAAGAGGACGGGGATCATTCGGGGCGCGCTCGAGTCTTGGCCGGCGGAGAGTGACGACCCGCTTGGCGGTCGGAAGTGGGTCAGGCTCGATTTGCGATCTGCCGAGCGCGCACCATTGATTTTACTGTTTGCACCGGTACATAGCGCGCGTTCGCGTAAATCGACATTAAAAGCGATGAATTAAAGAAATGTTTAAAATTGCGATAATCACAAAAATGTCAAAATTATAAAAAAAAATTATAAGACTTTGGGTAATTTGTTCAGTATTTTATATTTATTTGGTATTGTTTGGTTATTTTTTCCTAATTGGGGGGATTGACATCTCGATTTTGACACAAATTTTGTTGTATATTAGCATTTCTTTTTTTTTGAAAACCTTTGATTATTACCAACGTTTACTCAACGTAGACGTTCGATTTGTCGCTTACTCATCGAAAACGTTTTATCCGTGCTATTTAATAAACGAAAACGATTGACGTTTACCAAACGAAGATATTTGACTTGTTCGCTTATCAAAATGGAACCGTTTGAATGATCGCTTAGTAATCGAAAACGTTTGATTGGTCGCTTACCACAAGGAAATACTACATCGTCGCCGCTTACTAAACGGAGACGTTTGATTGGCTCCGCTTACTAACCGACGTCGTTTAATTATCCGCGCGTACTAATCGCGGAAGTCCATTGGCCCAAACCAACAACAATCGCCGCATCGAACGCGGCCGTGGTTAGCAACCAATGCGCCGTGGTTACCGCGGACGATTGTAGGTGTCGTTACCCTTAAATGGAACGGTGACCCATTTAAATTGAATATCGATCCGCCTGCGGATGCAAACGAATTACGTGTGCGAGGAATTCAAGGATTCACCGGCGCTCGATCGCATCATTGTGCATCATTCGTACTCACACGGTCACTTTTAAAACCATGTCAAAAAATCGGATACACGATAATATTTACGTCCTTTTTCTTCCGTTTAATAATTATCATTGGAAATTATTTTTTTTTAATTACACAACAACGAAAACTATTCTTTAAATAAACACGAAACAATCGACCTGTCAGATTTATTTAAAATTTTGACAGATGACATGGCGGAAGTCAGCAACGTACCATTGCGAAAGTATTGCCAACCTTCCATAATCGAGCATTCAAGTGAAATATTACTAATGAGCAATTTTTCGAACACAATGGAAATAGAAACGCAGTCGACAGCTCGGAGCCTCCGCCGATTAAAATTCCGCGGCGGACGCGCGCGCCAACAGAGAAAAAATCGCCGATCGTTGCTGCCACGAGTCCGACGGTTCATGTTCGCCGTTTTTTAATCGCGGCGGGCGATGCGCGATAAACGACCGAGTTATGTAAACTGCGGCAATAAACACGTCCGGCGGCCGTGTAATCTCGACGTCGAGCGACCGACCTTCTGACGTTGATTGGTGTGTGCGAGTGTCTGTGCCCACGCGCAAAAGAAAACCAAAATAAAAATAAATTAGAAAACACGAAAATGGCGCAAATGGATAAATTTTTGATAATTTATCACCGAATTTTTTAACTTTTAATAATTATAAATTATTATTAATATTTTTCATTTGCATTTTTTTTATAATCGTGATATTGAAATTTTTTATGTTATGTTTACATTTTTTCAACTCTAAGAACAATAAAAATTTTTAACTTTACCCCACCGCCAAGTAATTATTTTTTATTGCAATGCTACATTTTATGTACCCCCTCCCCTCCCCTCCTTAAATAATTTTATGGTGCAAGGATTATTTATACATTTTTACGACTCGTGTTATTGCACTTGTTAAACTTGCCGTCGTATTTCAAATAAAGTCGATTCGGGCGAAAATGTCACCAGCAACCAATCAGTCGCGTTTAACTTTGCTAAGCAATGACACTTTGCACACTGGGCGTGACTAATTCGCAGCGCCAGACCGCAAGACCGAGTCAAACAAACTTCGTTTTTAATGATCGCTTTTCCAATGTTTTCCTTCGCGCTTTTACGACGGGTCGTCGCCGTCCGGGATGATTCGCCCGACCTTGTCCCAGTTCCGTTTCGGCGTCGACGACTCGACCGGGGTTACAGGGGGAGAGATGGGCGGGGTGGCTATTTTCAATCGGATTCGGATCGGCTTGTTGCGCGGCGACGGACGGGAAAAAGTCGACGATTAAAATTAGAGCGGTGACCGTCTCGACATTTGGCCGGTGGCGGCGTTGCGGCCGCCGCTGCCCGTCGTTCGTTCCACGGCCGCCGTTGCGACATGAGCGCGGACGTTCGACGATCTTTCGAGACGAATAACATTCCTGGCGGGGCGCGTTCGGAAATTACGTTTCCAAGGCACGCTACGAGTATCGTCCCTTGATTTGGTCACAAATTTATGTAAATTCGTTAATTTCCATAATTTTTTGATATTATTGCAAATGTTGATGTTTTTTAAACATTAGTTAAAAATAATAAAAAAAATATTAAATATAAAAAATAATAAACTTCAAACATTAGAAAATTCAAGAACTAAATTATTTAAAAAAATGGCAAACATAAATTTCCACGTAAATTTTTATATTTATATAAAATGAATAGAAAAAAAATTACAAATTAAAAAAAAATCAAAAGCTAACAAAAACATCAATTTCCATTGTCAGCCTTAATATTTTTGACATTTTGAGACATTGTCGTGAACGTGAAATAAGTTGAGAACAACGATACGACAGAATCGCCGCACAACGGAAACGAAACCGCCGTCGTTACATCACACGTCGCCCGTGCGCACGCACGCCCGCCGTCGCCTTCGAACAATGAACGTAGGAAGCGACCGCCGCGGGGCGACCGACCGCACACGGATCGGAGATACCGCCACAAAAGGACATCGCCGGTGACGTCGGCGACTTCATTCATGCGGCCGTCGGCGTTTTTTCCCGCTCCGCACGCCGCCGCCCGCGCGGGACGCCCACGACTATTTATAAACGTGGTCGCCGTGGGCGAGGCGGCGGGGTACGCGCGCACTTCCGCCGGTGCATCGCATGCACGCGAAACGCGACCGCGGCGTATCGGGCCGCGACGCGTGTCTTCGCGTCGTGCGCCGATGCCCTCCGACGACTCGGGGAAACGAAACACCGCACGTCCTGCTCGGATAAGAAGAAGAAAAAACGAAAAGCGTCGTAATCGCGGTTTGTCGAGAGAAACGAAAAGATTCACTTGGCTTTGAAGCCAATTGCACTGTTGAGTGAGCGAGTGGGGGTTGCCATGGGCGTTTAATTTATTTATCTATACGACTGGTAAATAGAAACAAGTGAACAATTTGAATTAAATAAAAAAAAACTATATATTGTGTCTGTGATCACACGTGACTGAACAATAGAATAATTAATCCCTCCGATTTAGTCATTTTTTAAAGTTACCATAGTTACACGAAGTTTTCACAACTTCAAGTTAAACCTCCGCCGTTATCACGCTATGTTTTTCTTATCTACCTTCATAGTTTAGAAACAATTCGCTTATCTTTCGCACGTACGTGTTTCTTTTGTGCGCGTAACGCTGGAGATAAAAGTGGTTGCTGCAATGGCACATTTAATCACAATGTTGACGTTTACCGGTAATTTTGACATTTAATACAAATTTTGCCATTTGATTACATTAATTTTGACATTTATTAATAACTTTGTTATTTATTATTAATTTTGTGTCATCATGAACTTTGTCATTTAATATGAATTTTGACATTTACAGTCAAATTTGACATTTACTACCAATTTAATCTAAATTTTGACAGTTGGCATCGTTAGTTGCAACATTGACATTACTTTTCATTTTAGCCATAAATTTTTACATTTTTCTGCCGAAATTTCTGATAGTAAATAGCTGTCATATAAATTCGCTCTTGCAAATATTTTAAAACCGCTCAAATTCTCATGCTAGCGTTGACATAAACCGCCCACTACGACATTATCACCTCCACAATCTCAAAAATACATTTTTCATTGTTTTCCCCGCAGGAATATTTACGATCGTTACCAACTTCAATCGGACGCATTTTTCCAACGCCACGAGCTCTGCCAACAATTTTTATTCATCGCCCGTAATTAGCGAAGCACGCAGGACGATAAGCGAACGCGCGCACGGCTCGCGGCGAAAATACCTCAAACAACCGCGTGGAATTTTTCACATCGCTCGGCGTTAAAAACGCGCACCCGCGAAAAGCCGGTAAACTCCGGAAACGGGCCGGGGGTCGACGAACTCGGGAAGTGGCCGGCGAGGGTGCCGTTGGGCGTGGCGAGGGGACAACCGGCCAAGTCGAACGTCGCGACCGAAGGTGGGCGGGCGATTGATCGATATTTCAAGAGCGCCGCGAAACAAAAGCCGCGGCGCATCGCGCTCGCACACCGCTCAAGAGCGAGCCACGGCCGACTTTTAAAGTTCACAGTTCATTGGAACGAAGTTAGCACGAATAATTTCCTTCGATGAAATCCAAGTGTGTCATTGAAAAGTGGCACGTCGAAAAAAAAACAGTCGAATGCGACGCCCCGGTAAATTAACGAAAGCCATTTATTGGTGTCGCCGAGTGCGAACTTTGATTAATTAAATTCGAGGGTCGCAGTTCACGGTCGCCGCGTTTTCGCAACGACGTCGTCGTCGTCGTCTGTTCACCTCGATTTAGCATGAACACAAAGGAATCCAATGCGCGAAAGATAGAGGAAGCATTTTCGCGAGGCCAAGGCGTAGATAAGAAACGCTTTGCATGACATAAGGCCGGGGACGACGTGTAAAGAAAATCACCGTTTGAATGCGTATTCCGACGACTTGGAAATATGTAAATGCAAATTTGTCGCTCGTTAAAATGCCGCGGCGCACTTATTGAAATTTACGGAAAAACGACAGTTGTCGAGAAATAACGTGTTCCGAAAATGTTCAAGTTTTAGAATGTTTTGCAAACTTTGACAATTATATAAAAACAAATCAAGGAAATTGAATGAAAATTATCACATGTTGCAAACTTAAAAGTCAAGAAATTGAAAAAATTGAAATATCAAATGTCAAAACTAAATTAAATATCAACGTCAAAAGTGACATCTGTCAAAAATAACAATGTTAAAAGTGCATGTCAAAAATGACATGTCAAAAGTAAGTTAATAAAGTTAAATCTGACAGAAATGCTGAAACTAACAGAAAAATTGCAAAATTGACAGATGACAAAAGACAGAAAAATGTTAAGTCAAAACCGACAGAAATATAAAATTTGTCAAAAAATGACAAACTACAAATGCCGTAATGACAAAACCGTCAGAAATATCAAAACATATGACAAAATGACAAAAATGTAATAACTGATAAAAACATAAACAAATATTAAATGTTACCAAATGCCCAACATTTAGTCGGAAATAAAAATAAAAATCCGCGAAACGTCAAAACTGACAAAATTATAGAACGACGTTCACATAAAAATCATGTGAACTTTTACAACTGACAGATACGTACGTCAAGGACGACACGGACGCCAAACATTTAAACTACAACGCAAAGCGACAAAGTAAAATCATAGGTGACTATGACTACCTACTACCATAATGTAACGTAACGTAACAAATGCCAAAACGCAAATTTCACGTCAAAGTCGACACAGTCGCCGCCGCCGCGAGCGCGCTCGTTCCAGAAACACCTAGCAACGGCGAGACCAACCGAAAATCTTCCGTTCGAAAATAACCGGCGGAAAAGTCGCGGAGAAAGTCGCCACGTGCGTCCAAAGCGCGATCGAGACGTCCGACCGGTTTATCTGCGAAATTAGACGGCGGCGATGGTTCGAGCAAACTTTGGTCCCGGCCAAACAAAAAATCCCGGATCATAGCTCATAGGTGATTAGATCGGACTTTTTTTTTAGGATAAGTGGCTATTCGGCGAACTCAACTCGGAGTAAATTACGGATAAATTTACACGTAGTTTTACAAAATTCGTTGCATATTTAAAATTTAATTGAAAAATAAAATTAAAAATCGCTAAAACCACAATAATGTATTTAATTAATGTCCAATAAATTATCATTTATCATTAAATCATGTTAGTATAAAAATCCCTTCTTTAGCAAAAACAGTTGTCTTAAATTAATAATTAAATACCTTAACTATAATTAACAGCACCACGGAAACGCAATACCCGTCACTAACTTCACGGTTTCAACGAACACACTTTATGAATGCAAAATGCACGTTTCTCCGGCAACTAAAACCACGCTATTAAATCAAATAAAAACGCACCGCCAAATATAAACAAACGATAAACCGGCGCGGGGGATCTCAAGCCATAAACAAACGTCACTTTTGACAGTTCACTTCGAACGAACGAACGAACGAACGTCAAACGGTAAACCGAGCAAAAGCGATTAAACTGCCTGGCGTGCACGAAGAATATACGTTGCCGGCGCACGTTCGATTTTTCCCGATCGCACACAAACAGGTTTCCGCGAAGCTAGTTCCAGTTCCACCAGAAAATACGCGAACTAGTGATTTATGCGCGAAATTATGTCAACACGGCGTATTGACATTGCCACAACAAACGAGGCGTGCGAACGTTTGTCGGTCCATCGCGTAGACGATAAACGTTCCGCCGACTATTGATCAATCGGCGAAGAATCCGATTTCGAACGGCACGCCGCCGATGCCTGCCCAAGCTCGCAGGGCTCGGGGCGAACGAAAAAAAAAAACGATAAAACGCGACGCCCTAGTTCAAGCACGAAGCGTCGTCGGATCACTTTTAACAATCGGTTAAGCGTAACATGGAATCTTACTTACTTTTTTTTCTATATATACACGCACACACACACGGACACGCTCTCTCGGAGGTTGGATCCGTTCCTATCGGGTCGCCACTACTAAACAGGATACTCGCCCAAACAACCACAACATACTTTGCACGTCATCATCTTCGTCGTTACGCGAATCGCGCGTCCCGATGCACTGCAATTTTCATCTAGTTTGTTCCAAACGGTGAATCAACGACAAATTTTGACATCAACAATGTTAACCGAACCGAGCTTGTACACTGAATTTTTCGCGTAGGTGGGGATGCGTCGTGCAGTTTCTGGTCGGTAAAGTCGCTGCAATGCGGCGCCCTCTTTCGGTCGAACGACTTTATCGATTACAGCGCCGAGTTGGTTGCATAACTTGCAGGGTTTTTTTTCTTGCGATTAAGATTTCGAACGTTTTGCGAGACGAAATCTAGTAGTTTTAAATATGAACGTCAAAATTCACGTCAGTTAATTTGCAAATGTGACGAAAATGTTCTTGCCGTCGTTTAGGATAACGCTGGTGGAAAATTCAAATTTTTTGAAACAGTAAGGCGTGTTATCCGTTAGTCGTCCGTGTCGTACTAATTTATCCTTTTGACAGGATACGAAATGGAGCGCTTCGGAGAGATTTTCACGCGACTGCGGTACGAAAATCCTGCGGATCGAAATGGTAAGTGTCGCCCGGTTAATTTGCGCGCTGACGCCGTTTGTTATCAGTGAAGGAAGTGATCGAAAAATTGAAATGGATCCCGGTTGCAAAGTGGCCATTGTTACTGGTGGTTCCACTGGAATAGGCTTCGGGATCGCGTCGCATCTGTTGAAGTCGGGCGCGAAGTGCGTCGCGATCACCGGACTGGACATTTGCAAGGGCAAGGACGCGGTCCACAAATTAAACAGCGCGTTCGGAAAAAACAAAGCCATGTTCATCAACAGCAACGTCACGTGCATGGTCCAATTCGAAGGTAACTTCGCATCGGTGTCAATTTTAACGATTGACGTCGTTCGTTTCGTTTTCAGAAACGTTCAAGACCGTCAAGGACATGTTCAAGAGCGTCGACATCGTCGTCAACTGCGCCGGGATCATCGACGGTAAAAATTGGGAGCGCGAAATCGTCACAAACGTCGTGAGTAGGTCTTGTGGTTATTTACGTTAGTTGTAAGTCTTTTTCGTTGCGATAGATCGGAACCATACGCGGGACGCTTCTCGCCTATCGTTACTTGGGCAAGCAGGGAACCGGTAAAGGCGGCGTTATCGTGAACCTGGCGGGGATCGACGGGATCGAGCCGCTGGCGCCGGCGCCCACGCACTGCGCGGCGCAGCACGCGATCGTCGGGCTGTCGAGGAGCTTCGGGCACCCGATGCACGTGCAGCCGACCGGAGTGCGCGTCGTTCAACTCATGACGGGGTTCACGCAGACCGACTTTCTTAAAGACATCGAGAAGAAGGCGATGACGGCGGCGATGGGGACGGCGTTGGCCGAGGTGATCACGAAGGCGAAGAAACAAAAACCGGAGGCGTGCGGGCAGGCGGTGGTGCATCTGGTCAGGTGCGCGAAGAGCGGATCGGCGTGGATGGTCGACGGATCGCGTCTCTTCGAGTTGAACATTCCGAACTGGGAGACGTACAAAACGCTCGCCGCTCAGTACATATAAATTTTTATAGTTTGGTGCCAAAATTTATCGTTTATGGTTTTTATAAATAATAAAATTTGAAAACATTGCGTTTGATTCGCAGTTACGTGCAATCTGTCAAAGTGATTGAACGTTAAAACGAACGTTTTCTTTACAACGTGACATATGTGCGATGAAAAATCTCAAGTTTTAAGTTCGCAAGCACTCAAATGTCAAACCAAATGTTTACGTGTTTACATTTCAAATCTCGTCGCTAGCCGATTTTACCGTTACATCGACTAAATTTAAAAACAAAGACACGCGGTATTAGAATTTCGTGCTTGACTGCGGGCGTATTTTACAACGCACGTGAAAAAATCGTAACATTCGAAGCGTCCTTACGATCCGATTAATCGAGAACGCGTGGATTAAAATGCGCAATAAAAAAATCACAGGTAGGCTGCTATTGCGCAATGAGCGAACCTAACGGTCGCACCGCGAAACTCTGTTTAAGTTCGCAAGCACTCAAACGTCAAACATAACCATTTACGCGTTTACATTTTAAATCTCGTCGCTCGCCGATTTTACCGCTAAATGTAACACAACAAAGACCGTATAAGAAATATTAGAAATTTCGTGCTCGACTGTCGGCGTATTTTACAACGCACGTGAAAAATCGTATTATTCGAAGCGTCCTTACGATCGAATTGATCGAAAACGCGAGTACAAAAATTACTATAAATCGAGTTAATCAATCGGATCGGCAGGTTGTAACATTGCACTTACCTGTTTTATTCCCCATTTCTTAAGACGTGACTTCCATTCAGCGTAACTGGTCGCAAGAACTTGTAATTTTGCCTCGGCTTCCTCTCCATCTTAACGTTGAACGTTGACAGGAACGACGCAACATGGCGACTACGCTATGATTGGCCGGTTGCGATCATTATTTCCTAACCCGGCCGCCAGAGCGGTGCGATTAGTACGCATCCTGGGTGCGCAAATTTGTACTTCGACTTTAAAACCTAAATCTCAATTCAGTCAATTCAACGATTTTAGATATGTTATGATTATTTCAGAAAGAGTCGACGAACGCGATTTGATCCAAACGCGTGAGTGGAGTCCTCATCCTTTTTTAGCCAATTTCTTTGTAATGACAACATCGAAACGTCATAACCTCAATCGTCGCAAGATTAATAAAACGCGGATTCATCAATTTTTTTATTACAAAAAGCTCAAAAACGCATTACAAAAAAATCGCCTTCCAGAAATCCTCGACGGGTCCACAAAGAAACTGAAACGGTAAACGACCTGATTCTCAACAACCCAACTACTTCACGTACGTCGTAATTATATCAACTTTGTTCCCTATACACTAATTTTATATAAAATTTACAGCAAAAGTATCAAAAAGCCCACCGACGAAAACGTCGCAGAAAACAGTGCCAAGCCCTAAACTAATTAATATGAAAAGTACATCGGAATGAGAGAGATGAGAAGCGCCCAAACGCATGCGGCGTTCACGGGAACAGATTGAGTTCTTTCGGCGGCTGCGAGTCTTCGATTAACCAACTGGTGCCGCTCGGCGCCTTTTTCAGCAACTCCACCATGGTTTTCGCGACAAATTCCGACCTGCAAACGCTGAGATAAAGTAAAGGATGTTAGTGTAGCGGAGGGGTTACGTACTTTACGGGCACGATGCTGCCGATGTCTTTCTTCCACGCTTGCTCGTATTCGCCGCTGAGTAGGCGCTTGCGAGCGTCGGCTGCTAAAGCCGACTCTGTTGGCGATGGGCACACGGCTATGACGCGCACGCCGGTTAAATTCACGTGGTATTGATCGCCGTACGTCCTGGTTAAGGCGGCGACTGCGTGTTTCGTCGCCGTGAAGACCGGCAGTGAGATTAAAGGGTGTGCGCTGCAACTTGAGCCGCCGTTGACTACGACACCTCCAGATCCACCACGGTCCCGGCCTAAGAAACGGAAGGCGACCAGCAAACCCCTTATGACGCCGTTCTGTTTGAAATTCAATGTCAGTCGTTCAAGTGATTGTTAAAAAATTGTGTCTCGCTTACCAGATTTACGTCGACTTCGAGCTCCCAGAGTCTGTCGTTCATTACGGAGGCGTTGTTGATGACGATGTCGACGCCGCCGAGCTTGGATATCGTCGTTTGGAAGGCCTCTGCGGGATCAGAACGGGTTATATGGGGATTTTTAGTTTTTGTGTTAAAAAATTGTTCGAAACTGTGTGATTTTTTTTTAATTACCTAACATTGTCAGCAAAGGTAAAATATGTCAAAATTTAAAATCCCAAAAATGACAAAAAAATTACAAAAGCAAACAAATCGTAAAATCAAAATCGTGAAAAATACAAACACAGCGAATACCGAAAAGGATCAAATAGTAAATGTAAAAAATTTCGAAAAAATCACGAAAACTTGAATTTTAAAAATTGTGAAAAATGTCGAAAGTCATAAAATTACAAAAAAGATAAAAATTGTGCAAAATTTTCGAAAATCTTTGTAATTTTCTCTGACATTTTAATTTTCCTTTGAATTTGAAGTCCTATAGAAAAAAAAATGTATTATACACGACGATAAATTCTCATTATTTTCTCGAGCGTAATTAGCGTCGAGACGTTAGTCTAGCTCTCAAAAATAAATACAAAATAATAAAATAAATTTGATTGTCTTGTATAATAAATAACTATAGCAACAGTGTCAAACGTCACGTCATTGCAATGACAGCATCCAGTGACACGCCAAATCTAGCGCACAATCAAATTGACAAAACCAACCTCCTACCCAAACAAATCCAATATCAACGCATCGCCACCATTCAAAAACGTACCTTCATACTGCTGATAATCAGTCACGTCGCACGGACAAAATATGACCCGGTCCTTCCCCTGCTGCGATGACAGCTCCTGAAGTAAATCCTCGCCGGCATCCGAATTTATATCGCATATGGATACCTCGAAAAAGATAACAAATAACAAATTACGCTCTCTATCAAACTTACGCGGAAATAGTTTCGACTCGAAGAAAATATTATCTACACTCATTATTGATATTAACCCAACCCATGAACAATTTCGAAACTCGTAGCTTACACTCCACAAAAACTGACAAAATCACCTGAGCTTAGTCACCCGTCCCTCTACTTCGTTGGCTTCGCCCGAAACCGCACGTTAAGACCGGCCTACTTAGTAATCGATAATTAATTAATTAACTAAAAAAAAATCAAGTACTCACTCTGCATCCTTGCTTGAACAGCTCTATGCAGTACTCGCGTCCATAACCCGAAGCGCCACCGGTTACCAGAGCCACCTTGCCTTTTAGGTCCATCCCGAAACCGAAATACGATCGACCGCCCCGAAGGATCGTGGAAATGTTCAGCCGGTGCGTGTGGGGTCGCGACCGCGACGTTGTAAAATTGACGTTCGGAAATAAACTGGGGGTGACCGCGCCCTAGCGAACGTCGCGACGGCACAGGGAGCGTCAAGGAAATATCGGGTCGGAGGTGGGTTCGTCGCGATCCGTCGGCGTCGCGCTTGCGTTCGACCGAGGTGGACGCACTCGGCATTTGAATTACACGAAAAAATACTTCTTTAAAATTTACGTCACGAACCTCCTAAATTATTTTCGCACAATTTTTAATTAATTTAAACAACCTCACCGTGCGTCGGTATTACTTTTCGTCTCTCCAAATCAAAATCCGATTGAATTAAACGCCACATTTGTCAAATCTCCTGCGTGTTTCAAGTGCTGTCAAATGTAAAACTACAAACGTTCATTTCGAACGCCTTCTCGACGACGGTTTTTAACGTACTTCGCGAACGCCGACGTGACGTCTCCAACATCATTTTTGCTAAATTTTTAACTGACTAGATTAAAAAAAACTAGGGATTATGAAACAAACCACCCTTACCTCGTATGTACGTCAGTATCGCATCTCGACAAATCAAAATCCGATTGAATTAAACGCAATGGACGCTTCGACTGTCAAATTTTCGGCGCGGGGAATCGCCGGTAGGAGGCGCGCGCGTTCCGCGTGCTGTCAAACGTAAAATTTCGAACGCGTCGGTCGCGTCAATTTCAAAACGGCGTCCAAATACAAAACGCGTTAAATTCGAAGTTTGGTTTGTGTAGCTTGCGCGATTGTCGTTTTTAGTGCGCGTTGTGTACGATGGTGTTTAGAACGATCGTGATTAAGTGAAACTGTACAAATTACGATGTACGAAGTTGCGGGGGATTGGCGATTGGAATGGAATGGATTAGGAATGAAAAATGGAATATTCTCCTTAGAATTAATTGCCTGTGCGTAAGGTAAGTAGTGTAGTGTTTAAGGCGGTTTTAGGGACGTTTACAATTTCATGATCAAGTAATATTTTTGACACGCAAGTAGGTGCAAGCGGTTAGGAATCGATGGAAGTGATAAACGATTTTTTTTTTATATATCTCACAAGAAAATACAACAAAACATTACTTTTATTAACTATTTAACGGTGTATAAAAATAATCTTATATATTAAAAGCACAACAAAAAAAATTGCAGCCACTACTTAAAAATTTGACATCGTAAAACGATACAATTTTAAATCTATCACCAAACAGACCCTCACTCTGAGGATACATCTCGTGAAACTTTAAACATTAATTATAATTAACCACAACAACAACAAACACGTCCTCTACATCGCTTGCACAACCACCAAGCCAGCAAGAAACTTTAAAAATTCAAAACATCGACGTTTTCTACAAGCCACCGGCCAAAACACAACGACCCCTAACTCAAACTAACCTACAACCATTTTACTACAACATAAACTCAAATGGAGGTGATCTCTAAACGAACAACCCTCCAAGATAAATACATTTATAAAATGTACACGGAAACATCTAGTAAAACGCAACACTCGTCATCGACGCAATAATTGCTGACGCAACGTTTCACTCGACTATCGTCCAACGGAGCGCAAGCCCCTCGATCAGACGATACGCCTGACGTACTCGATCCCGTACTTGACGAACCGCTTGTTCTTTTTATCCTGCAGCTGCCCTATGGTGTCCTTCGCCCGTTCGTCGCGGCACGTGGCGCAGAACTCGCTGACGAAGACGTGCATGGGGCTCTCGACGTACACGTCTTTGTTCTCCATTCGCAAAGTCTTGTTTTTCTTATGCGCCCAGACGTGCAAGATAACTTCGATTATGCCGAGCGGGATCGAGACGATCGGGTAAAACAGGATGATCGTTGGGAGTAGGAATAAAAGGACGGGGCTCGGCGGGCCGCAGTTCGTCAAGATGACTTTCTTCGTCATGCCTGGTTTTTCGTTGTCGGGCTTGTTCGCCTTGATGTACGCGTTGGGGATCTTGAACGGCTTTTTCGGCGTCGACTCCGGTCGTTTGTGGTTAATTTCGGATTCGCCCGTCTCGGAGTTCAGCTGCGGGATGGGCGGGAGCTCGCCGGTTTCGTGGTCGCGGTAGCCTTCGCCGGTTTCCTTGTCCATTTTCTGCAAAGCGAACGTGTTTAGAAATAATTGCGATAATTTTATTAGCCGCGGTAACTACGACGCAATTTTTTTTAATTACCTGTCATGCGCCGATCGCGGTGCGAAATCGTGGTTTGATTGCCATGACGTACGATTGTGAAATTCTTATCGCGAATAATTGACGTGTGTGTTATGAATCGCCGGTGTTGATGATAATGGCGGTGGATCAGGCTAGCCAACGCCACTTAATAATTTCTAATTATTCGTCATTCAAATTTCATACAAATGACAGCGTCAACCGCGTTAAGAGTGAAACAGGCAACAGTTACTTGGCTTGCTGCGTCGAAAACTATACAAGATCGCAATAGATCCGGGAAGCCTCGTTTGTTGACGTTTCGTTCGTATTTCAGATATCCGTAATCGTTAACGTTTTGTGCCATTTAATCGACTGCGATTGGCGTGAACTGAGAAAAAATTATCAACATTGCCAAATATTTGTCGTGTGTCAAGTACGAGAGTAAAGCACTCGTAACATGTAAACAAAAACGTTGATTGGCATTGTAGAATAATCGCTTTGCTATTGAATGCAAGAAAAATTGAAAAATAATTCCGGGAACAAGGCGACGTTTTCTCGGAATTTTTGACTTGATTTATACAATTTTTCTAATTTTATCGATATTTTTGCATTTTAAGCAATTTTTCATGAAAATTGTTGAAAATATCGACAAAAATCGATTTGTTCCGAAAACAAAAATTTTTAAATTGAAAAATATGTTAAAATTCCGCAAGAACTGATTTAAAATTAATTAGATTTTTTTTTAATTACTTAAAATGTTAAAATTGCCTAAAAAGTTTGAGAAAAAAATTAATTAATCGTCCAGCTCGGCAGCCCCGACGCCAAATCTCAAGCAAACGTGGGGAATAATGATGCACCGAACGAACGAAAAAAAAACGACTATTTTATTTATTCGTAAACAAGTTCGCGTTTAGAGGTCATCGCTGTTACGCAAACGCTTTTTATCCGGCGGCGTTTTTTTTCTCGCGGATTTAAGAAAATTTCACGTTGACGCGCATCAATTAATTATTCGTTAATTACGATTTTTTATTTTGCGTGTTTATCGCCCGTGTCGTTTCTATTAATACGGCGGTATCAGCCGATTCGCGTCGTAAAGATGAGACATCTGTTGATCTGATCCGACTCGGCACTTGCGATTTTAATTCGTTCGTTCGCAATGCGGGATAAGTGACAGAGCTTCCTCGCACAGTTTCGCAGTTAACCACGGAATTAAAAGTTTCCAGTTATAAAAATGGATACGTCCATCACCGCGACAACGAACGCTTCGTTTCTGCAGTTCGCCGACCACGACTCGCACCGACCCAATCCGACCTTTCAACCCGCGTGAATAAGTCATGAGCGACGTTTCCTGCCGTCCGGGCGAAACTCGAACTCGCGACCGGTTCCTTCGCGACGCACGCACGTAAAAATTTAGCGTTTCCATCGAGATAATTCGCCGGCTGCACGTGACGGCCTTGATCGTCCGCTTTTTTCGCCCGTTCGGCCGGATTGGATGATGAACGTCGTCGGCTCGCGGCACGTGATTGGTCGAACGCGAAGTTAGTTTGACAGATGTATTTATTTTACGTAATAAATCTATTCATTAGCGTATAACAAAACTGTGATAAATAAAATTAATAACTTTATTAATCAACTGGCGATAAAACAAAAATCACGTGCACGTCCAATATAAGCAAAAAGGCTCAAACTTTGATTTTCAAGCGAAATTGCATCGATTAACATTCGAGATCCGATTTTGCCCGATTCGCATCGAACATAACGCAGTGATTTAAAAACACGTAAGCTTTGAATTTAGCGACGTTTCATCTGAAACGAATATCTCGATGACAGCTCAAGTATAAACGAAACGTCGATGAATGTAAACACGACGTTATTTTCCGACGTCTTCAGCGTTTAATTTAATCGGACGAATCGCGTCGTCGATAATGTGGCGTAATTGTCAACACGCGAAGCGCTAATCGCAATCGCTTATCGGCGGTTTTGGAAGTCGCCAGTGCGACGTTACAACAAAATGTCAGATTTTAAACGAAACGGGCCCTTTGCGGAAAAACCGCGCTGACGTACCTTTTGATGTCGAGACTGGTTCGACGATTGATTCGTCCGTCGGCACTGATTGCGTTTTAGAAATTCGACCACGCGAACGTGAAACAGCTTCGGGAACGTTCCACGCAACTCACATCGTCTTCGCTATCAAACTGGGCTCGAGGAATTGATCACGTGACGCCGCGAGCGCGGCGACATCTGCCGCCGCGAACGATCAATTTAAAAAAAAATGCAAATTGCGTCGCGTCGAAACGTGCAAATAACGCGTGTGTGGCTATGAAATCGATCGGCGAAAATAAAGCAATTAAAAGTCGAGTGGGCGAAAGTCACCGCGATTAGCAAATTTTTGAACTGTCAAATCGTGCACTGATTTGGTTTAGATTGTTAAGTTTGTTATTTAATTTTAATTTAAAATTGAAGGAATTTCACGTCGCTTAGTAAAACGCGACGAATCGCCGCCGTGATTATGCGGCGCCAACGTCGATGACACGGTTTTCGAATCGAATGTCAAAAAATGAAATTTGTGCACCACTCAAAGTTGTTGTTGTTAAAGATCGAAATTGTAAAAATTCGTGATAGTGATGACTGCTGAGTCGAAATGTTAATTAAGGGAACAAAACCACGTTGATCGTTAGGATTAAGGGGCGAAAGCGCGTTTCGAATTTTCGCGGTGACAGTTTAAACGTCAGGTTGCGCGATTTTTCGTCGGGTGGTGTCATTTGATCAACGTGCGCGTTCCATTCAAAGTGTTTATTGCAAGTTGTAGTTCATGAAGTTGTCGATTTTTTGCTGCAGGTGGTGTGTTGCGTTATAACGTTTTTAGTGCCGCGCTTTTACGTCCGCGTCTCTCGCGTTGCTTCTTAGCGAATCGAGACGTTTGATTGGCCGAAGCTTAAAATGTCTGCGATTATGTTACCTTTCGCGAAAATCAAAGGTGCCTATTTATTAAGCAAATCTTGGTTATTTAGATGTTAAATGAAATTGAATTATCCGCAAGTGAGTCGAGTTACAGATGGCGGCACTGGCAACTCCATTTGAATTTGTAATTTTTTTAAAGAATTAATTGTAAAATAAAGTTTTCAAAAAATATGTGCTGTGGATGGTTCAAATTGACAGCACATATATTTTTTTGAAATTTTTAGACACATTTTCTTGCGAAATTTGATTTCAATCTCTGTCTTGTTGAGTGACTTACTACCTTTTTTACTGACTCTCTGCCTTGTTGAGTGAGCCTGTGCCTTGTAAATTGCGAATAAGCACCGTCACTACACAGAATTATCGTAACACTGAAATAATAACCAAAACTCTCGAGCAACTCTGATGAAATCAAATGCAATCAACGATTGTGCTCGTCGACACTTGAAACCAAAAATGCAACAACTCATTCAATTGAAAGTGATAAACAAGTTCAAGTAGCTTTTGAAGATGTCTTTATGCTAATTTCAAGCCAGTCACTGCACAAGCCCTATGTTCAGTTAATCGGTTTGTGAGGGGAGAAAACAAAAAAAAAAAACCACCTGAGTAGTATTAATACATGTATTTAGAACCCAAGTGTTATGAGCACATTAGAAAAGAAAAAAATTCAATTACAAATAAAGTCCATCGTGGTCACGAAAACGAATAAGAAAACCTTTTACAAAAAAAAACCGGACATCAATCGAGAGACGGAAAACTCATGCAATCGAGACGCTCGACCGGACGCACGCGCGTGTGCGAATAAACAGGCGGGACACCTATCGTAAAAATTTATTATTATGAACAGAAATATTACATTAGCGGTACAGCTGGTCGGATGCACGAATTGTATACAAAAACAAGTGGGCGTCTATCGGAGAGTAATAATAATGATATAATTATGACAGAGTAGGGTCTAAAGTAATTTTTTTAGCGTGAGGCTTCCAAAGCTGTACATATAGGGGGGCCACTGTCAGAGCAGGTGGCAGGCCTGTGCGGCACAGGCGTCCACGCTCAACGGACAAGTGGTCGCCGAGGACAGTGGGGACGACGTTCTTCCGGGGCTCGAGGGCTAGAAACAACTGCCCTCTGGCGGCTGCGTCAGTTTCATGTTTTCCTTGAGCGTCATCAATCTGCGGAGCTCCTGCAGCACGGTCTTGATAGTGTAGTCGCGTTGCCACCGTGCCAGCACCGGCACTTGCCTGTTGTCCACCTTGAATCACCGAAATGCGGTTTAAACCGACTGGGAAACCGCGACGATTTACTCACCACCCCCGTGGACGAATTGATGCAGTTTATGTTAATCCTAGAGATGAACTTGGCGGTGGGCGCGTCGTCCGGATACCTCTGGCCGCACTCGATTTTGACGGAGTACATCCTGTTTTCGTACGGCGTGCGCGGCGGGCCGATGATCATGCCCATCCAGTGCGTGAGGGTCATGTCGTCGTCGTTCTCGAGGCCCCAGCTGATCGTCCCGTCGCCGACCCCCTTCTGTCCGGCCTCCAGCTCTTCTAAAAGTCTAAAGTTACGGGGTACCACTGGCAAACAGAAAACATATACTGGTTCAGAATTTTGAATTCGATCGGTCGATCGACGGTTCGATGCGATTTCGATTTCACGTACCCACACCGGTTGATGATGGTGCCGCCATGATTTACGATGAATGTCGTCGGACACTCGGAACGCGCTCGGTGGCGAACGCGTCGGGGCGCTGAATACGGTTTGGAGCACTTAAACTACTCGGGTGGGACTTAAACGACTAAAGAACGGACCGCGGCTTAGTTCTAAGGCGATTTTTGCGGATGCTTCGAGCGCTGCAGCCAGTTTTTCGGGCCAGGACCTGTCAATTCTGGTGATTTTTTCGTTGTCGCTTGCGAAACTGACGTTACGGCGGCGCTGCCAACACAATCGGTTGGTTGGATTGGCGGCGTTGCCAGATGCACAGAAATCCTGGCAGCGCGTAACTTTTTCAAACGTGATACGTCATTTCACTTGCATAAGATGACAGTTTTGTCATCAATTTTGTCATTCATTACTGCTATATGAATAATCGTGGCAACGACTTATTATTGCCATCGTTGGAAAATTTTGATGTTGTAGCTTATTACGCAATTGTAGAATTGTTAATTTTGTTCTGTTTGTATGAAACAGTGGCCAATTTTTTTAATTGTTAATTATGCAGATGACGTCCGGGCACATTTTCTATGGTTACCGTACGCGCCATATAGGCAACCATTCAAGCGTCCATTTGCAATGCATCGTGTAATTTGATTTGCGTTTCTACCGCAATGAGCGCCACTAACTGTTTAGGAACGGCGCCATGAAAACGAAAGTCCGATTTATAAAATAAATAATGTGCGCTTTTACACAAACTCCCGTTGTTGCTGTTATCAATGTGGCCGAGAACTTGTTCGTGGAGAATTAGCAGGTTTTGCGTTAGTGGAATTTAAACGCTTTTGGCAAGACTGTCGGTTTAAAATCTCATGTTTGACAGTCTGTGACAGTTCCGTGCTAAATTCCACCCGTGACTTCCAAACATGCTCGCCTTTCATTTTCGTACATAATATTAAACAATGGCCTTGTCGATGTATAGCAAGAGGATATTGTTGACGCGGAGCTCTTTGCTGGGAGCCACGAAACGTCATGGTTACATAGTTTTGTAAGTATGACCGTTTATTGGTTATGTAGACACGTTATTAGCAACCGGTTTGGTACGATTTCGTATATTTTAGAGTTCCCGAAATCGGCGAAGATCTGCCCGATAAGAACCCCCTGCTTCAGCAAAACGGCCTCCCCGAGTTCAGCAACATAACGATCGAGAACTGCATGGCCGCCGTCGGCAAGCAAACTTTAGATTTCGAGTTCGACGTCAAAACGATCGAGGAGCGCCTTTCGAAGCAGCCGCCCGACGACATCTTCAAGCAAGTCATCGACCCGATAGAAAAGCTCGGGGCGCCACTTGAGATGACCTGGGGCTTGTCGAAAACCCTGTACCTTGGCAATCGATCGCTGATGCCCACGAAAAGCTATTTAGCGATCCACGAACGCGCCCGACGTGCGCGCACCGTAAAATTCAACAGCCGCCCCATATACAACGCCGTTCTGCAACAGAACTTGGACGAGTTTCCCGACGAAGAACAACGCGTTTTGAAAAAATACGCATTGGAAGGTCGGCTGAACGGTTTGGATTTGAACGCCGCCGCTCGCGCGAAACTAGACGAAACTTTGAACAAGTTGTCGATCGAACGCGGGAAGTTCAAGACGAAGAACGACATCTCGACGAACAAATTCGCACATCGGATTTTCGACGCGCAAATCGTAAGAGATTTCCCGCAAGATTTGTTGAAATCGATCGCCGTCGATTTGAACAAAGGGCCTTGGATGGTAACCTTGCAGCCGAACGTGTGGGCCCCATTTATGGAGCACTGTCCCGATCGCGAGATCCGATGGAACGTCTGGCAGGCGATTGTGAGTCGAGGATCGGGGTACAGGGACAGAGAATTCGAGACGGGTTCGCACGTCGAAGAAATACGATATCTACGTCGTGATCAGGCTAAGTTATTAGGATACGCGACGTACGCAGACATGTCGATGGAGACGAAAATGGCGGGGAGTGTTGACAACGTCAAGAATTTTTTAACAACGTTGCTGGAGCGGGCGAAACCTGCACAAGAGAAGGAGCTGAAAAATTTGCACGAATTCGCCGTACAGAGTGGTTTTAAAGGGGCGAGGATTGAACTGTGGGACGTGCCTTATTGGCGACGAAAGCAGCGATTATCACTTTACGATTATAAAGAGGACGAATTTCGACGGTACTTCCCGTTACCGAAAGTCCTCAATGGCCTTTTTGATTTATGTGAGCGTTTATTCAACATCACGATTAAGTTGCGCTGTGACGTATCCACCTGGCACAAGGATGTTAAATTTTACGACATTTTCGAGTCTCATAGCTCGGCGCCGGTCGCCGGGTTTTATTTAGATCTTTACGCTAGAGATTACGAAAAAATGCGATCGGCGAACAACGGGTGGATGGTCGGGATACAAAACTTCAGCCGGATCGCCGAAATTAAACCTCTAGCGGCGTTGATTTTTAATTTCGATGAACCCACCGGCGATAATCAATCTTTGCTTGCGTTCAAAGACGTCCAGTTGCTTTTTAACAAATTCGGACACATGCTCCAGCACTTGTTGAGTCGAACGACTTATTCGGAAGTCTCCGGCCTTTCGAACGTCGAATGGGACGCCGTGAACGTCACCGGGCACGTCTTATCCCACTGGTTGTACAACAAATCGACGATGCGCAGCATCACCAGTCATTGCGAGAGCGAAGATCGCTTGCCCGACCACATGTTCGAAACACTGTTGAAAGTGCAGCGACATTTATCCGGTTTGGATTTGTCGCGCGAGTTGTATCTATCGGCCTTGGACATGGAACTGCACTCGACGAAGCACTTCTGGCTGGACATCGTTAAGAAACTGTGGCCGCAGTATCGATGCTTTCCGCTGGACAAGTACGATTCGCATCCGTGCTCGTTCACGCAGATCTTCACCGAGGAATGGGGGGCCGCGTATTACTCGCACGTGTGGTCGAGGATGATCGCGGCGGATGTTTACAGCGCGTTTCACGAGGTCCAGAACGACGAGGAGGAAATCTTGGAGGTCGGAAAACGGTTTAGGAACACTTTTCTGGCGCTGGGCGGGAGTTGTCATCCGAATCAAGTGTTTAGGAAGTTTAGGGGGCGGGATCCGTCGCCAAAGGCGCTGCTCAGTTCATTGGGGCTCAAGAAAGTCAAAGTTGAGGAGAAATCATAAGACTTGAATTTGTGTATTTATTGTTAATTGTAGATAAGTCAGTTTAATAAATTGTTTTTTTTTTCATTTGTGCATTTGTGCAATTTTTTCAAAAATTGCTTTGCTTGCAAAAAACGCGGAAGTTAGGTGCGTCAAAGACAACACAATGACACATTCTTTAATGTATTGTATCTTCTTTGTTTTCCCTTTACACCTTTTATTTCGTTTCCTTTTATTAGAAGCTGAATTTGAAAGACAATAATTAATTAATCATTCACATTGATCTCACAAAAAAATACTTCTTATTCTAAACGATCATTTATTAAATCCAATTAGAAAATGTGTAATTATATGTTTATTCATGGAGATCACATTTCACTTGCCGTCTTTTTGGAATTCCTTGCTCCTTGTGAATCTCTTAATATTAATACACAATGTCAGAAGAACACAAGACGCAAAATTGTCATTGCAAGCTTTTAAATTAAATTAAATCGAATCAAATTTAATCAAATAAATTTGCAGTAATGCAGTGGAACTATATAAATATTACATAGAGGTGATTAAAAAACCTAAATTCGACACCACGCACATCAATAAATATTTACATTCGCATAAATAATATATAACTCCTTAAGATTTCTTATCCTCGTGCTCGTCAAGAAGCGGAAACATCTCGGCCATTATTATATCCATCAAATTATAAACCAGCTAAAATAAAATTTGCCATTATTTTCAAATGCGGACAATACCAACGATCACCTGTTTATTATACAAGGGGTTCTGCAGCATATCCAAAAGTCCGATAAAACCCAACTTGAAGTCGGCGCCTAATATCCTAACGAGATACTTTGGCACCAAATTCTCCAGCTCGACAAACGCCCTGGTTTTTCGCTCTTCCAGTTCTTGCGCCGTCGCCGACTTCTGCTTGCTGAACACGACGTCTGCGGACAAATCAAACAATCAACGGGGAACAAAAATTTCGTCAGTTCTAACTCCCACCTTCGAGCAGACCGATCAAATACGCCAAGTTGGTCTGCGAGAGGCCGCTCCGTAACTTCTTCTCGATCAGCATGCGACACATCGAGTCGAACGCCTGCTGTGCGACGCTGCACATCGCCGCGTACAGTTTTAAAACGCCGTGGGGGACCTTGAACGTGTGTTTCACTGAAAATCGATTATTAGATTTAAAGTTTTGAAGGATGCGGACGTACGTAGGTAAAATAGCGACTCGGTGATTCCGTTTGGGTTGAATGCGCTCGAGGAGCTCTGCTCGTATTCTTTGTACGGCACGCCGAAGTTGTTCTGGAACACTTTGTTCTTGAAGGTTTTCGGGATGATGACGGTGTTTTTGTCGAGTTCGGACGAGATGTCGATTTCATCGCCGAGTTCCGCCCATTCCACTTTACTGAAACGAAATGATTGGTTGCATTCAATGATTTAATTAATTAGATGGCAAATAATGACATTAAATAGGGAATTATAATAAATTCCATACATAATAAATGACAGAAGTTGACACTGATTATTTTCTTCACCTTCACCTTTGCTTTATTCTGCCCGTCGATGCCAAAAACGTGTTCATGAACGAGTCCAAGTGCTGCCCCTTCTCTTTCCGCAGTTTGTAAGCCACCGATTGGTAAATGTTCTCCAAATCGACGCTAGCACCTCCCGCGTTTATGACGCAGTTGAAATCTTCCTCGGTGGTCAGGAACGTGTGCAAAAGGTCGCTGCTTCGTAAAAACGCCTTTTGGAGGAGCACGCCCAGGAATTCTTCGTATTTTGCTCGACGTGACTCCACCGAAGGCAAATACCTGGAAAATTAATCAAAATTGAAATGAGAGACAGGTGGAATAAAATGTGAATGAGATTTAGAACATATTTCAGAGAGACAAGAAAACTATATATATATAACACATTTTAAACAATTTTCATATTATCAACACATTAACTCGACAAAGAAAATATGAAAAAAAAACGAACCTCCTCGAAGGTAGCAGCGAGTCGGGTATAGCCGCCTCGCCGTGAAATTCTATCAACTTCGCCTTGAGCGTGTAGAAGTCCTGATCCTTCCGGAACACCGTCCAGTGGCGGATATCATTCTCCGAAGTCTTGTCGATCCTCCGAACGCTCACGTTGAATATGTTCACCGCCTTCGAACTGCCCAGCTGGACACAGATGAAGAATAAAAAAACGTCGAGCTGGCGACCGTTAACGCACGGACCTGTCTGGCGTCGACCCGAGGTATCGCGATGCGCCAGGCGCTGAAGTCCCGCGAGCAGGGCGAGTGCGACACCACGTTCTCCACGCACTGGGTGGCGTCGTTGTCGAAGACCTGAAATTCCGGAGTGTAGATTCCCTCGACGGGCTGCTTGGTCTGCAGGGCCCCTTTGATCTTCACCAGTCCGCTGCTGATCTTCGCCACGGTTCCCTGACTGGGCGCGTCGTAATATTTACGAGATCTAAAATTAAATGAGTGAAAAATGTGCGACAACGAAGTTGTCATCTTCAACAGTAGACTGCAAGTTTGTTTCAATTTATTTGCCAACCACAATCTCCAATTTAGTAGCTTAACTCATGATTATCGCGTCCAATTTTTCACCATACATACCTAACCTTCATCGGCGATCCTTGCGCATGTAAATTTTGCCTAATTCAATTAACGCAAACAACCCCCGACCGCAATACTCACTTATTCACCGCACTTTTCGTGTAAGTGGCCGTGACCTTCGTCCCGCACAGGTAGCTGTAAAACTGAAACAGATCACTCGCATTTCGTGTACCAAATTATTCACAAATCGAATTACCTCATTGCTGTGGTAAAACTGCGGCAGCCACTCGTTCTCCAAAATCTCAAACGCAAAATCGTACGCTCGAAACAGCGGAGCCGACGTCCGCAACTTGGCGACGTTGTAGACCCCTTCCGCCAATAACTCGTTCAATTCCGTCACAATATCGTCCGAGCACCCGATGAAATCCGTACTTTTACGGTTGAAGTAGATCTTGTAGAGATTCAACGCTTCTGTGTGCAAATTCTCGAGCTGTCGCTTCGATAGATCCGGTAAGATCAACTTGTTGTTGAAGTGCTCTGCGAAACGATAAAATTTTATTATTACGGCGGATCGAATTTAATTTCGACGGACGTACCGACGTCCAAGCAAAACTGGAGGACGTGCACGGAGCTCTCCTTCTTCAAAAACTGCATCAGGCAATACAACAGCTCTGTCGATTTCAAGACGGTTTTTAAATCGGTCGCCAGCGACGTGTACTTGACGTCTCGATCGACGAAACTCCCCAACAGCTTGACGTTCTCGATTTCTTCGATCGCGCTCGTCGTCCCTTTCGGTTTGTACGTCGCGATTAAAATCACCAACGAATTGATCATGTTGGGATCGGCCAGCACGTCCATCATCGGCAAAAGAACCCAACCGGAAAAAATCTCCCTGATCAACACCGAATAATTACTGAAAAAAAATAAATAAATCAAATGAAACTAATAAAATAAAACATTTAACGAATTAATTACCTGCACTTTAAATATTCTTTAGGTAAAAGATACGGCATCAGACACGACGTCAATTGTCGCAAGTAACTCAGCTCGTTATCGCGGTTCGTCGTCGCGACGTGCAACTTACGCCCCAGGTACTCAATCGCGATTTTGTTGACCTCCACGTTTTTCAGCTTCGCGATCTGCTGCATGCACAAATAATCGTCGATGTGCTTGACGGCGCACGGGATCAACTTGTTAGCTATTAGCGCTCCGGCGTCGACATCCAAGATTTTCCGTGCGGCCGACGATGTCGCGTATTTCAACGAAAATCTCACCTCGTTTAAAAACGCGACGTCGTCCGTTAAATTTTTGTACCAAGACGCGACGAATTCTTCGATTAATCTGTCGTAAAACTACGAGATAAGTGCAAATAATCGTTCGTTTCGATTTATTTACGTACGTGTTCGATTGACGCGTTTAGTTTCTTGTTGACGAGTAAGTTTTTCCACGGGAGGTTCCGCTTGGTCGTCTGGTGTCGGTCGCAGAAGGCCTCGTTGCATATCCCGCAGGTGTTGGGGTCGGCTTTGCTGTGGGAAATGTGACCGCGGTAAAAGCTGACGAGGCGTTGTAAACAAAACGAGGCGTTTTTTTGGTATTTTATGAGCGACCAGCAGATTATGAATCCCAGGACGTAGTTTGTGTAGATTATCAGCGCGGCTAACGGACTGAAATTAATTGAAATGAATTAATCGGTTTGACTAATCCAAGGACCACGAACGGGGCGACTAACCTGAAAGTTAGTGCCAGTAGAACGGAGAATACGGTTACGACGGCTGCGACTGTGCTAACGACCTTGTCGCCTTTTACCAGTTGGAATATCGTTACGATTTCTTCGAAAATCATGACGACGTTACAATGTTTAAGTTAACATTACATATTTGACATTTTGTTTACGTTCTTGATTCGGCGACATCTATCATCTACTTCCAACACTTAAATCCAACGTAATGATTACAGTGAATTATTTGTACCACATTGTTGACAATTACGCTATTTTTCAAATATTGTCGTGTGTCACATGTAACTGAACGAAAATATGTCAAAAATATGGATTTGATGTGTGAACTTTTGATGGAAGAATTTTACCAGATGTCAAAAAATTTATACAAACGCAGCAATGACATTTTTATTTAAACTGATTGCTTTAACCACCACCACCACTATTACAACAAGTCCAAATAATTCATCTTGAACTCAGAGTTGTTAAAAAAGCGATTGGGAAACGCGAACTTACAAATAATATTACGTTTGACGTTTCGTGCCAAAGCGACTGATGCCAAGGCCTGCGTGTTTCATTTGAATAGTTACGCGTGCGTTTCGCATTTTCGAACGAGTTTGAAATTATCGGATCGAATCGCGAAGGCGTTGCTTCGTCCGTAAGTTACGTCAAAGTAGACGTCTAGTACGAGGCGGTTGATATATGCAACCAATAAGGCAACGCACTCGGATCCATTAAAAGGTCAACCGTTGGTTGTTAAACTCAAACATCGCCGTTGATTGCAAAACTTTATTACGTTGTCGCTGTGAATCCGTCGTCGTCTATTGAGTATTAATTAAAATTGAGAACTGAGAAGGTTACGATTACGATTTTCGTTTTTTTCGTCGTAAAAAAAAACGTTGGCACCACTTTTTATTTACACCTGTCATAATTTCGTAGTTTATCGTCGCGTTTTGAATTAAATAAGCGGTTTTGTGCGTGTGTTTCGTCGCCGAACTTTCGTAGACTGTAACGAGTAACTGTGGAACGAGTCCAAACGACGTCCGGTCCAGGAAATCGAATAGGTGAGTCGATTAATTGCATTTTTTAGTTTGCTTTCCGCGACGTTCAAGTTTTACTTTTGATGTTGACGCCATTTCTAACGTGTCCGATTGAATTCGCGATTTAATTTTAAATTGCGAGTCTCTGACGATAAAAAAGTGTAGCTTTGAAGTGCGCGATTCGCGCGCTAGCGCCCTGCAATTAATCAACGTGCAATAAACAGAGGGCCGTTGTGCGAAAGTTCGCCAACAAAGACGGGCCCGATTTAATAAAACGCTCCTCGCTGCCGTTTAAATTAAAAACGGGTAGTTGGCCGTGTTTATTGTGAAACGTAGTTTCATTGTCCCGCGGATCGCGGCGTGTTCGCGAGGTCGAATTTTAACGGCGTCGCATTAAGAGGATCCGGCGTAAATGATTGCGTTCTCGTTTGTTCTTCTTGTCGCGTTGCATGTAAATCACAGCTTGGATTAAAAGTTTTGCGATAATTTTCAAGGTTTGAAACGAGGTTGGGTTGGTTGCGTTGGGTTTTTTTTAGTTGATTTTGATTCGAGGTTATGTGCTTATAGTAAATTTTAAATCAGTAAATAATGCAACTGCAACTGATGTCAAAGTGCTTTGATGCGAAAGTGACATTCACTTGGTTGTTTAAATTTCTACATTTGATAGGGGGAACAATTTTCAATTAAAATTAAAAACCCTATCGATAGCTTTTCAATGTGTGTTGTTACGTTCGTTTGGTTGCATGTACTGCATTGCCGCATTGGTTACGTATCGACAGTGTTGCCAGAGGCGTTGGAACGAATTTCCGTAGATTGACGGATTAATTTTTTTTTGCCATTTTACACAAAATACAATTTTTCGAGATTTTTCAATAAAACACAAACTTTTATTTTAAGTATGTAATGTTTATTAAACCAACAATTAAAAAATTATAAGAAATATTTAATTTAATTTTTTTGTACAAATTATGGGTCATATTTTGTAAGTTTTTTCCACCACAAAGTGGGGTGGGGGACATTGATATGCAATGTCGCAATTTTCAAAAATATAAAATCTCCAGGAACTTGAAAATTGTCAATTTAATTTGTCATGTGCAGGGGGGATGGGCGGGGTGTAGTTAAGATAACAGCCCCCCAATAACCAATTAACGTAATAATTTGGAAAATTCAACAGGGGCCATTGCATAACATGTCAATGGTCCGCTGTCAAATATTCAAAAAATATAAAATTGTTTAGAAACGTCAAAATTGTGATTCAATTTTCTTTGTGTTAATGATGGGGAGTTATCTTATTTTGTCTATAAAATAAAACTAATGTTATACAAATATAAAAATTTTGAAAAGCAGTCGAAAATAGATGAATTTTTGGGCCTTCAGCTATTTTTAGTTTTGACGGAATTATTAATGAAAAAGGTAAGTTTACTTTTTTTGATCCTGTCTTCTAGTTGTTATTGAGAAGGTAGTCCGAAAGTTGTAAATTCCCGCAGCGTCGGATTTAAAATTTCGAACGCGAAATTTGCGATGCATTAAACACCTAGAAATCACATTTATTAGCATTTTTTAAATTTTTAATTAAGGATCGTGAACTTTTCGACAGATTAACGATTTAAAATGGAAAGATTGGTAGACAGATTCCAAATTCGGCGGATCTACCCAAAATTCGATAGATCTGGCAACACTGTAGTAGGCGTATTCAAATGCTCACAACAATTAGTTTAACTAGCGACCACTGGTGTCGCAGTAAAAAAAACCGTTTGACAATCAAATTTGTTTAAAACCTCGTCAATTCGAAGAAGTCGACTTTACGTTTGACGACCGGTCGGTGACGTTAAATGAAATAGCTTCGTAACTCTCTAAATCCACGCTGAAACTTCCAACGTCGAAAGTGCGAATCGTGCATCGTCGATAGTACGCGAAAGTCGCGAAAACAATTCGGATCATACTTTGGTAGTTGGACGTAAATTGTGACGGATGAGACGTCAACGTCGTTGCTCAGCGACGTCGCGAAAAATAACGAGGCGCGAGGATTGAAAGCGCGTTTAATTTTTGCGGCGATCGTTGGGCGTTTTCTCCGTTGTCGCGGGCTGTTTCGATCGCGGGTTCCCGTGGGAAATCTGAAGTTTTCCGGGCGTGCATCCGTGCGAGTCGTTCGACTTTCGCCGCGGGATTCGTTGATCTATCTCTTCGCGCTTTGCATATCGTTCGTCTTGATTTTCGGCCAGGCGTCCCCGATATATTTTGCTTTGCGTTGGTGGGAGGGGTGGTGTGTGGGTTTCGAACGCGGCGAGCGCTGAGCTCCGCTAGGTTAGCGGTGATTTTGATTAATTTTGTGTGGTTGTTTTTTACTTATTTTAATTTTGTTTTTATAATTCAGATAATTTTTAATGTTTTAATAATTTTTAATATTTCTTCAGTTTTACGCAATTTTTATTTTTTTTTTGTAATTAATTTTTTTATTATTAATATTGGAATTCATTAAACTTGTAGATTAATTATTAATATTAGTTTTTTTCATATTTTACACATTTTTACTAATTTCAATATTTTTACGTATCTTTTAATATTTTAGACTAATTGACAATGTTAATAATTTTTGATCCCGTTTCCGGGGTCAAGTTCATAGCAACCGTTGAAATTTCTCAATTTAAGTTGGTACGAAATAGAATTCCCCAAAAATCCCCAACAGTTTACAAGTTAAAAGTTGTCGACGTCAAGTTCAAAGCAATTCTAAATTTCAGTTGGTACGAAACGGAATTCCCTAAAGCGCAGCTCGTAAATGTCAAACGCGTTTACGTTTGCGATTACTAGTAGAAACGTCAGTTTTGTTTAGCTTACGTATTTAAGCGCACACTTGATTGCTACCCGAACGAATCGCGTTAAACTAAAACTACTTGATCGACGGGTAATAATTCAAATCGCGATTTTAAGTTGAAAGGCGCGAACGAACATCCGTTCCGTCATCGCGTCGCAAATTGGCCGAGCTCGCGAATTTTAATCTAGCGACGTTTCGGTGAACGATCGCGGATAATCCCGCGGGGGGCGCCACTGGAAATTGATCGTCCCCGTGTCGGGGGAATTTCGCTTTGTCAGCCTGTCAGATTAACGTGTCGTACACGTCGCGTGTCGAAATGGTCGGTTGGTTCGAAAGTTGACGTACCGCGAACAATGCAAGAAAATCGTTATTTTATGGCAATTCGTTTACGTGAGGATTATTATTGGAAATTATGTAATTAAAGTTGAATACCCCGTGGGGTTTCCCTTGAAGGAATTTTATTGTGTGAAGGTTAATGTATACAATGGGAGCGTTCAACTTTGTAATGAAGCGTCCATTCTGCTGCGAGACAATAGGCGTCTCCTGCAGATTAGCAATGCAGAATTTACTTTGTGTGCGCGTCTGCGGGACATTGTCTCGAACGTACCAATAAAATTGGAAAACGTAGCTTGCGCCACGTGGCTTTGTCTCGCCGACATTACGACCGGTGCGATTGTTGCGTTTTCATTAATCACTCGGACGAAGTTCTTTCTTAACGTAACCTTGACAATCTATTTTAATGTCGCATATGAACGTAATGGATGTTATTTGCGGAAAATAAAAGGGGCGTGGTCATCATTTTTTGTTTGTCATTTATAGTCGAATTGAATTGTAGACAATAAGTACTACGAAATTGAATACTGCGAGCGAATGCAATAACGACGTCAATGTCGTCGTTAAGGAGCACTTGAATCTCATTGGTTCGAATTACGGAAGGTGGCGATCGTTTGCTATGTCGCCCGAATGTTTGGCGACATTACGTGTAACTATAGGCAACCGAACGTGCATTGTCTGCCCCGTAATTTTTCATTAATTTCAAGATCGGAGTCGTAAATTCGCATTTAATTGCGTTCGGCGGTGTAACGTCACGTCGTTGAATAAAATATAAATGCGTCTGTGTTTGTACGCGACGACTGGATTAAGCAGCGACGAACGTAAATACAATTTGTTATATCGATGTTTACGGTTATGTCGATCAATTGTGTCAATTCTTTTTTTTTGAGTTTTAGACAATTTTTAATATCTGGCACATATTTAATCCTTTTTTATGCAATTTTCAATTTTGTTTACATTTTCACCGCACACTTTCATTTTGATTTGTCTTCAGGGATTTTTTTTCAACTAACCTATACCAAAAATTACTTTCACCTCCATCTCATTCATTTTTGTAGTCGCGAATAATTTATATTTTACACCGCTGTAGCCTTAACGCGGCCATAAATAAACAAAACGTCGCGCCGTCCCTATCGTTACACACAACAAAATCATTTTAACAGCTCTAAGCTTAATTTACGGCCGACTGGTGCATTAAATAGCTATCGAGAGGCAGCCGAGATTTATGGCCGTCGCAACGTCGACGCGCGATTTGTTTTCGCGTACCGGTGATTTTTCGTCGCGACGGCGAAACTGCCCGGTGGCGCCCGGCGGCGGCGCGCGTAATTAAAATGCAATTTGATAACGCGGCCGGCCTTGGCCGTAAAATCGTTTTGCGAGCCCCAATTAGCCTGGAGTGACTGGAAAATTAGACACTGATTTCGACCGGCGCGAAACGAATTCGACTGTGGACGTTTCGCTCGGATTTATTGCACGCGCCGAACGCGCGTAATTGCGACCGGCAAATAAATTTTGACGCGGTTTAATTGGCGATTTAATTCCGTGTCGTTGCATAAAAGTGTGCCCGTGAATTATAATGGGAATGGGGTTTTCGCGTGCGATCGGCGAAAATACGTCGATGACGGCGAATTTTGTACGTGTTAACCGCGTCCAAATATTTGCGATCGGCTGGTTTTTGTTTGTTATTATCGGTGGTTTTTCGTGTTAGAAAGGGACGTGGAACGTGATGTTCGTCGCGTTGTGAAGTTTGCGGAACTGTGATGGAGATTAGCGGTGATTAGCAATAAGTATCAGAAAGACTTAAGACCGGTAACCAGATTTTATTATTGCTAGCCCAAACCCAACCGTAAAGTTGTTTACAAAACTGGGAGATTCGATTGGTTTAAAAACGTAACCGTTGCCACATTTGTGCATCGGTGCGTCGAGACTTTTGCCTCCTCTCATATTAATTTTTTAGAAGTTTGTGTAGTATTTAAAAAAATTAGATAACTTTCTCGATTATGCAATTTTAACGGTTGTGGATTTTTGCAACGGTTGACTCAGATTAACAACCGGTTGCAAAAATCCACAACCGTTGACTCAACGGTTTAGTCAACTGTTGACTAAACCGTTGACTCAACCGTTGACTCAACTGTTGACTCAACTGTTGACTCAACTGTTGGCTCAACCGTTGGCTCAACCGTTGGCTCAACCGTTGACTCAACCGTTGACTAAACCGTTGGCTCAACTGCTGACTCAACTGTTGACTCAACCGTTGACTCAACTGTTGACTCAACCGTTGACTCAACCGTTGACTCAACTGTTGACTAAACCGTTGACTCAACCGTTGACTCAACTGTTGGTTCAACTGCTGACTCAACCGTTGGCTCAACTGTTGACTCAACTGTTGACTCAACTGTTGACTAAACCGTTGACTCAACTGTTGACTCAACCGTTGACTCAACAGTTGACTAAACCGCTGACTCAACCGTTGACTCAACCGTTGACTCAACTGTTGACTCAACCGTTGACTCAACCGTTGGCTCAACTGCTGACTCAACTGTTGGCTCAACTGCTGACTCAACCGTTGACTCAACTGTTGACTCAACCGTTGACTCAACCGTTGACTCAACCGTTGACTCAACCGTTGACTCAACCGTTGACTCAACCGTTGACTCAACTGTTGACTCAACTGTTGACTCAACCGTTGACTCAACCGTTGGCTCAACTGTTGACTAAACCGTTGACTCAACTGTTGACTAAACCGTTGACTCAACCGTTGACTCAACCGTTGACTCAACTGTTGACTAAACCGTTGACTCAACCGTTGGCTCAACTGTTGGCTAAACCGTTGACTCAACTGTTGACTAAACTGTTGACTCAACTGTTGACTAAACCGTTGACTCAACTGTTGGCTAAACCGTTGACTCAACTGTTGACTAAACCGTTGACTCAACTGTTGACTAAACCGTTGACTCAACTGTTGACTCAACTGTTGACTCAACCGTTGACTCAACCGTTGGCTCAACTGTTGACTAAACCGTTGACTCAACTGTTGACTAAACCGTTGACTCAACCGTTGACTCAACCGTTGACTCAACTGTTGACTAAACCGTTGACTCAACCGTTGGCTCAACTGTTGGCTAAACCGTTGACTCAACTGTTGACTAAACTGTTGACTCAACTGTTGACTAAACCGTTGACTCAACTGTTGGCTAAACCGTTGACTCAACTGTTGACTAAACCGTTGACTCAACTGTTGACTAAACCGTTGACTCAACTGTTGACTAAACCGTTGACTCAACGGTTGCAAAAATCCACAACGGTTGACTCAACAGTTGAGTCAACGGTTTAGTCAACAGTTGAGTCAACGGTTGACTCAACGGTTGAGTCGACTAAACCGTTACTCAACGGTTGCAAAAATCTACAATCGTTGACTAAACTATTGACTCAACTGTTGCAAGAAATCCACAACCGTTGATAAAACAGTTTCAAAAAAAATTGCTACGGTTGAGTTAATGCATTTTTGCCATTGTTTTTTGGACGTCTACGAAATTACTATTTTCAACAAATGAATTTAAATATTTGTGGCGACTTTAAGAATCGAACTTGAATTATTGGAAAATGACAACGTACATCGTAAACCGTATAGTTTTATTTGCACGTTGTGTGCGAATTCGCGCGAAATTCAACAGCCGCTACAGAACGTCGTGATTACAAAGACTGGTGCCGCACGATGTGCACTCGTACAGGGGCGCGGCCAGGGCCGCCAGGTACTCGCAGACGTCCACCTCCGGGTAAATGTACCCGCACCCCCTCTCGACGAACCTCTCGCCGTTTTCTGGAACGGCGAAATGAGCGTTAAGCGCGCGGGTCGGTGGCGGGAAAGCGCCGCCGCTTACCGTAGCCGGAAACGAACGACATGCACTTGCTCTCGACGAAGGCGCCCTTGCGCTTGAGGTAGGGTGCGCTCCGTTCGGCCTCTCCGCCGTCGAGCGCGCCGCTTTCGGAAAAGTCCACGCATTCCTTGACGACCATCGACGACTTGATGCCGTTGACGCAATCGCTCGACAACGAGCCGACGCACGCGTAGCAGTTTAGGCGATCTATGTAGTTTAACTTGTATATACTCATTCATAGTTATTTTTAATGCACTTACCAGCGCTCACTGAAATCGCTAAAACGATCGCGATTAAGAAAATGCTCAACATGTTAGTTTAGTTCAGTAATACGCCAGCAAAGTCGAACGATGTCGAACGAACAGTGCGAGGTGAATTTAAATGCTAAGACGAATCGATGCTCCATTGTCAATTAAAATTGAATTGAATTAATGATAATTGAACGTCGATAAGACCGATTATTTTGCTTTGGTGTTTGGTGTTCGTTAAAACGCGTTGTTAATTTGTTGCACATTTGGACATTTATAAAATTTTTTGAATTTTTAATTGACGTAGACTCAATTTTAAGAAACTTTTCGTAGAATAAACATTTAATAAATGCCACGTACATAGTTTATTTATTTCGACTTGCAGTCGTATTTATTATAATAACAATTTTATATGGGAATCGGTTGGTTAGGTTCGATTTGTTTGCTTGCTTCTGCGTCAATTGCAGTAATCATTCGTGCAAGCCTTGCACGTGTAAATTCTGAACGATTTCCTCAGTATGTCGCAGACGTTTTCGCCTTCGGAGGTAACGGCGCAGCTTCGTTCGAAGATCGTGACGTTTTGATCTGAAAAAAGGCGCGTTAAGTGAGTTCATGCAAACGTGCGGAAAAGCTGATTGAATCAAAAATGTTTGTTTATATTTTCGCCGGCACATTTGGGCTGTGTTAGAGGATAATTGACTTGCCGTTGACACTTACTCAAGGCCATGAAGCTGACGCACCACATAACAGGACGCCCGACGTCGTTTTCCAGCTCGGGTGCGTATATGTGGTGCATGTTCTGGCCGGGCGGTTTCGTGCAGGTCTGCATGACCATCGACGTTTTATTTCTGTTCGCGCAGTCGCTTCGCGGGTTGCCGAGGCAAAGGAAGCACTTCAAAGTCCATCCTGTGGCGTAAAAATAAAATTTGGGCGTGTTTATGGATTGTTGAGTTTTTATGTATTAGTCGTAATTTGCGAAGTTGCTTTCCGAAGACGTCTCGATTAACACCCAGAGGTCAATGCGGAGTTATCGCTTGGAGTTTTTTTTGAACGATAATTAAACTTCGCGCAGTTTTTCTAACTAGCGTTAATTTGAAATGCATCGTTAAAGTAAACATTAAGCGGTCAATGCAATGGTAACTTACCTTCGTTAATTGCCAGAACTAATATCGTGACACACAGGAGAATTTTTGGAAGCATGTTTCTGCGAAAGGACGACTCGTGCAACTGTTTACTGTCTGACTGTCTGCGGGTCGCGCTTATGCGTTTGTCCTTGTCGGGGATTTCGGTCGCGGAATCGTAACTGGTTTATTCGCGAATTCAATCGTAGCCTCGAAACCAAAACAAGTTTTTGTGAGTGTCACGTGGGTTTGTCGAAATTGTTTCGTTGGTGACGTGTAAAATGTATGTGCATTTGAATGGGGCTTTGTTGTATGAATTTTTAAAACTTTTTCACTAAATTAAAATTTTAGTAATTTTGATGATTTTTTTTTTTATTTTTCTGAATTTCACATTTAAACAATTAGTAATTTTTACAATTTTTTGCATTTTGACAATTTGACAGTTTTGACATTTTGTATTTCTTACGATTTCGACATCGTTGACAGCGTTGTGGTTGTGTCGGTCGATCTCGCCAAAACCCACAGTCTATACGAATCAGTGTTTTTATGCAAATTCGCATTTAAAACAATTTCGACGAACCCAGCAATTAAAAAAAAAAATTACTTAGTAGATTACAAATAAAATTTAAGTTTAGTCGAATTTAGCCTCGGCGTCGGTATCTTTTTTTGTTTCGTCCTTTTTAACTCGTTCGACTGTGTACGTGATGGCCTGCTGTTTTATCGCCGGCAGAAACGTGAAGCGCAAACATGTTTCAACAATCCGCCGGGAAACTGCTAATCCTCGCGATACACGCCGTAAAATAATCGCTTTATTGCGCCCGCTTGTTGGCGAGTTAACGCGTAATCATCAGTAGCTGCGCGGCCCGGATCAATTCGCAGTTACTTATTTGCGAACAGTTGGAGAGATTTCGGCGCTTAAAGCGATTGGTTTAAAAGGCGCCGTGCAAACGAGAAAGTTTTTTAAGTCGTTTTGTAGGATGAGGTGGAAAAAAAAAATAAAAATAATAATTTCGACTTTGTTGGCTTATAAAGATAACTCGGTCGTAACAAATAATTACGATGGAAAAACATACAATCGAGTAAGTGAATCTAAGATCTCATTTCGAGACGAAGAAGTCGTGTCGCGCTCGCGAGCTTATAATTTTAATTCCATTGCGAAATTATCGAGCGACGTCTTGTGTGTGTAATTCCGTATTTATCTAAATGGGGAACTGCGTCGAGCGGCTCTGCGCCATTATGCACAAGTACAAAGTTCGCTAAGTGTATTAGGCCATTAGCTTGCAACATTGAACAAATAAAGACTGGTAAGTTGCATAGGCGGGGATGGATGGGGATGCAGCACCCTGGTGGTTCCGCTATAATTACAAAGCGTCATTGGGGCTCATTATTAACGATTAGTTAAAATATGTAGTGGACGATCATCGATTCTATGATCAAAAAAAAATAATTATGAAAATAATCCAAGGAATTAAAACAATGCATTAGATCTGGATTTTAAGTCAAATTTACGATGCAAATTATGATGTTGTTATACTGATCTCCAATCACGAAAATTATACGAAGTCGTTTGAAAATAACGAAAGGAACTAAAACAACACGTTGTATCTGGATTTTAAGTCAAAATTTTAAAAAATTACGAAATTTAATTATTTTCAGTGTCAAAAAAATTGCGCATCCTTCATTGAGGCTGTACGTTGTTGTAATCCAAGACGGTTTTATATATCGACGTCTTATAAATAGAACCTGTCGATAAAATTTAATTCGATATTTTTTACTTAACGTCGTCTTGTGTAACAAGGAATCCATTATGTACTAATGGAAATAACGAGGCCAATTTTCTTTCATTACATCCATTAACTTGAAAGTTTTATAAGCGAACATTTATGCACTCGGTTTACGTAAGTTACGTCGGGACGTATAACGAGACCCCGTAAGACGAACCCGACGGGTACGAACGGGGACGAAAGGGCCGCGTTTTGTTTCGCCGCTTCCGCGAAACCGATTCGATCAAAACGGACACGTTACGAAGTCGTTTGTTTAAAAAAAAGGTATCATTTTTTTAAAAATAATTCTCGGCGTTCTTTTCATTCGAAATGTCGGTTAACGCCGCGACCTACATTTTTAACTCGATTAAAATTGTAATTTTTCGGCGACGCGGTTGTAAATTTATTTCCCGCGTTGTGTTGAAATAAATAAACGTGGACAATTTAGAACGTTTCGTCCGTTGTCGTAAATGCAAAAATGAGAAATTTGCATGCGCGCAAAAACTGATTTGTTATGCGGGAAATACAATCGGGACGAGCAAACATGAACCGGCGACGGCGGCGTTTGTTTGAACTGGGTCCGGTGAAAATTTCTAATGGGGATCGCGAAATCACAGCGGGGCCTTCAAATTATTCGGATTAGGCGATTTTATCCGCGGACGGTTCGATCTGCGTTTTTAGACGCGACGTCGGTGAACGTGCCACGTTAAACAATTAGGTTATTAGGTCGACTGGGACGAGAATTTTATTTTAAGTTTTGTTGATGAAGTGCGTAAAAGTGATGACGGATCGTTTCGTTGGCTACGGACACATCAGACCACCACACGTACATTCGTTAAGGTGCGTCGTGTCATGCAAATATGATTGCCGAACATTTATGACACACGAAACCTACCCAACGTGTCGTGAAATAAAATGTTTTTTTTTCTATGGCGTTCCTTTGAGTTCGTCTTACAATGATACGTCTCGATGTAATCGATGGATCTTTCAAATTAACGGGTATGTACGTTTAAGTCATTGGTCAGTGAAAATTATTGAATTCGTTGTCACTGTTGCAATTTCTTTCTTAAATTGGATGTAAAATCCAGACACGATGCGTTGTTTTAGTTCTTTGCGTTACTTTAAAAACGATTTCGTACAATTTTGATTCAATTGTACGTATTTGCGTTTAATGATTGGTCGAAATTTGACTTAAATCCAGACGCAACGCTTTGTTTTAGTTCTTTGAGTTACTTTTCAAATAAAAGTTAAAGTCGCGGTCAATATTTCATAAAATAAAATCTGACATGAATTATAAATCATTACAATAAATTTAAATGAAAAATAAGTCGTAATTACCCGACCCAACCCAAGCCAACCCAACCCAACCCAACCCAACCCGACCCAACCCAACCCAACCCGACCCAACCCGACCCGACCCAACCCAACCCAACCCGACCCAACCCAACCCAACCCATTTTTTTTTAAATTTTTACGTTCGCAATTTTTAATGTTAGCTATTTTTATAGCATTTTAAACAATTTAGCCTTTTTTATTAATTTATAGAAATGTATGTATGTATGTGTCAAGTGATGACTGTTTCGTCCTTCAGGACGATCAATCCGCCGAGGTATATGCAGTCATGCAAAAATAATTGGTCCGATTATAATCTGTTTTTTAAAAAGAATGAATAGTCTGCATGCAAGCTAATTATAAACTTGTCGCCCCCAAACAATCGAAATCGTAATCCTCCGTTCTTATTGGTCAAAATCGTCGTTTGATCGACCGCTGAATTGCAATCTCGGAATCGTTAAAATTGCGCAACTCGCGACTTACTTGACGCAACGATTCGCAAACACAAACCCCCCATTACGTAAAATAAGCAACAAGAACATCGTTAAAACTCTGCGGAAAAATAATACACCTAACTACGCGAAATGTATCAAAGTTCGTCGCTCGTTCAAGAAACTCGACGTTTAACGTCGACGACTGTTATTTCAACGGCGCTCTCGGGTAAAATAAAACGCTCGATTCGCTCCGCGTAACTCAAACGGCATATATTAGAATCACATTTTGTACAATCGCCTATATGTGCTCCTTACCGCTCCAATAAATACGTCGTCGATGCCGGCGCGACGTTTCACCGAACATTCCTGGAAGGCAGCGGCGCCGATAAGGCATTTCAGATCGTCTCCCTCCCGCTCGGTAACCGACCCGTCGTCTTTACGGCGTCTGGACTCGATTCCAGTCGCTGAAAAGTGTTATTATACATAAACGATGGAATAATAACAACGTGGACGACGTTTGTTGCCGTGCGACTGAATTAATGTCGGGAGGTTTCCTGCCGCAGCGTCACCTCGCTTGTAATGGTTTTGTTTACCAAGTTCGCAGAATTTACGTACTTGTGACTTAATTTATTTATATGAATATGCAAGTGACGTAAGTCACACTTATCACAACGCGCTTGGGTTTTCGGACGTTTAACCTTCGTGGCGCCCCATCAAACCACCTCGTCATCATGGTGCGACGTTTAGAGATTTATGTCAGTGATCGGTAGTCTTAATCAAGGCGAATTAAAACAAATCATTTAGATTTGTATTTTTTTTAATGGTTAATTAATTTAGTTAACCTCATGACTCACCCACTAAAATTATGGGCACTTCTGGAACGTGTCTCCTAATTTCGATGCACCACTTCTTCGAAACGCTTTCGAAGCTGGCTCTGTCGTTTATCGAGTAGCAAATCACGACACAATCGGCCTAAATCAAAAATCATTCATGACGTCGTCAACCAAATTACGCACTAACCTTTTCATAACTCAGCTTCCTGAGTGACTTGTAATCGTCGCTCGGTTCTGTGTTCACGAAGTGGACGGAATATGGAACGTGATCGACGACGATGTCTTGGATGTTGTCGACGAAACTGCACGTGTAGAAATAAAAACGACAAGTTAGTCGAACAAGTGACGAAACGATGAAGAAAATATGAAATTTATTTTTTAAATAGGTTTCTATTCTGGGTAGTTTGAGTTGGGTTGGGTTCGATCAGATCGGATTGGGTTGGGTTCGATTAGATTGGATTGGGTTGGGTCAGGTTGGGTTGGATCAGGTTGCGTTGGGTCAGGTTCCGTTGAGTCGGGTTGTGCTGGGACAGGTTGGGTTGGGTCAGATCGAATTGGATTTGTTTTGATAATTTATTTGATTCACTGTAATTTTTTTTTAGTAGCTATTGGGTCGAGTTGTTTTTTTAGTTTGCAATAACCCAACCCAACTCAACCCGAATAACAACGAATTTTACTCATTTTATTCGGCGTTGGTGTTGTTTTTTTTTTTTAATTATTGATATATTTTTCTATATTTGTGAGTATGTGAAAGATTTTTAAAATTTTGTTTTTAAAACATTTCATTTGATCGATTAGAACACGCGGTACTAAAACTATACGTTAGCTCTGGGTTATGTGCGAAAGTTTAAAAATAATCAATCGAACCAATACGTATTAGGTCTGGGTTTCAATTCAAAATTAAGCCGCAAATCGTAGTATTTGACACCCATGTGACTCCGATATAAAAATTGCAACATTTCTGGTCGTTCAGATCCTTGTAAGAAGCACATTTCGATTGAAATAATTACAATACGACTAAAAGCGTCAGCGCGACGTGTTAGTTCATGACTTTAGAACGAAAATGGGCCACAAAGTCAATAAAGTTGAATTTGATGTCAAGTCGTCTTTGCAGGTCGCTAATTTTCATAAACAACATAAATGTTGTTGTTGTTGTAAATGTTCGTTGTAAAAAGAACAGGGAATGGAATAATTTATTTTGTAAGTCTGGGTAGGTAGGGAGTCATCGAAAATGGGTTAAACAAGAAGCTCAATTACCTTATTTCCCAGAACATCCGACAAACAGAATCGGAATCACCAATTGAAGACAGTGCTATTATAAATCAACTGCAATCGCATTGGAGTGCTTGCCCCCCCCCCCCCCCCCCCGCGCTTCAATCATCAAGTTTGAAAATTCGCGTATCCGTCAATTCCAGTGCCAAGTCAAACACGTTTATTTTGCATGACCTGTAACGACTTGAGTTTGTTGACCACAGTTTCACACCAGACAAACTACACCTAAATTACTGTCGATCTCATTAAAGCCATGTCGATCAATAATTTATTTTCCACCTTGCAATGTAAGTAGGTCAATCGATGTAATATCGCGGTTGTTTCAAAGTTCGATTAGTCGAACTGTATCGAACGGAAATGGACGATGCAATTGAATTGAGATACGTAATTGAATGGTTTCATGATAGTTTGTGGGCGAATTTCGCATTCGATTATTTTCCTCGCGCGTGCTTCACCACCAAATCAAACGCATTTATTTTGCATAACCTTCAGCGATCTGAGGTGAGTCGCAGCATAAATAATATTAACAACTGTGTAAATCTAACTATAAAATAACGTGCATTATTTTTTTAAACATAAATTGCATGAAATTGTAGTTAAATAAACAACGAACGCAATTTCTCGGATAATTCAAACGACCGAACTAATCTGCAAGAAACCAGAGACTCTAAAATAAAATTTTGCAAAACATACGCGTTCGGCGTTAATCCACCAACATCCACGTTCCCCGTGTACGCGATCAACAGCTCCGTCCTTTCACTCGACGCGTCGCCGACCGCAACCAACGTCAAACTTCGAGCCATACTCGCCCCGAAACCGGACTATAGCAGCGAACGCCTCGACAATTTCGCTCGATTGTCTCGTCAAACACGACACAGCGCAAAAGTAAACACCGGGCATCGGGATTTCGTCAATCTCCGAGTTTCCTATCGAGATAATTCTATTTGCCCGCGTCGTTGTTATGCAAACACGGGGGACGGGGGGTACGCGAACGTCGCGAGGCGCAGCCACGGTAATTAAGCTAGAAATTGTTATCCGCGTCACCGCCGATATAAGCAGATTTTATTTACGAGAACATTTCGCAATTTAAATGCAAATCTTTTGAAAATCTCAACGTGTCGTGTTGGAAATTTTATGCGAACGAACGACGAAAAAATAAAATAATCGGCGAAAATAAGCTTAGATGGGGTCGTCGTCATTTGGTTCATCAAAGAAAAAAAAGACGTGACGAAAATGAAATAAAATTAAATTTATTTATGAAATTAAAGTGCCCCACAAAGAAAAAAATGCCCGTGTACACCGTCGCAATAAGTCGGAACAAATCAACTCGGATGCACGTGAATTTCTTTCGTATGTACGAGTCGCAAAAAACACTCCGCCGGGTGCACTGTAATCCGTGCTGCAACATCAAAGTGGATTATTATCGCTGGGGCTTTGCCAGGGTGGGTTTGTATTTGTATTCCATGAAGTACGACGGAAACTCGTACATCTGCCTGACACTGCATGGAAATAATATCCTTGACTTTGCTTTAAATTCGAACGTGTTTCCACACGTTTATGAAAATTTCTCTTTATCTCTCCGTATGTGTGTCTCTTTTCACGACGAGGAAATTTTCCGGAGTATAAATATGCGTTGAGAAAAGGAAACGTTTAAATTTCCAGATGTGAAGCAAATATAAAAAGCTCATTACCAGAAGGGACGATGTAAATACCGACAATGAATCGCGTGTTCCATCCAACAAGGCAAAGGTGCACAGTTGACATTCTATCCAACTTTATCTGACTAACTAACGAAAACTAATCGAAATTGTTGATTTATTTTTTTAAAATTACAATCAAGTTCATAAATTTTAGTTATTAGTAATTTGATAACAAACATCGTTGGGGTATAACTTCACCGAATCGTTCACACAATCATTAAATAATAAAACAAATATGTAGTTGCTTTATGACAGGAGCTGTTAATGGATGACAGGAGCTGTCATTGTAAAACATGAATTGACAGCTTGGTGATACGAGATGTAATTTGAGCGATAATTGTGCGACAGGAATTGACAGTTGGTGGCGTCAGCTGTCAGTGGGTGACAGGAGCTGTCATTGTACAACATGAATTGACAGCTTGGTGACACGAAATGTAATTTGAGCAATTGTGTGACAGGAATTGACAGTTGTTGGCGCCAGCTGTCAATTCCAGTGGGTGACAGGAACTGTCATTGTGATCAAAATTCCTAGTTGGTGACGGGAGCTGTCGTTGTGCGATATAAATTAATAATTGGTGACAACACCAATGGGTGACAACACTCGTAAATGTACGACAGTAATTGATACATATTGGCATGCGCTGTGATTGTGTGATAAGAAATGTCAGTTCATTGTGCCACAGGAATTGACAGTTGGTGACGGGAGCTGTCATTTAGAGACGGGAATTGTCAGTTGGTGACGGAAGCTGTCATTGGATGACAGACGTTGTCATTGCGCGATTGGAATTGATTGATTTTTAACAATTATTTTTTTATAAATTGTAACGATTTTTTCGATTTTATTTTTACATTTTCAAGATTTTGAGACAATTTGCGTTTTGATACGTTTCGATTTTTAACGAATTACAATGACGTATTATTTACGTATTGGGAAATCGTGGAGAGCTTGCAGAATTGTCCTAAACCTGACACCCAACCCAACTCAACCCAACCCAACCCAACTCAACCAAACCCAACCCAAGTCAACCCAATTCAACCGAAGTCAACCCAACCCAACCCAAACATCCATAAGAACGTACCGTTTGTGAGATATGGAAACAATGACAGGAACTGACAGATATTGCTTTCAAAATATATGACTTTTTGCAAATTAGTGTTAATCATGCAATAAATGCAACAATTACTAAACTTATAAAGAGATTGATAATAACAACAGATAATGTTTTAACGTTGGTTACACTGAGTGGGCGTGGCCTGCTGAAGATTTTAAACGAAACGAAACACGTGTCCAGGTCTCACAGAATGTTTAAAAAATTGACAAAAATATTTCTAATATTTCCCACAAATCTTGTCCCACGGCATAGCTATATGATTTTTTTTCGCAATACATTTTTAAACAGAAATATTTATTAAATTATTTTATACTTATTTAATGAAATTTATTACAAATTCTCACCAATTTTGTAATTAATTTCAATCAAATCAAATTAATTTGAAATTAAAAAGTCCCTTCTTTCCTTATTTGCATCCATTGTGATCGGCCTGAATTACCCATTTTTTGCTTTTACTTTCGAAGGATCTTCAGCAAGGTTGGGTTGGGTTGGGTTACCCAATTATCCAAAATTTTATGGTGCGTCGTTCACACTAATTTAATTTTAATTTTAATTAGTTTATCGGAATAGTTTTGTTTACAAAAATTCAAATGAGTTACTGACGATTTTGTCACTTTTAGTATAACGATAATTAACTAAAACTATTTTTTTTTAGATATTATTTTAATGGATGTAAGTACTTAAAATATCAACGTTTTTGTTACAGTTGTTATGAATGCTTTCGATGGGCTGTTGGTTCCAGTGGTGAAGACTTAAGCTGACAAAGATTTTTGGATCGAATCTCGCGGAAGAAAAAAAACAATGTAAGTCATTAACCATTATTTAAATAATATTTAAAAACAATAGACAAAAATTTGCGCAGAACAAGAAATTAATTGAAAGTACTGTATACTGACTTCGTTTGCAGTAAGTCACCTATCATGCCATAAATTCGCACGATCACAATTCCAAAGACAATAACATAAAAATTACAAACTTTACCTGCAAATGACGTTTGAGAAAAAAAAAAACACGTAAACGACCCAGTTTCCTTTAATCGCTTAATCAGCAGACGCATGGAGTCGTCGTCGTTTCAGCAATACGCATGGGAGCGAGCTCCCAGCGAAAACGAAAACAAATTCGCGACGGGTAAATTACGGCCGACTGGATTACATCTCGGGGATGGATAAAAATGCTAAGCGAGCCGTTCCGTCTTGGACCCCGCGGGCGCCGAAAGGTTTAATGTCATAACTCATGAAAATGCAAATTGCAATTTGCATTAATCGCGCGACGTTTTGAACAAAACCGGCGATCTTTTCCATCGACTGCGCCTTTGCTCCGCACTTATGTAAACTACATCGTTAAAATGTATATTCATTAGGGCGTGTAACTCGAGTCGAGTCGTCGTCGACGCGCTCTAATTTCAATTTCGTGTAAAACGGCGTTAAGTATAATCTGCGTGGGGGGACGACGACGACGATCGGGAACAAATGTTGATTTAATAATTACGCCCGTAATTAATTCAGTTCGGAATTTTGTAAATACGTCGATGGCCCAGTTGACACAAGACGTGCAAACTCGCCGCTGGAAAAACATTTGTCGTGCAATTAAGTCGTAAGTTATGCCCGGAGTTTACGACGGCTGCCGTCTCTAATTAATCTCCCGGCAAACACGGCGGGTTTATTTCGCCGTCGTCGTGATCGATGGGTGATGTTGACTCCGTTCAAATAAGAATATGCGCGAGTTCGGAATTAACTTGTGGCGGATTGGAATTTTGCTCGCGGAACGAAGCTCTACGTGTCTCGCGCCCGATGAATTAGTTCCGTTGAGTGGCTTCGGCGAATTTCGCTTTGTGCGAACGTTTCGGGTGAATATTCGAAATTCCGAAATTTAATCAGCGCGATTCGAGTCACGTTTTTGCTTTGCGATTTGTCAAAATGTCGGTTGCGTATAACATTAAAAATTTAATTAATGAGATCGAAGTCTGTAAGTCTCCCAAGCATAAATATCTCAAATTAAAATCTAAACTTTTAAAAATGCACTTTTATCATCAAAGTTGCTCGAAACGGCTTTCAGGGCAAATGCAATTGTATAATAAATGTCAGCGCAATAGACTACCGCGTTTCTTTATGATGTTGCAAACTTCGTCGAAACTCGAACGTTATGCATAGGAAATCTCGAGGGATTAAAATAACAAAGAAAGTTTTAATTTTAATATTCGATTGAAGAGCTCGTCGCGAAGCACAAAGGTTGCAACTTTAAAAGTGGGCGAGTCGTAAAACTCGAATGTTGGTTGCGGCTACGTTTTAAACTTGCAGGGCTTTGTCGGTAATAATAACCTTTGTGTAGATGCGAGATACAAAATAATCGATTAAGTATCTCAAGTTTTTCGTCCAGCTTTAGTTTATCAAATTTATGTCCCATTTCGATTAAGAACGAGTCTTCATTGAATCAAAATAATTATATACTCCTAAATTCTCGAAAATATTTTATCTAATAGCTTTTTTAAAATCTGTGTCGGTGAGCCGCAAAGTGCACGTTTATTACGCCCGATGCCCGCGTTGTTTACGGCCGCGCGGCATTAATTACGCCCGAGATGTTGCGCACATCCGAATAAGAAATTACACGCACGGGTGGCGGCGTTCGAGTTTGGCGAACGAATTTTGCAATAAATCGCAAAAGGGAAACACGCACAGTTGAACAATACCGCAGCGAATCTGCGCTTTTGAAAACGTTTTATTAAAACATCTCCTGTTTTATTTTCACCATGAATGGAAATTCCATTTCCGACGCGGCGGAAAATAAATCGCGGATTGCGCCGCGGACGTTCAGGTAACGAATGGTAACCCGCGGACTTGAGGGATTCGCGTGTGCAGCTCTGCGATTTGCTTTTAATTGTTGCCATTCTTTAATTTTTTTTTTGTTGGCCGGGACGCGTGATGTGTGACATCTGATTGATTAACTCGTATTAAATCTCCGCCGTTATATATATTTTTTATATTTATATGCTGTAGCGGTCAACTTTTGGTTTTTCGAATGTTTTTCAAGGTGGCAAGGTGGTCTGAAACTTATACAAGGTATCCAGGACCGGTATTTTAGATGAACGAATTGGCAAAGTTTACCAGGAGCAAGGGCTCAATTAGCGAATTTCACCACTTTTTGTACTTTTTGGTTTTTTGACTCCATTGCTTTATTTTTTATTTGGTTTTTTGTTTATTTTTCTTTATATTTTGATTATGAATGATCGAATTTTCGATTTTCCGACATGTATCTCAGTTCTGACTGAATCCGAGACATGTGTCGACCAGCGGAACAGAAGTGACCATTTTTTTTGTTAAAAACTTTGTTTTAAAATCCTAGTTTTTATTTTCTGCTTTAAAAAACACTCGAACACAGTTCACTTGTGTTGGCAACGAAGATTCGGAAATACTTCGAAAGTACGAATCTGTTGGGTTGGGTTCAGTTGCAAGTACCAAGTACACAACTTTATATTTATAATGAATTCACTTATTTACTTTATTGTATTTTTTTTCACTTACTGCAATAAAGCATTGACAAATTTGGTTCATTACCATTTTTTTGTAAGTAGGTGTACTGATGTGTTTTAAGGCCTTACTTACTGGCTCTTAACTCAAGCTATTAATTTTCCACGCAGCATCCTCCATAACAACACGAAGATACCCATGGATCGATCCACCCAGCCACTCACTCAATTTAACCAAATAAAAAACACACAGCGGTTTTAAAACGACTTTATTTGCAGCAACACAACACATACATCTCACATTACGCCGAAAGCCAATTTATAAATATTCGTCTCGCAACCGAAGGTCGCACACGACCGTCGGAACGGAGCGGGGAGGTTTTTAAACTGCTACTGTAAATGTGATTTTACAGTTTAAGGGGCTCATTTGGTCTCCCCGCCCCGTTCTAATTTACTCGTGCATAATTAAAACTTGCGCCACTCCGGGCGACATAATTAATATACTGGCGCTTTGTTCGTTCGCGAAAAAGCGCGCGCCAAGTTTCGACGGGGACAAAGAACGCCGTATCTCACGGCGAATTAACACTCAAACACCTACGCACATCAACAGCATTAAACATTAAACACGACGATGATGTATTACATGCTAAATTGAACATCTTAACTAACACGTGAACGTAATAATTTATATACACCTATTATTTTGTGGAACTCGGCGGGAGCATTTTACTTTGGGGCTACGGCTAACAGCTACGGCTACTTATAAGTTACCTTATAAACAATAAGCGTAATTATTAATACTTGTATATTTTAAGTATTTCACACATCTAGGCCGGCGCTGCTGCTTCACTGGTCGAGGTACGTGTAATTAACTGTGGTATCACGCATGGTTTGGAATCCAACTGGCGTTGACGTACCTGCGAATAAAGAAATTATTAATTAATTATGTGGCGTCCACATTAACTAAGCTACACGTTACGTGAAATGAATTGAGAAATGTGAAATTAAACGTTAAAATTAAAAAATTGTAAATATGATGAACGCGATGAACGACATTTGCGGGCTTTAATCAAAAAAAAAAAATTCCAATAAATTATTTAAGCACCCGCCGAACATTACCATGAATTTTACATAAGCGCTTTTCACGGGTCCCTCGGCTCAGAACGCAGACACGTTAATTTACATGCGCTTTTACTTCCCCGGCCAACTTAAACGAAAGCACGAAATGTGTTGCTTAATTCGACTTTTAGGCAAACAACGGACGCCAGCGCAAGCAACGACAGCTTTAAATTTGCATGTTTTCGCACTCGCCGGCGTTTACATTTTAAAAACCCACATCTGCATTTGTTCCGGCGAACGGGCGCGATAATTTTTTTATAATTCAATTTAAATTGCATTGCAAATGGTCGCATTTTCTACCCGAGTTAACCCGTTAGTGTTAAATTTGCATTTTTGCTAAAAGAAAGCGAGCAAAATCGTAATACCCACGAAGAGAGAATTAATTTGTCTGCTCAATGGTGCACGTCACTACAATAAAGAATTATTTTAACTTCGTCTGAAACACACCGATCATAAATTCGTACGCGAGCCCATGTACCCCTTCAACGAAAATAATTACGTGGGCGTGAAACAGCGACCTGGGACAAATCCAAACGACGTGTCGCGTCCCGTTGCTTACGAGAGCCAAATTTACGACGACAGTCGTTTTTAGTGGACCATCAAATACAAATGCAAATCGCTACGACGCGATAAAATTCGAGATAAACGAAGAACATGTTTAGACAGACTGAGGCGATAATATTTTCCGCGCACGAGCTCGGCTACGTACTCGAAAATCGTGCATTTTACGATACGCCGTAAATGCTTAACGAAAAGCTTCAGAGGCGGTCATGAAACGCTAGACAGTTGAAATATATGCGCGAAAAATCTTTGCAATTTACATTAATTGAAAACGATCAACAAATTAATAAAAGAACCAGAACGTAGCGAAACGAGTTGTATTTTTAGACGACATACATAACGCAACGAAGAAGAAAAAAAAAACTGACACGTTCCAATTTCCGCGCAAGATTTAGTGCGGTATTATCGACGTTTCAGATGAATACGTTGGCGGCAGTAAAACAAATATAAAAACCGAACCGTTCCGGGCACATATACTCCGCGGTTAACGGCGATGTGGACGTAAAAACATTTCTTTCGCATCGTTTATTACAAAAACGACGAATAAAACGAACCGACGTACGTTTTATTATTAGTACTATTGCGTCACGTTTACTAAATAAATTACACAGAAAATCAAAACGATATTAATTTTAAGCGTTGCGGTTAATAGAAATTTTTATTATTGTGAAGTAATAAGTTAAAAACGAAATATAATTTACAAACGTTGCACATCTGGGTTGTTCTCTAACTCAAACTTGACAGTTGGCATATTTAAAGATATTTACCGCCATCTATCATCCTAGGAGCGCTGCATTAATTTTATATTAAATTCATGACCACTAAAACCAGTGCAACCCTTCGTTGGTTCTCACCGACATTGTTTCGAACTCTTCGCAAATACTTCGTTAATTTACATCAAGATTTATATTAAAGGAGACTTCGTCCGACGGGGAAATTGGTTTATTAAACGACTTAGGGGAAATAACCTCGCAAAAGGATCGCTGCGACGCGACGCCGGCATAAAATTAATCGTATCGGACCGGCCCCCACGGGAATAGCGTAAATTAGAGTTAAAACCTAATAATGCGTGAAACCGAATCATCCTGCGGCGAGTCTCGAGAGCGCGTTACGCCGGAGATAATACACAAACCGTGGCTCGTGACACATTGCGAACGCGATCAATGACGCGCGACGAGTAATTAATGTCACACAATTAGCGACTCGGACGGACTATATACGAAATTGGCGTCAAAACGGTGACGTTGTGTATTTAAGGACGGGCCCCCGGGGAATAACCGATACGGCACAATTGCTCCGACGTCGTAATTAACGTTTGTCATATCGGAGCGACCAGTAAATGACATTGTCAGGTTCTCCAAATCATCTGCGCAATAATATCAATCCAGTTGATTAGATTATTGCGTTATTACTATCACAACCTTTAATTTAAAACACATGGGCTCCACATAATTCCATTCCATCGCGTATTCAAATTCTAATCCAACGGGACCGTTCAAACGATCGGTTCGAAATCTAATATCAATCGATCGCCGTAAATGCACGTAAAGCCCAATTTAAGAAAAACAGTGACCAGTTTCCGAACGGAATAACGGGGATAATGGGAATAATCGGATGTAGAAGTCTTTGATGTGTTAATGCGCCAGGAATATCCGCGGGCGAAGCCGCTTTGGCCGATACGCGCGCGTCGACTAACGAGGCGAGTTAATGACACATTTCATTCGTCGACTGAAATCAATAAAACGGTCAAAAACATTAAAAGTACTTATGAAGTCATTGGGGACGATGTGTTGGACAGCATTAAAGATGTAAATGGCATGAAATATTATACAGACCTTACAGATTGAAAGGAAGATGAGTTGAAGAAAAACAAGGAAAAGATCCTGAAGAATGAAGCTCGGCACAGGATAGTACTGCCCAACGACAGAGACAGAAAACTAGACCTGGACTTATTGGACAGTTAAAAAAATGTGTGTAACCGCTTAAAAGTAAAACGAAACTCGAAACTGCAGCGTGTTTGTGAGAAGTTCAGAGCACTTAAATGTGAAAGAGAACTAAAACCGAAACAGTAAGAAGCTCGAACAAATAATCGAAACGAAACTGAGACGCTTAAATAAATAATCTAGCAATTTGGTCGTCATTTCACAATATGGCGACCAAACGACCTATTTTTCTGTGTACTCCTACAGGTGTTTAACACCATAACAATACTTAGGGGAGATACAACTTCACACGAGTCATGTGCTATCGCTTAGACTATTAGCGAAAAATGACAAAGACGACCAACGATAATAAATTCGAAGCAATTTCGGCCACGTAAATCCCTTTCAAATCGTTCGCTAATATATCTGCTCCACGGGCACCTACGATATTAACAATTACTTCGGTGCTCAGCGATGTAGAGGTCGTAGACTATAACAAATCGATGTAACCCGTCAGCGAGTTATATATATCGGATATTGAACGTATTAATTTCAGGGGCTTTATTTCGCCCAATTTGTAAAACGACGGCGTTTCTCACAAAAGCAATTATGGAAATGGAAACCTATTCGAACGTTTAGAGTTTGCCAGAAACCAATGGTGAAAGTTTAATTATAAAAAATTAATTATTTTCATGCAACGTCCCCATTCGCATGGTGTAAATTCACTTCCCGTTTCTAAAGTTGAAACTGTGTGCGAACCAAGCGTGACAGCCAACAAACACATTTGGTTTTCGCGGCAAAAAAAAAAAAATGCCACAACGTTAAAACCAGCCACGTGCTTTGTTATTCCGAGGCCCGTGACGTCGAGTGCAAACCTTGTTATTCGAGTTACGGTCTCCATGCAACGTGGAGAGCTGCTCTGTTACTGGGATGCCGTATTCAGTCGATAATTGATGTTGTTCGTCGTTTCGATGGGCCCTCGTACCGTAAATGAAATGCACACAAATCAAATCTATTTGCTCGCGCTCGTCTTGCGGCTTAGCAAACAGGGGCGCCCGTTTGATTTATTTCGCCGATTAATAATAATTGCCAATGTGAGTGGAAATATTAAAAAAAAAAAAAGTTGTTTTGTCCCTCGGGTTGGATTCGGCGAAACGGATTTTCTCGTTAAGCTTAAGCAGCGCTGCACGTGATGCGAAAAGTGCAAATTAGCGGATGATGTGCAGCGACGATTCTGCGAAATTGCGCGCTTGATCGCGTACCATTAATTGCCTCGAATTCACAAATGTTTCGATATCACGTAGCCAATCAACTCAACTCAACCCAACCCAAACGTATAAACGGAAATTTATAAAATAAGATTGTTTATAAAAGTTTTTAAAAATTGGACGACCAACATAAGATCCAGTTCGTAACAGCTCATGGTTTAATTTGATTGAAATATACAAGGAGAGATCAGTATTTACGGTCCCCAACGTAGAAGGAAACAAATTGAAAAAATATCAAACGTTTTTATGAAGACATATCGGCGTGCACATGAAAATATGATGGTTAGAAAATTTGCATAATACTAGTCTTCTAAAAGGAACGCACGTCTGTTTGTGTCCGGACAGTGTTGAAATATAACTTGAATAATGCAAAGAAAAAATGTGCAGTGGTCTGCATCTTATACTCAATTATACTACATTTTTCGTAAGAAAAACTTTTCAAATTAAGTTGTTTAAAATTTTAATCTGCAACTTTCATAAGAATATTGTTACGATAACTGTTATATTATTGTGTATAACTGTGATATTATTTAATGTCTACAATAAATCAGTACCAATAAGCTCTTAAAACCGACGTATTGTACCAGAATCACTCGAGTATTATTAACACGCAATAGTCGACGAGTATTAATCGAGAATCACAGTCTACTTCGTTACAACACGTACAACAGTACAATTAGCTAACAAGCATACAACACATCACAACAGTGTTTTATGCAGTCACGGCAACGGCGCACATCAGTTGAATAAAATGGATAAATGAGCCACAGAAAGAAGTTAAATTAATAGATGGTTTACCTTCGGATGTTAATCGGCTTCAGTCGGTCACTTAAGTCTAGAAATCAAGGCGAACAAAACGTTAGATTCCGATAAAGATATTGTTATGACTCCACTATAGAGTGAAGGACAAGAACAAACGATGATCTTGTACAAAAAAAAACAATAGTCAAATAAAAAATTACTATTTACAAAATACTACTCATAAAATAAAAACTAAAACAAGTGTCGACTCGTCATACATAAAAGAAATTTTCTCACGATTCTCATCAATTACGGAAGCGGTCATCATTTTGCATCTAATGGCGGCCAACAAATAGCAACAAATACTACGATCGCAACTCGTTTCGTGCGTCAAACCCACCAGCAAAGCGAGACAGCTGAAAGAAGAAGCCCAACCCAACCCAACCCAACCCAATTACAATTTTAACTCTCCACGATAAATTTCCCAGGCAACGAATTTTACCTCACGATGAACTTTCCACGTCCTTCTGCCTAACTAAACTAAATTTAAGTTGGGTTGGGTTAGATTTGGTTGGGTTGGGTAAAACCCCGTCTATTTTCCAGCGACAGAATTAGCAAAACAAGATTTAACATCAACAGTTTTATTTTAACTTAACATGCAAATATATATCAAATCCTATAGAAAACATCGCCAGGAGCTATAACAACGTGTAATGTCGTAGTTTTAGTGCAAATCTAGGCCATGAATTATTTAAAAAACGCAACGTCACTTAAGTATATCAGGGACGCTAAATAATGATGTCCCCTCGTACATTGAAACAAATTCTCCTTAACCAGAAATATTTTCGCGTTTTTTTTTATTATTTATAATTTTTAATATTTAGACAATTCTTAATCATTGTTTTTATTTCACCACAAAACGCGAGACTTTGAGAATTCGCACAATTTCGCATTTCTTGCCCCCACGTGCCCTTCGTTCAAACTTCAATTTTAACGAACTCGACGGGCGAATGCCGGCGAAATTCCGACGCAACTGGCCGAACGATCCGCACAAGTTTTGTCGGGCAATTTTACCTCCCGGCAAACTTAACCGTTTGCGTCTCGTCCAGCCGTTGGAATGGCGTCGAATTTAATTCGCAAAGCTCGCCGGACTAAATCGATCGACGTCGGCCGCGTAAATCAAACGAAAAGACGGGCGATTTAAATCCGTGCGCGCGATTTAGTTTGAGTTGACTTCCGCTGTTTGAATTTGGAAACTAAACGGCGGCGGCGGCCGCTCCCAGTCGGGCGGAATTTATATCGGAGAGCGTGTTTGGTCGGTCCGATAAAACTTTTTTCATTTCCGCGACGGGAACGCGGCGGCCCCGATAAAAACGGCCGCGTTTCGTGCCCGCGCTCTCAAGGAGCGGGAGACAGGTGAAATCTAAAATTGTTAAAGTGCTTAAGACGCGGACGCAAAGTTCCGTTATCTTTTGAGAATGGCGCTTAAAGTTTGAAAATTCGGTTGAATTAACTTCAGCGTTCATTTTATTTTCGGAGGCGGAAATGCAATCGCAAATAGTGCCTGAAAACGGCTGAAAAGTGTAATTGGGAGGTGTGGATAACATTATTGTTATTATGAGACTGTTTGCATTAATAACACTTTGTTCAAAAATTAAATCTTGATTCAAATTAATTGTAGTTGCAAATTATAAACTTATTCTCATTTGCAAATTAATGATGAAAACAAACATCTTTTATTCAACGCGATAATTCTACTCCATGTTTGTACCCACCAGCATCAGTACGTTTGCTACTAAACACCCTCGGCATCAAAGGCGACGTCAACAATAAAACACCCGCGCGTGCACGTCTGCCATTTCCGATTTTTCTCCAGACTGCTTTATATTCCGCCGCACCGCGCGCGCACGTCGCCGGCATCAATCCTCCCGACACTAATTCGTTCGGATGAGGTGACATATGTGGGTACGATCGGCGGAATTGCGCCCCGAATAATTCACCGCGCTCCGCGACAACCGGAATCGGGCTGTAAATCATAAACTAACACCGTCCGCGCCCAACAAAGCAAATAAAAACAATAAATCGCATCAGCATAATTAATTACGCGCCAACAAAGGCTCACTAATCCCACCCTCCATTGCCTAATTCCCCGGCCTACAAGACGAACAAACTCGGTTTATTTCATTTAGTAGCGACACGGTCTCACATTTAATTTATACGTAAAGTTTTCGCACCAGCGCGGCGTCCTTTGACGTGAAAAGTTGGGACAACTGGGACACACGTAATTTCGAAACTTTAATCAACGGCGCGAATTTAAAGACTCCGTGAGTGTTGCCCGGACAATCGGTGGAACTAAACCTAAGGTAATCTCCGGTGGTGATCTTAGATCGCATCGACGGGCGACATTCCGCTCTGCATTTTCTACATGAGTTGCGGGCTCACACACCATTACGTGCCGCTTGGCGGGCAATCAAATCAGCGTTATAACGCCCCGGGTACGTTGCGGATAATCTGATTTAATCAAAACGAATCGGTGCAGTAGAAAATACCGATCGCGTTTCAAGCATTGTTTGTACAAATGCGCGGGGAACAAATAGTCGTTGATTTGTTCAAAATGGACGTACATCGCAACGCATTTGAATTAATTAATTCTGTTGAATTTCATTGGGATTTAGTTTTTTTTTTTTTAATGTTAAGTTATATAATTGGAGCAATACTAGCAAATGCAAATAATAGTGTAAAGCTTCATGTGGAGACTCGCATCGTGCTAGCTCTAATGTGGACTGGCAGGATCGCCATGTGTAGAAACCTGTGGGTCTGGATCGCCATATTAACACTTGCAATAAATACAACGACGTTATGTAATTGTTTAGTCTTGGCTCGGTTACATAAATCAGACGTGCGTGTCGATTATGGCCAGCGTACTAACTTAATTGAAATAGACGCACAAAGAACTAATGAAGATTAATGGATGCGTCTAAAGCCGAATAACGTTATTATTAAAGGTGTATCGGAAATATGAAATGAAATGTTTTTGTACAAGGGCATAAATTCAAATAGATCGATGACGGTAAATGACTATTAAGGTGAATCGGGGTCATTTACTGACAATTAGATTTTAAAGCCGCATACGTTTTTGATGATAACTTAGATTATTTCAATTTCAATGGTCCAATGACCAATCATTTTTGTTTATGGGCGATAAAAATTCGCTTGATCTTGTTAGTGATTAAAATTTGCAACGTGGTTTCTTCATAGGAGAGTACCGTTGTAGGGCCCGTGATAAAAGAAAGTTCATTGGCATCGCTAATTTTTAATAATTGCACTTTTTATAATAATTCTAATAAATAACAAAATATTGTCGTTGTTTGTTGTTGTTTTTTTTTTGTTCTGAAATAATCCCAACAAATATAACTCGACTTCGTTTTTTTCGATCGGATAATCTTTTTTATTTATTTACTCAGACTTTTTGTGTTTGATAAATTAAATTTAATCTTCAAATATTAAAGCCCTTCAGCTAACGCCTACTATGTCAGGGACTATGTCAGGAACTCCCAGTTAAATATAATTTAACTGGCTAATGAATAAAATTAACTATTATTGAAACTTGTTCACACGTAACTAACGTCATTTTCACGCGCAGTCGTACTTGAAGCGGAAACGTACAGATAGCGCACGTGTTGTTGGAAACAACCGAAGCTCGATCCCAACTTTGGCACCGTCATGAATCCGATCCAAATCAATTATGGAACATCCAGTTGGAACCGTGGCATAAATAGTAATAAAAGCCCTTGCGGCGATCTTTATCTCGCTGTTAGGAACGGAGCTTATTCTCAAGACCTCACCAGTTGTTCGCTCCAAATATTTAGGACAGATATAAAAAATGTAACAAAAGAAAAATTGCGCGCAATAAAACTCCAGCGACAGGACCTATTTTAATAAAAACATGTCGTTAAATGAAATGAATGGTAATAAATTTGTGTGTCGCCGCAAAACATATTGATTGACGTTTCGATGAAATAAAACCGACACGAAAATAAACAAACGTATTTGATAACGTTCGTTATTTTTAAATCACTGTTGCATTTTATAAATGATGTAAAAGCTGAACTAACTGCAGATTTTTTAAACGTGCAAACATTGCGTTATAAGTTATTATAAGATTGCTTGCATTGAAACGCGGCGTCTTCCTTCTTCGATCATAGTCACCTTTATCTTTGTTTTGCGTTGGTGCACATCTTCCTAATTTGTTTTTCGTTTGAAACACTACTCACAATGTCGTCGTGGTAGTGAATTTGACTTCGTGCATGTTTGGAGCTATTTATTTAGTTGGAACTTTTATCTGCTTGTCGTGTCTGCAAGTGATTTCGTTATCGTTAACTCCCCTTGCAAAAATAGCTCATATTTTGCATTGGATTTCTTTAGCGTTTATGTAGTTCAGTTGGACTTTTGCTTTATTACGTTCAATGGAACGCACGTCGTTTTGTGTCCGACGTGCGTAACAAAAGTTTTGGGAAAATGTAGCTATGTGCTACATTACAATTGTAGTTAAAGCTTCGCTGGATCATTTTCTTTACTACCGAATAAAATAAAATAATTATAGTTTGAAAATTATTCAAAAATTTTCCCAAAATTAGTCGAGATAATGTAAATGATACGTATGACGTATAATTGCATTACACGTTGGGTTGCATATAAACGAATTGGTGAATTCGTCGTTTTATTTGGCGATCGTACCTTAATAACAAAATCCTACGGTCATATCTTTGGATATTAACGAGAGCTGCGCTGAAAGTTTCAAAACTGAACCACAACATATTGTTAAACTTTACGTTATTTTGCTTTCCAGGTCAAAGGTCAACGTTTTAAATTCAGGTTAGTTGACGTAAAGCGTTCTTAGCAAAACTCGTTTGTTATTACTGAATAAATTTTAGTTTACTTTTAGTTTACTTCGCTGTAATGAAAACAGGGCCAGATGGACCGGTATCATCCCCATAACAACTTGAAATTTTAATAATTTGAAAATACCGAATACGCATCATTTCAATTTTATTTAGCATCCACGTGCAGTAACGCACTCAGACGTGCACTGAAAAATGTATTAGCTACACTTTGCATTTAGCTCCGCGTTTAATTAATTAATTCGTCTAATTAAGAGGCACGTCCTAATTGGATTACGTTCGTCACGAATACCAAAAAAAAATTTAATCGTAAATAAAAATTACGAATTCGCGTCGAAAGCTGCGACGTAGTTAATTACGTGTGGTAAAATTTCACAGTAAATATTAATTTCGCAAAACAGTGTAATTGAAATTAGTAATGGTGTTTGCTTAGCAAGTTTGTGCGTGACCCGCCCGTTAATTACATATTAATTTAACAATAATATAATTAGTTTTAACAACATTTATTATTATTATTAATTATGTGTTTTACTGCCGACCGGTGGCTATGCATATTGTAACGTTGTTCCCCATTAAAGCCGCTATTATTAATAAAACAATGGTGAAATTAACAAAAAATAATTAATACGCGATTTAAAAATCAAAGCAGCCAAAAGGTGCGAGAGAAGATAATTTAGGTTAAATCTTCACTATAACCGCATATCCCTAAATTAAAAGATTCTGCCTATGATTGAAACATAAAAAAAATCGATTGGGTAATAAACATGACGCATGTATTATTTAACATTAACGTTACACATAAAATAATTTGAAATCAACTGCAACTTTAAATTAAACAATAAATGTAATCTGATAATAAATTACTTTTTGTATCCAACGTTTACAAATCCTTGTAAGTAAAATATAATCGTGGCCGGCACACCGTCGACGGCTATTCTACGCCAATTACAAGTCTGGACATAGTCCTCTGTAATTGCGCAACAGTATGAGCATGTCGTTTACATTTAGACGCAAATTTTTGGTCACTCAGGCTCTTGCATGGCTTGACACGCCTTCAACGAATGCATTTGTGGCGGTCTGATTCAACCATATATGGCGAAACGGTCGTCTTCACTTGTTCATTTAATTATTAAATTAATTTAAATTTAATTTTCGTTAACCATCAAAGTTTTAAAATATATTTACGCGCCACTGTTTGGCGAAGAAAAATTGTGTCGCCTGAATTGTTTATCGATAAGATTTTTAGTATTAATTGTTCTAAATCGAACGATATTTAAGTTTGCTATTCATATGCTATTGACGATTTGGTTTATATATAATAATTACTTTTAGTCTCTAGCTGTCAATTCGACGATACAAATAATTTTTGGAAAATAATTTTTAAATAAATTTACGTACGAACTAATAATTGAAATTTATTATTGTTGTCCAGCACAACGGTCGATATAAATAATTGCATATACACTAGAATTTTTTTTACCTCTGAACGTATGAATTATATGCACATGAAATCTCTATGTTCACTTTTAAAAAACACAAATGTAATGATGATATGTCGTCATAGTTTAGCTAAATTTTTAATCTTGTCGATGTATGTGCGAAAAAATTTAATTTAAACACAAACCAAATAAATTTTCTAATCGCCAACGGTTTCTCGAAGAAGATAAAATCAAAAGAAGTGATTTTTGTGAAACACCTTAATTTATTAAATGAAGAAATTTTAAGTAAAATATAATTTTTGCAGACGAAACAACTTTCCGCATTAATTGCTTCTCCAACCCAACCCAACCCAACTCAACCCAACCCAACCCAACCCAACAAACTCTTAGCGCTGTGTGTGGTGTAAAAACTGGCAAATCGCCATTCATGTACGCCAATGGCTTTGGCACGACACTTGATAAAACTAAGTGTCTTTCGGAAGAAATTTAATTCGATTACATGACTTTCCCAAATGCGAGAGTAACGAATTTTTCAAATTACTATCAAAGTTGTCAATGTCTAGGACTTAAATCGTCAGCCCACGGTGAAGAAGAATCTCATCGACGTAAAGTAAAGTGGCCAACACTGCGCGGGTTTCAAAGCCATTGTGTCATAATTTGCGCGAGTATTTAATACACAACATCGGATTGACTTTAAACAAATAGATGTGGGTTGGGTTGGGTTGGGTTGGGTTGAGTTTTAACCAAAGGCAAAAAAATCTTAATCATCCTCGTTTGGTTAATTTGTTAAGATATTATTTCTTATCTCCTACAGTTTTCTAGATTTTTTTAACCGTTCCAATCAATAAATTAAAAAATTAGTGAATTAAAATGGCGAAGGAAAAAGAAACAATGAAAAATTGTCTTTGGGAAATTAATGGAAAATTCGCAGAGGGACTTTTATGGCTTTGGTGATGCTGATTGATTTACTTCGCATCAGCCAATGAAGTTAAAGTGCAAGGATTTCAAATATGCGCGAAAAAAAGACCAAGTGTATGTATAGTAGTTTCAGGCTGTGAAGGACATGTACGCCATCAACGAGTTGCGCGGCGGGAACAATCCAGTGGCAGATTGCACTGATATTGGAAACGACCAGGCGGACGCCAAACGAATGCAAACGTGTTCTTCAAAACTCGCAACACTGTTCTTTGTCAATCACCCCCGTTTTCTGCTAATGGATTGTTCCAAACAAAAAACCTGTCTGTGCGCATAGCCACGCCTATGTCCTTTACGTTTCAAATCATCTTTACGTTGGTGTCCTATCTTCTATGGATAATAAGACAAACAAAATTTTAAATTTTGAAACTTACAACATTTGGTGTTTGAGTCTTATTATTAAAATGAAGTTTCAACAAGTAACTCCAGGATCAATCAACAATTATGGGTAACTTGGATTATTATGAGCAATTAACGTTTTACAACATTTTTCAGAATATTAATTGAGAGGACGTCGAGGACTTTCATGGAAACCCCTTTTATTTAAAATTTTTAATGATTGTATTCCTGATAAGGCGAGTTGAGTTGTTGGCTTTTGTTGGGTTGGGTTTGGCTACGTTGGCTTGGGTTGAGTTTGATTTGGTTGGGTTTGTTTTGGTTTGGTTGTTTTGGGTTGCGTTTAATTGAGTTGGGTTGGTTAGGTGTAGAAGATTTACGAAGGAAGAACGAAAAAAATGCATAGTTTCTTGGTCAATTGTAAAAAAATATTAGTAACTTTCACCTTTAAACAATTACAGGTTGGCAATTAATTAAAAATACTATATGAACATAGATTATTAGATAACAATTTAGTGACACATTTCAATGCATGGTTGGTGCCTATGTATCAGATCCCAACATGATTGAAGTGTATTTTTTAAAATTGAACATAGAAATTTCGTATGCATTTATTTCATGTGAATCGCACTGCACAACTTGTTTGAATAAATATTGATTTTGACGAATTAATCACTGCATATACAACTATTTTAATTACTCATTAATAATTATTATTAATTATTCATCATAACAATTTACATTTTCAGTTGTTATGATTTATAAATCTTATGGATTGCTATCACAAATCATTCATCAAAATTTGCTCATTATTGGTAGGAAGCAGATGTAGCAAATTGATCCCTGTTTCGTGTAAATAATTTTTTATTATTTATGAAAAACTAAATGGTTTTGTCTCATAGACGGAATTTAACGCATTGCTAATTATTATATGACACTCACGACAGTGCGGACGCCCTACAAATGTCGTTTGGATAAACGACAAAAACATATCGAACGACACAAAATCCTCGTCTCTGATTGATCACTACTTACGTATTTGGGCAACGTCAAAATTTCACACATTTTTTTAGATATATAACTTCGTTATTGGTGGGAAAGAGATATAACAAATTAATCCCTGTTTTGTGGAGATAATTACCATCGTTTTTGTTATTCATAAAAAACTCTAAGGGTGGGTTTATAGAAAGCAAATCAAATATTTAATTGCGATTAACTATCTGATTGAAATCAAAAATTCGCGTTGGCATGGACACAGATCGCAACCCAACCAATTAACTGGTTAATTGCGATCTGTGTCCATGGCAACGCGAATTTTTGATTTCAATCAGATAGTTAATCGCAATTAAATATTTGATTTGCTTTCTATAAACCCACCCTAAATGTTATAAATGTTATTGTTTCATGGACACGGAAATTTAACGCATTGTTTAAATTAATTAACGTGGACCCCACACGAACGTCGTTTGCATAAGCGACAAAACAAACGGCGGTCCTTCGTCGCCCGTACCCCATCCCGCGCCCGCCTTTGCAAAACGTCGTCTTTCAGTAATCCGCTCGCAAACGAGTTACTTTCGAATTTAATCCCCCGGCCCGAACAAAACGCCGCTTCCGTCGGATGGATTGAAAACTCGTTTGAATGCTCCGGCAATATCGATCCCGCGTGCGTAGACGCCGGAGTGATTGGTGTGTCAGTTTCCGAGACACGTATTTTTGTTATTGTACGGAATGTATCGCGCCCCAGCCGAATAAATTGATACACGGCGTTGACGTTAAGCGCCTACAAATAGGCGCACGAACGCCGCCGCTGCGTTTTCGCCCCGCGCGAAGCATTTAATTCGCGGGAATATTTTAGGCGGCAGAGTTTAGCAGTTTCGGCGAAACGCTCCGCTTATATTAATAGACAAGTTAATGGCCGCTGATTGAAACTTGGGCGCAAATTAAATTTGCCTCAGTTGATGTTCCATTAAATTAAAGCTGAAGTGCATCGCGAAATGAGGATTAAATATTTGTGCTTTAATCGATGACGCTTTAATTAAAATTTGCAAGTTTTGCGCAGTCGTTTCGACAATTGCGAATAAATCGCAAACGTAAGCTGTAAGTGATCTGAAGAGAACTGTACATGATTGCGGCCATAAGGACCGGGCAAGAATAAATGGAATTACCGCGGAAGCTTTCACGAGAAGTGGGTCTGTGCCGAACACCTACGCAATAGTTTTAGTTTTAGCTTTATCGCGTCGACGGCAACTTACTTGCCGGTTCGTCCGATGCGAAATCTCGAAATGGCATCCGTGCACTACGTAAAGCGAGAGTAATCGAATCTGTATCTCCTTTGACGATGCTTGTTAGCGGATCTTGCTTTATATTTCACGTTGTTAACTACGCGAGGCTTCGCGACACAATGATCGTTTGAAATTTTAATTATCAATTAATTTTTAATGAACACATCAAAGCGGGGTGAAACTCTTGGATCGAATTCGCCGTCGTTTATTTAACGATGAAAATGTTTGCCCGATTCGTTAGTTGGTATTTTTCGTGTATTAAAAATATTAAAATCAACATTTTCGGAAACGAACGTAGACGACGGCGCACAGACGCTCGGCAAATCAACGAATAAAAATGCGATTGCACGAACATGACCTTAATTCGCGTGCAAACCGTACGCAGATTTTCCGAATTAATTTTCCCCATTCAGCCGACAATGTTCGAAAATCGCGAGCGCCCGCGAATTTTAGAATGATCGACACGGCTGCGGGCAAATTGAATTTCGCCCATTGACTGCGCGTTATGAGCGGCATTCAGCAGAGTTCGAAGTTAAATTACATTGCCGACACATTGTGCCGTGCGACTTGGTGTGCGGGCACGGGCCAACAGACGTGATTAAATATTATCGTTCACGCCCGAACGAAATATCGCATTAACGCACGTTGCACGCAAATAATTATCAATCGATGCGGCGGACGCGAACGCAAACAATATTTGTTAATTTATAACAACATTGGTACACACGCAGTTGCACTTGGATAAATATCGACGTATTTGCGATGTGGGTAATTTGGGATTGGATGGGATGTGGGGGTGTGGGTGTGCGTTTATATATATCGTCCTATGAAGGGGAAGCCAAAACGAGATAGTCGTGTCTGAGGTGCGTTTGTCCCCCACGACTTTTAGTGAGAAACTCTACAGGAACTATGAAGTTTTTTACTAAAATTAAATGGATGTAAAATACGAATCTGCGAGGTTTATGTCAGAAATACTCAACCTAGAAAAACTAAAACTCGCCGAGCAGAATTTTCGAAATCTAAACAATCGATAATTTGGATAATTAAAATGTTAAAGTGTAAAAAAATGTGTTTTATGAAATTGAGACTAAATTTTGTAATTTGGGTATGAATTACATTATAAGCGGTTTCAAGATAAATTCATGTTACAAAAAAATCCGCAGCCGTTGCAGACACAACAGTTGACTTAACCGTTGTAGACGCAGCGGTTGGCTCAACTGTTGCAAAAATCTACAAGATATTCACAACATTTCGTACAAATGCAAACATTTAATGATACAAATAAATTGAAATAAATGATAATAATAACTTCATAACTTAAAGAATTCATAAAATTCAAAGCCGGTCAAATAAACGTCCGAGTCAATGATAAAAGAAAACCGATGGATGGGAAAGTGCGTTTCGATTTAACTCTAATTTGCTGAAATATACGTTTCCTTTTGGGCTGGTGGCAGCAAAATAAATATAAATTTGCTCACAAGTCGATGTTGGGAGGGTTTTAAGTGAACGCGGAACGGGAAAAAGGACGGGGAATCGATTATTTTATTTCAGTGGTAAAACGAGCTCTTGGTGACTTAGTTCCTAGGTCTCCTTCCGGGTTTTGTCAGATCGTTTGATTTGCGCGGATAGCCCGCATAATGGATTGTGTTGACTTGGGGTTGGGTTGGGTTGTGTGGGGTTATTTTGGGTTGTGTTGGTTTTGATTGGGTTGGGTGGATTAACCAAACCATTTTCATTATTATTGACTCATGATCGCATCGACAGAGTTATTTGTGCCGCCATAAACAGCGTCTCGCTTACATCGGGCTTCTCGTTGTATGATTCGCTCGAGCGATTGGCATAAAATGTGTCCCCTTTGATCAATTTACGATCGAACGTTGAACTACATGTGTCATCTGCGTCCGGTAAAATTCAATAGAATGATTGATTTACGGATTACTGCGATGCACCCATTGAATAGTTCGATTTAAAAAAAACACCAAGGATTCCGAATGTATGACTAAAGATCACATGACATGTATGATAACTAAGTTTTTTCTATAGCAGATGTTAAACTATTATTTTATCAACTTTTTTGAGTACATAAAGTAGCACTTTAACCGCAAGGGTAGATAAAGTAAAAGTGACAGAGTATTCCATAGTAACGGACTACGTAATTGACATTTTTGTGTCAAAAATTGTAATTTTGTTTGACATTTTAATTTTCGTTTAACTAGAAGTCCTTCTATAGAAAAAAATTGTATTACCCACGACGATATAATCTCATTAAATCTTATTTTAGCGTCTCGACGCTAAAAATGCTCTCGAAGATAAAGTATAATTTTATCGTCTTATATAATAAATAACTAAAATGATTCCTAAATTCCCCAGAGTCTCGTGGTTAAAATGTGGAGCATGCAGAAACGTTAAAGTGACGTGAGCAATAATAATTAAAAAACGCGTTTTGTCATTCAATTAAAAACAAATCTTATATCAACCTAGCCCAACGCAATTTAAGCCCAACCTGGTACGACCCAACCCAATCCGACCCAACCTAACCTGACTCGACCCAACTAAACTCAACTCGACCCATCCCGACCCAAACCAACCCAGCGCAATTTAACCTAACCCAAACCAAACGTTTTCAGAGATATTAAATAAAAAATAATTTTTCATAAAACAAGACAGGCAAACATGACAGAGCTTTCTACGTGGACGTTAGGGGTAGTTTTTTCACAAACGACGACGTTGGAAATTTAATTGTATTAACATTCGTTAATACAATTACTTCATCAACGGATGTTATGTATCAGCTCGTAATTAACTCGAGACGAGTTATATATCTAACCCTCGAAGACGTCGCCATTTGAAACACAAGCCAGTCGCGAAATAACTGACGGCTAATTTATCAAATCCTCGCGGCCGCGTTCTCGTTCTCGTTAGAGCCAATCTGCAAATTGCAGGCGCAATTCGGCGGCGGCGTTAATGAATTAAGAAACCGGATACATGGCCGCCAGACAAACAACATCAAGAACGACATAATTAAAGTCGGCGTTAAAATTTCCACCATTAGAATCGAAGAGGGCTACCGATAATGGCGTCGTTAGTAACCCGATATCTCCAATCAATCGCGCTGACGCCGCGTTGACCGGGCGGTAATTTAGCGCTAGGTGCCCCCTAATGACGCACGTTCGCGCCGATTATTTGTCTTGGCGGTGCGTTACGACGAAATTCGCAACACGTGACACTGCAATTAGAACTAACGAACGTTTGGTGAGGGTCGATGATTGGATCATCAAGGACGTGAAGCTTCGAATGAATTTGAAGATGAATTTGGACTAAAATTATTAAAACGTGTTTTACATCGAATTTAGGCCACAAAGTTAGAATGTGAATACAATTATATGGGGGAGGGTGCATCGTTCTAGTAGACAATTAAAAAAAGTTTATTTTACAATTATTCAATGATTAAGCATTTTATAGAAAATAAGCAATCGATTAAATTTTGGGCATCGCCATGGTTCGATGATAAATCAATTGCATTATTTTTTTAAATATTTTTGAGATCACTGCGCATCACGAACTACAAAGATAAAACTTATAAAATTTAATGAAACGTCAAACAAAGTTCGAAAGTCCCACTGAACGGATCGTTTTATTTCAAATTGTTTGCATACGTAAATTATACAAATCAAACAAACCGTAAAAATATAAACATGGGACTCGTGTTTCGTAAAATAATTGAAATTCGAAATGTATCGCCGCCATGTTTGGGAATTTGTGCAGTTTGATTACAAGCTTAACGGGATCGTCGCCCGTCCAATTTTACAACCGTAAATTTCGAGACGTGTATTTTTCGTCTCAATGGTCACGTAATATATTTTTTTTTTGCATTGCTCTCTGATAATAAAATAAGGATATACGGCAAACACGCCAGACATATCCTGCTGCAATGGAAATTCCGGTCAGCTTCGCCAAATAGCTTTTGTACCGTACGACGGCGAATAACTCGAATAACATTCCTTAAGGAAACGTACGCTCGCTGATTTATTTGCGATATTTTTTTAAAAATGTTTTCGCTGAAACGTCTGGCGATGTTATTACGACGACTTCGCCGCACGCACCGCGCATGCAAATGACGTCGAACATAACCAGCAAATGCTTTTGGCCCACCATCCACGCTTCCTCAATTTCCAATTTCGTTCCAAGCACTCTTTAAAATTCCCTTAGCTCCGGGTTGGCTTCCAACGACGCCACCGTTCTTTTGTATCTTATTATATTATTGCATATGAAAGGTTTGCATTGTGCGCTTTTACCGGGCGAAAGGGTGCGTTCATTTTAACTTGCGAAAATTATCAATGACGCGACGAAATAATTTAGGTTGAGTTGGGTTCGGTTGGGTCTACTTAAATTCAAAATTCTTTGAATAGTGACAAAACTACAATTGAACCAACGTAACAACAAACGAGTAACACTTTAATGCGTCAAATTGATTCAACGTCACTTGAGTATGCCAGGGACGCTAAATAATGATTTCCCCTCGTATATTATCAGGACTATTTAACATCGTTCCGATTAATGACGAAATTTTTATAGTCGGTCGTTCGCGGGGGGTGGGGGCGACTTGAATTCGCAATTAGGCGTCGCGAATGTCATCGGCAACGTCGAAGCGCCCCCCGGAAGTTTGAGAACTCTCAAGTAATTTAACAGGGAAATGTCGCGAGCGAACGGGGCCACGGGAACAGTATGTTTGCAGGGGTGCGTCGTCTCATACGTCTTCAAAGTAATTCCCTAATTAACATCTGCCGTAACTGAAATTAACCAACTTTACTTTAAAGTGCCCCGTGATATATATGTGGGTTTGAAATCCGAACTTGCGCCGCTGGTTTCGTCGTGTGTGCTTCAATTTGTGTCTCGGAACGACGTTGGCATTGACCGCGTAGAATGACATCAAAGTCAAGTATTATGTTGTCGTCGATAAACACGTTACTTGGCGATTGGTTGTTACCATGCACGCGATTTCGTAATTGAGGACGTCGATATTATAAACAAGTAGCGCTGGCTTCAAAAGTCCATCTCGTCGTCTCGAGAACTATACTCAGTGAGATATAAACTGCACCACCTAGAAGGGGTGGGAATTTTTGGACCAAATTTGGCAGAAACATTGGACTAGTCTAAGGTAACAATTGATTAAAATTTGATAAAGAAAATACTTCATCTTTTTGATTTTTCTTTAATAATGTGTATATATAAAATCGAAGAAAATTATAATAAATACTGACGATAACAAAAAATTGAAGATTATAATTACTAGCTAAAACGAATGAGAATCTAAAAATCCTGAATTACGAGGCGGTGGTTCCTACCTGGATGAGGATAAAGAGTTAAATTAAAAAAGATACTTCCAAGATAGGTAGCGGAGATCGACTGGGCCCTATACCGTGGCGCCATCAGATCCACGAAAAGGTGAAGGTTGTTTCGAACCGAATCACACACAAACCAATAGAAAATAAACGTACGGATAAAGAATCCAATTGTATTATTCACATTATCATTCATTATGATAATCACATAAGTTTTAAGTAAAGATAATAATAAAAATTCCGAGAATCCATTCCCGACTCGTACAACCGAAAATGAGCTGAATCACTGGACGACCAGTGACTGCCACTACCAAAGAAAATGTTAATCGTATCCACGATATGGTAACCGTAATACTGATCTCTCCTCGTGGGTTTTCTTTTTAATTCAAGGTTCTGACGATAGCGATAATGCCAATTAATTTTGAAACTTCGATCACGTTTCCAACCCAACCCAACCCAACCCAACCCAACTTGTATTTCCTTTCATACAACTTACTTTCATACCCTCCACAACTTTAACGACACAATCACATCCAAACGATAATTCGACACACATTCGCATCAATTCATATCGAAGCCGTCCTCATCACAGCTTACTACTCCAACGCGATCATAATTCGATTGATTCAAAGCCCCATTACTCACAACAATAAACACTCGTAATATCAGATGAATAGCTCACGTCGAAGTTTTCGCTGCATTGTAACCCCCCCGGCGACGGAGCAAGTTCGCTGCACTTAGGCGACGCCTTAATCCGATTACGCGGATGTCTTTTGGTTTGTTTTCCAACAAACGCAAAACGTCCAAGTCGTCCGGAGTGGATCCGGTGCATTCGAAACGAGCCGGTGCTCAAACGTCAACAATGAACCCCGAATCGCGTCCGTCCGCTCGCTCCATTAAATCACGAGAGGAACTTGAATGGGAGAGTTGTTTTTGTTGCGCTAGTTTTAAGGTTGGATGTAAATGTGAGACCTCTGGCTTGTGTGATTCGAAAACGACGGACGACGAATAAGTAGTTGAGTGGTTAATGTTAAATGGAAGGGGGGGGGGGGGCGCTATATAATTTTGATGATACCACTAACGCGGTTTAAAAATACGAACTATGTTACGGTTAGTCTCGCACCCAAAGCGATGCCTGTCACTATCATTTGGCATTTATTTATTTCATATATATACGAAGATAGCAAAAAAACTGTAAAAGCCGGAAAAAGGTTACAGATCCTAGAACGATTGCATTGACCTTTCCGAGACTCCGAAATGGAGGTCTTATTTCGGCTGAGAGTCGTCTGTGTTATTTTGTCTGTTCTATAGTACGCGTCGCTCTTATAAGAAATGTCGAAATAAAGTAAAGTGTATTTGAAATCAAGTATTGGGAATTTTAAGAAGAAAAAGTTCAGTGTTTTTTTTTTAATTTGCATTTAGTTGCAAATTAAATTAAGATACAATCATAAAAAATTGTGGCCACCAATTATATGAATGAATGTTGTTCGCAGGACAAATATCGAATGAAAAATGATGCAATAAATAAGAAATGTTTTTTTTTCTGTTGGCTTGGAGACTAAGTGGGTGGTTTTACGTCACACAACTGGCTTCAAAATCAAGAGTATTTTAAAAAATACCTCGAATATAATATTCGATGACAATAAACTTTTGCACAGCTTGCAACGAATTGTTTGTTAAAAAAAAAATCCAGGCGAGTTAAAATTTTTCGCATTTAATTAATTTGTGCGTTTGTGCAAAATAATTCCCGAAAAAACTTGCATCTGCGTCACGTATTTTTCACATTATGTGCCCGTACAAAACATTAAAACATAGCATAGCAGTACTGACTATGCAGTTTTTGTAACGTTGCAAGGGTTTGTTTTGAGCGTACACAGCATTGATAAGATAATGGCGTGTCGTCCGCTTCAGGGTCGTAATTTTTATTTAATGTGATGTCCATCTTTGTACGTGACTGTACCGGTTTGGTGTTGCTGCTGCAATGATGACGGACGCGAATAAAATTATAATCTCATCGAAATAATTTACGTTGAAAAACACATTAAAGTGATGTAATCGCAAGGAGTAGATTTATGTTGAATTTAAAATTCTCGACTCTGATTGACTGAGAATGGAAAAATCGTGTTTATAATATTTATAATTAACTTTGGACAAAGTTTTAAATGCTAGATGACTAGATGTCAAACACATGTGTTAATGGTTCGTGCATTCTAGATCGTGTGCACATTACAGATTGATATTGTGTTAGTGATTGATCGGTGATGTGTAGGATTTTCATAAATCGCTGCGTCAAAGCTCATTTTTTACCCCCGGTCAAATCCATTTCGATTTCGATCCCCCAGTTCAGTAGAAGTGGATCAACATCCGAAACCGCAAGTGTTCGTCAAAATTTAATTCGACTGATCCCCAAAATTAAAGGAAACTAAAATTCATCGAACGATCACATTGTTATTAGTCAACTTTTACTAATTTACGATCCCGATTCAGATCCTCTGCACCACGTCGGCCTTTTTCCCATTTCGCTCCGCCGCCAGAAATTTAATTTGCGCCGGTGCAAAATCGGTCCCACCCGTTTGATAATGCAATTACGCGCCAGACGTCAAATGCGTGCGAATTAGTCCCGCGGAAAAGATAAAAGGCAGCGGTCGCATTGAAATCGAATTAAGGGGCGCTCCTCTCGCGGAGGAAGACGAATCGCGAACTGCAGACGCCGGCAATTTTCGAACGTCGCGTCGTCGAGCGCCGCGAAGGTCAAATTGAATCGGCCCGATTATAAATTTGCTTGTTTAGCGGATCAAATAGATTTGAACGGTCGCCCCCATTAAAATCGCTTAATCAAGCGCGATTATTAATATCTGCGTTTCGTGCCGTATAAGCTGATCTGATCATCGCGTAACGATTGGTATGCAATCGTTACGTAAATTTAAAGGCGGGTTGCCATTATGCAATTTTTCCATGCAATATGCAATATTGATGAATTTGTTAAAAGTAAGTATTGCAAGTATTGCAATGCATGCAATTATTTTGTGCAAGACGGATGCAATTCTGGTTATTTCTTTGGCGATTTTCAGCACTGCCAACTGATACTCTCAGAGAAAGCCGCGTTTCGATATTATACCTAACCTCAATTTCCGGTGACTTGATCTTTCCTTGCATTGCATCCATCAAAATTGCATCAGTGTCAAACCATCACTTTTATTGTATATGCAATACATTGCATTTAAAAAAATTGCACAAATAAGTCATTTTCGATATTTGCTTTCATACCGGGTTAAGCAATTAAACCTATTTTGCCCGACCTGGATGGCAGTTAATTCTCCGAGTTGATATATTCCGGACAAGAGCCTACTCGACCGGTGTTCCCAAGGGTTTATTTTTTACGACCGCCCCTTGAAATTATACCGCGGACGGAGTCGCACATGTTCACGCAAGCGACCGGCGTTTTCATTATCGCTCCGCGTCTCCACGTCTCCATGTTCAATCGGGACCGTCCGCTCAGGTGGAAAGCAATTATGACGAAACTTACGTTTACATCATTAGTCGAAAAGTTCGGTGTTTGTAAGGGAACTTTGTAACGTAATTTGCATGCTCTGCGGCGGATTTTCGATTTCGCACAAAGTTTTCTAAATGTAAATTAACGAGGGTTTCCATCCCCCCACCACCACCACGCACACGGCGCCAAAACAAACGTTTTAATTGCGCAGCTTAATCAATGTTTGATATTTCTAGTTAGGCATCGCGAAATTCGTTTAAGTTGGGTACCAATTTGGTTGGATTCAGAACAAGAACTATGTGTGCTACAACCCAACCCAACCCAACGTACACTAACCCAGCCCAACCCAACCCATTTCTTACGCCATGCATTTCGTTTTGTGTCGATTGATTAACCTGGACGGAAATTTCAAACATCAAATTTGGCTTTTACTATGGTGTGGTTAGGCAATCTAGAATCGATGTCGATGAAACCTACAATCGAACAAATTAAACTTTAACAGTTCAGAAAGTAGAATTTACATTCTGGCTACTTTTGCTACAGGCTTGAAACTGGTTTAAGTTTGATGAAGGTTGGGTTGGGTTTAGGACAATAAACGTGTGTATACAACCCAACCCAACCCAACCCAAATTATTACTTATGCCATTCATTTTGTGTCGATTGATTTACCTGGAAAAACTTAAAATTCAAAAATTTCAATTGTCGGTTACTTTTGGTAGAAATGAGTCGAGGCTAAGTTGGGTTGGGTTTGGTTTGATGAGTCCAACCTTTATCCAACATAATTCAAATTTGTATAAAAAACAGGGATGCAATTGTATTACTTTTTAACAAATTAGTGGCCTCGTCCTCTATTCTCTATTCGATCGCTGGATTTAGTTTCGCTTGAGTTGGGTTTCATCGGGTTTCATTTTTTAGGATTTTAACAATGGGGTTGTTATGTTCGTAGATTACTCTTAGAATTAACTACGAACTGTGGAGTTGTTGTTGAGTTGGGTCCTTTTTTCCTCCACATTTCTTTCTCATTGTACATCGACCGATTGAATTTCCCTTTTATGCGTTGTTGTCTTATTTGCAGCCTCGAGATTAACAGACCCCATCGAGCAATGTTTCTCTACGTCATCGATTTGTGCTCAATATACGTAAACTTGCCATTTTGAATTTATGCTTTAAGAAATTAATAGTTCAGTCGTTAATACACCCAACCCAAGTGTACGTGAGAGAAATTTCTGAAGCCCACAAATCTATTGCCAAACTGATTCAAACTTGACAGATTCCAATATCCAAGTTGATTGCTTTATTTTTAATAGGAAAAAATAATACGAAGCATTTTCCCCAAAATGTTGCCTACATACGATATTCATATAATGTAATTTTAAAACAAAAAAAAATATGTGACGTAATTTCTAGGTGCACTCACGCACTTCAACGTTGTATTTTTGTTGGACATCAAAGCTGCATACGTTGAATTATATGCTCTCTGGCTTTAAATTTCCCGGTAGCGATTTCCAAGAAATGACTGCGCATTTAAAAAAAAAACCATGGGATGTAATTTGTAGATGCACTCACGCGTTCCAGCGAAGTATTTTCGTTGACATCAAAACTGCATATATTAAATTATATGCTCTGTGAGAGCATACGCTGTTTCAAATTTTCCGGTGGGGATTTCAAAGAAATAATTGCAATGTAACTTGCTCACGTGTACAGCAATTTAAAATTTTTAATTGGCGAGTAACGTGTAAATGCTACAATTTCATTAATTATCGACGACACGCACATTAAATTAAATTCGTTTGTATACATGTGCAATTTTTTTTTCAATTAAAATCATCAATCGATAATCTCATAGTAAACCATGCGTTTGAGTAACTTCTTCAAATCCCACAGACGCTTTTATAGAACTTAAAAATTTCCAAAACCTAACTTCTACGAAGTCGTACTACCTGTAATATTATATATATATAGAGCGGATATATTTATTTGTGAAATTTGAGAATTCTCCTGAGAACGTGCGTCAAATAACGGAGGCGATCACGTCTTGCGATATTTAAATATGTTACACGTACACTTTATTTCAGCCGACTTGAAATGTCACACGTGTCCGCTCCGATATACTCGCAACGTTCATTTCTAATGTATTTCGTTCAAGCACGGTCGTGAATGTTGGCGATTTTTCATCGCTCGATCCAGCCATTCGGGAATAAAAAACAAGAATAACTAGAATAAGCTATAATTATTTTAGAATTCGTTTCTTAATTTTTCGTGCATCAGTTTTTCCACTGAATGCTTTTTCTTCATTTTTTGATATTTTTCAGTATCATTTTTTTTTCTATATTTTACTTTCTCTCTTAGTGGTATGTGATCATTATCGGCATCGTCACCTTGGTAACTTCTTGCATCTGTTATATTCTTTAAATGCTTCCTGCCTATTACCGTCTGGTCGATATGGTTAACAGTTTTTCTTTAGGTATTTCTCGATCCTGAAAATAAATTGTTGCTATTCGTAACTCCCTCCCCATTGCGAACTCTACTTGCTTCTTACTATTTTCGTTACTTTCTGAATGTTTACCGTGTCTTCCAATGGTTGATTCGTATACTTTTTCAGTCCTTATTTTTGCATTGAAGTCGCCCATAGTTATCTTGGAATTTCGTTGTAACTGTTCTAGTTCTGCATATTTTTCTTCTATATCTTTTTCTTCTGTTGGGCAGTGTACATTAGTGATACTCATTTTTTGATATCTACTGTTGAACCTTATCGTACACATTCTTTCTGATATCGGATTAAAACCCAACCCAACCCAACCCATCTTTTATTCTTCTGACAGTTAAAAATCCAGTTCTTAATTTTCTGTTTGTATCTCCAACTTCCACAATGACATGTACTTGTTGTTTCGTCTCTTGCATTGCCATTACATCGATAGTATTTCATTATTTCCACCAGCCTCATTAATGCTCCTTCATTACATGTTCCTCCGACATTCCACGTTGCTATATATATTTTTCGCTTCTCGCTTTTCTGTGATTTATTTTTTCCTTTTTAATTAGCCTGATCTGAATCCATTTTCTCAACCTGATCATGCTGCGTTAGTCTTTCGATCCATTTCTTTGCAACTTTTCTCCACTTTTATTCCATCTCCACTCTCTTCCGTCTATAATCATTAAGCGATATCCAGGCATCAAAAATAATCAACATAGTATTATTTCATCACTGCACTACTAAAATAGCCCACTGTTAACCAGAAATCGCACAATAGGTTACGTATGTTGTATTTCCGGAAATCCATCGTCAATGTCGTAATCACCCACCGTGGAAAATTATCGCGCCGCATTGCGTTTCGCAACTGTGCGAAAATTTCCGAACGCCGCCTCCGCGGAAGCGTGTCGCCATTATTCATATTTCCGTGAAATATTGTCTGGGAATTTTATCATATTTTAGCGACATGTGTGTTCGCATGTCTGACGCGAGACCCGTGTGATGGATCGTAATTCGCTCGGAACGCGTTTTCGTCGAGAACGGTGACACGTTTGAGGCTCACGCGTCTCGGCGTCGTTTTACAATTTTCGAAGTTGCCTCGAAATAATGGTTGCCGATGAATGAAGAACCACGAGGGATGTTTTTCGAAATTTTACTGGTTGACGTGACGCCTGAAATCTTTTTTGGTTTCCGGCCAAAAAAATTTTGACAGTTTTATTGAATTGCCATTCGAGTCACTTTTATAGATAAAAATGCAATTGAAAGAATTTGATTTTTCAAAAAAATTTTCAAAGACGATTTATTTTTTAAATGATTGTTTTTTTAATAAAAAAAAATTACAAACGTTAAAAAAATTAAACAAAAAGACAAGAAAAATGAAAATTACGTGAAAGTCACTAATAACTTACTTGTCAATTAATCAAAAAAAAAAAAAAAAACAAGACTTGGTCAACGTCTTTGCATACTGGTACATTATTAAAGTTTTCTTCACAGCCCTCTACTTGCAATACAACGCTACATTTATCCGTATGGCATCGGTATGATAACTACCAACTTTAATAAAGTGTCAAACATTTTCAGATATATTTAACTTATGTGGAGCAACTTATTTAAACAATAAATTCGAATCAACGTTAAACATTTAAACAATACCGAGCCCGTTTAGTAAGTAGTGGTCGTGCGAACGCATGAAAATTAGAGCATTACCCTGGAATATTATACTCCAGTGCGATGTTTGTCAAATCGTCGTCGATAAATCAAAATAACTCGCGAGATGAATCACGAGATCGTTAGATAACGTTCGGGGCGCGTGTGCGTGCGTACGTGTTTGTGTTTGTGTGTGTGTGTGTGTATTATTTATGCTGCGGCCGTACCTTTCAGAGCGGAGACACGGAAACACATCAATCATTTCCGGGGAAATTCATCATTGTCAGGCGAGCGCTACGACTTCATAGTCGGTATGGAATGACGTGATTCTGTATCGATGTTTTGATTAAACGTCGAAGCCTTCAATTTGATGAATCTATGAGTTTGCCAACATCATTTGTGTTGGCAATTAATAAATATATATATACGTAGAATCATGAAACTTGGTAAAAATATCTAGTGTACGTAGAAAATCAAATGATGACATTATTTATTTGCTCATTATAAGACAGTTCGTAATTACTCACGGCGTCCAAGTTGGATTAACATAATAAAGTCGTTTTTTCATTAAATTCACAAATTATGCAAATGTCGGCATAAAAATCACCTTTCAACTTAACTCAGTACCACCGAAATCTTCACGCAACGAACGTAACGCTAATTTATGACACAGCAAAAATGCCATTGCTCCCGTGTCTTCCTTTAACGACGTGCGTTCGCCCCCCTCGGCAGACACATCAATCTCTCGCCCAGAAATAATTATCTGCGTGGAAAAATCTTGCGGCGGCGTACAGGTTGCGATTTATCACGTCGATTACAACGAATGGCCACAGCTGGCCGCAACATTACAACGAACACCAGCATCACCGTGTAGTATTTTTCCTATTCCGCAATGACACGGCGTAATCAATACGGGAAAGAACGCTCGGGAAACACTAAAATTGAATTTTATGGCGTACGTCGCGTTATTCCCTTGCGGAGTGAAAATAAGCCACCGCCCTGGGGGATTCTGATAGAAATGCCCTGTTCGAAATTATGAGTTGGGAAAAACATAAAACACTTTGTCGAAAATAAATAACAAATTCATTGGAGTTTAAATTCGTTTGAAAATTATGTGGGTTATATATATATATGTTGACTTTGATGTTTCCACGAGTGTTATTGATGTAGCTTGGATTTTTCTTACGGGTATCTTCTCGTGTTGGTTTCCCCTAAGAGACGCCACCACACAAACATCCAACTCCTGAAATGGCATCTAATACTAAGCAACAAAATGCACCAAATATTGTGGACTATATTGGACCAATTGATACGAGATAGACACCAATCTAACAAAGAAGAAACACATACAGAAGTTTGAGAAGCTTCTGATAGAACAAAAGCTAGAGAAGAAGAATCTCCACCTGGACCCCAAGAGCTCAACTAGATGAAGCATCACATAACGTATTAGCTAAGGGTTTCAACTAGGCAACAACCCATCCAAACCCAACCCAACCCAACCCAACCACTATGAGTTCTCCGCTTTTTCCGGTTCTGGCAAACCTATTCATGGAAGATTTCGAAACGAGAGCCCTCCAAACCGCAGAACAGAAACCGGAGTTATGGTTACGATGTGTCGATGACACGTTTGTGATCTTGAACCACGGAAGAGACCAGCTGGACCATCTCAACGGAATCCATCCGAACGTCAAGTTCGTTATGGAAGTCAAAGAAGAAAACAAACTCCCGTTCTTAGATGTTCTTGTGAAGAAACGAACAGTCTGAGCCATACCGTATACAGGAAGACACCACATATTAATCTGACTCTCACCACCGTCCAGCTCATCTCGAGTCGATAGTGAAAACTCTGATCACAAGATCGCAACGATTAGCGGACAACGAAAACCGAAAAAAGGAAATGGAAACCATCAAGACAGCGCTACTCCAAAACGGCTACAGCCAGAGAGACATAATATTGGCTCTGAGACCACGAAAATCTAAAAAAGAACAGGAGAAGAATGAAAGGTACTCACCAAAGACCATACGTGAAAGACACCACGGTACTGGTACAGTACTGAAGAAAAACGAGATCAAAACCATCTTCACTGTAGACAAGAAAATCAACACAATTCTACCAAATCGACGAAAATCAATCTCAAGAGCCAAGGAGTATACAAAGTTCCCTGCCAGGACTGCGACAACACCAACATCGGTTAAACTAACAGAAGAATGAACGTCAGAAAAGATCAAAACAAAAATGCAGTGAAAAATGAAAACCACCTCACAAACGATCGATTTCGCAAACACCAAGATGATAGCCAACATCGATCACTATACAAGAAGAATCATCAAAGAAGCCATAGAAATCGAAAAACGACATAAACACGAGGCACGATACACGAAGGCTACCACTCACACGGAAACCAGCATTAACCAAGTTAGTACAAAAAAAAACAGACGCCAAACACCACACAATCAACAGAACCAACGACGCAGAAAAACCCAACGAAGCAACCAGGACCAACGACCGAAAAACCAATTAGCAAACGAATGCCAGTTCCAGACCGAACACCAGATCGAGAACACGAAACCAACCGAAGACGTGAAGATGACAAGCGAGAAGAATCCAAGCTACATATACGAATATTTATATATTCGGAAGGCTCATTTATTTAAAGACAAACGAGTTACAAGTTTGGCAACGTTAAAAAGTTAATTAAGTCGTCTATTTCAAACGGCTGGTTAATAACAAAACGCCCGACTGCCGAAACAAACGCGACACTGAGCGCACGCCTCGTTCGCGGAGTTCGCTTCAAAAGGAAAGTTACAGCGTAATTGATAATTAGCGCCATATTTGTTGCGTCGCCGTTAATTGTAATTAGTTTGTTCCGGAAAGTGTATTAAATGCTAACGTCGAAATTGTACGAGACGCACGTCTGTAAGCTCGCAAACAACGAAACCAAAATCGAGACAATAACGTCCCCGGCCGGGGACAACATCGCATCGACCGCCGCACCCCAAAGCAAATCCGATCGTCTCGCAGTCGTTCGTCCAACTTTCGAGCGAGCTGCAACATGAATCTTTGGCGCGGGCCGCAGGCATCGGCAATCCCTTTGTGACGGCGACGGCGCCAGCAATTTTATGGCGGTCGTGAAGCTGCATCTAAGTTCCACCGGCTGCCTGCCGGTGGCAGCTTTTAATGAAAACGCATCGAGCGATTCGCTCCCACTGACGTTTCTGGGGTGCATTTTCCAGTCCGACTGATTTTTCCGCTCGTAAAAATTGCAAGAGTTTAATTCCGAACAAGTTCACGCAAATTGGCTCGTTTGACGTTATAATTAAAGCCGGGCGTGGCCTGCGAAGTTTTTACGTTGAACATGCAATCCAGAAATGCAGGTAATATTACGAAAAAAATGGCAATAGCGTTAAAAAAAATACTTATCGCAGATGGACAAGTCGTTCTAAGCCTAAAAATACGTCATCGTTGCACGTCACATCGCCACACGTCCAAATCCTTACATCCGACAACCAACCGAAAGCATCGCTCGTTTTTAACACCGAGTTGCAACATTAACCCAAAAATTCTTTTAAACGCAAAAAGCTTCGAATTATGAGAAATAAATTAAAATTAAAATTGAAATAAAAAAAATTGGGCACAATATTAAATTTAATCTTTTTTTATTTTAAACTACTACGACTATTTTTTTTAAATACATCAATTTATCGTCCCTTACAGGAGATCCATTACCAAAGTAAAAACAACAAAAATTGTCGATTTTGTTTGAAGATATTTAATAATTTTAAATATTCCAATAAATTTTATTAAACACTTTGAAACAACTTTATATTTTAAACACCATACATTTACATATTTCGTTTATTTTCGTAAATATTGCAAACGATTTAATTCACACTCTAATAATTTGGCAATAAAAATAAAATAGCACACAATATCGCAACTGCATTTATAAAATTCTCACCACCGCTTCGATTTCAAAACAATTTTTTTTATATTTCATTTCATCACAGAGTAAAAGTAATTTCTGTCCGTAATTACTTCGATCGCATTCGATACCTCCAGACCGCATTTTCCGACACAAACGGCGAGATTTTTAATTCCGATCAAGTTCGCGCAAATAAGTTTGTTTGACGACTTAATTAGCGCCTGATAAGGTCTGCGAAGTAATTACGCCGCTCAAGCAAATCGCCACGCAGGATACATTCGCGAGGCGTTCGATCAAAACTCGGGAAAATACGATCGGCAGATACCAACGAAAGACGGTCAAACGATACACAATTAATTCCCCACAAACTGCATTTTCGAACGAAAACGCGTCCTCAAAACAAACCCCCCGTAATGGCCGAGACGAGCCGTTTCAAAATTCAATTTCGCGAAGAACGCCGGAGACGATTCCTAAAGAGCCGCTTTTACGACCAAGGTAAGAGGATTAGTTCTTTTTTTTTTTCGACGCACGATCGATTCGTTTGAGCCGCGCACTCTCGACAGCCGGTGCGGTTTCATTAATTCCGTAAAAAAGACGGCGAGAATTTCGATATTAACATCGAAAAGCTTTTTCACGTTCGCGTATGGATGCTGCGGCCGCGGGATGAGCTAAAACGTAACGTCGCGAAACGGGGTGACACGCAATTCCTTCTCGACACGCGTCGCGATGCCTCCGCAAAGCCTCGGCTTTCTTAAGATTCACTTACGATTTTTATCGGCGTCGTGTTTCGCATACGCGACGGGGCCACGTAAACATCGATGAAATATGGGCGAAGCTCGGGGGTGTTTGCTAATAAAAGTAATGATCGTATTACGCAAGAAAAACGTCGTGACTAATCAAGTCATGTGATGAATAAATTTTACTGTGTGCTTATTTCTACTAAAGACAACGCTGGATAACGGTACACGCTCGTAACGTGCCTATGACGTACGTATTTCAATAATTGCAAGTGCAGTGCAATTAACGAGCACAAGTTCTTCCTATTCGTCTCTCAAAGTTTTCAACGGCTTGCCTACAGAGTTTGCTGACTGAGTGCCTGACTAAAAATTATAAAAATGCTCCTAAACTGTTTTCATTCAATCAAGTTTTTTTTTGTCAATTGTTTGTCTGTACTGCAACTGTCATCGATATTGATGTTGTGTATGTATATTATGTACTATGTATTTTGACAATAATGTCTATATCTAATGAGATGAATTGACAATAAAAAATTATTATTATTGTTATTATCAATTTAAATTCCACTCTAAATTAATTCACTCACGACCTATATTGAGGCAGGATTTGAAAGAAAACTTAAAACCTTAGCTTTATTTATCGACCTATCGGCGGCCTACGAGTGTCAAAATTTACAAAACATCAAACAGACAAAACAGTGCATTTTAACAACCCAACCCAACCCAACCTAACCCAACCCAACCCAACCCAGCCAAATCAACAAAGAATTTCAGTTGGGTCGAGTTGCCAAAATAGTTAAAACTCTACAAAGGTTGTATAACGGTATACGCTCGTAACGTGCCTATGATGTACTATAATTGCAAGTAGCAGTGCAATTAACGAGCACAAGCGTATTCCCATTTTAACTTTTTAACACACGTCCCTCTCACATTCCATATTTTTATCGTAATATCTTCGACTTTTACTGCTCTATTTATTTTTGTTTTTTTTTCAGACATATCCACTAATATTTTCCTCGCCTTATCTTTCATAGTAATTTTCAAGTCCTCGCCCCTCCTTACCCCACCAAAGAAAATCAAACCGTGTAAAGCGCATGTAACAAGAGTTCGATGTAAACAACGACGCGATTTCCATATCGTAATTGCAACCAGCGTCCATCGATGCGCCGCATTTTTGCGGACGGATTTTCCGGCCGAAGTTAATTATATTCCACAGCCAGATAACGTCATTGCCGATATTAAACCACCGCGCAAAAGTACACACACATCACAGCGGGACCGAAACAAAGGCCATTTTGCGGACGCGTTTCAGTATTGGCAATTTCGCACGACGCCAATAATGAAAATGCAAACATGTTTGATGCGCACGGACGACGGCGAAGCGGACGTGGAACACGTCTACTTAACTTAATGACGAAGCAAACAAAAAATCAATGAGATGGGAGGCGCGTACATTCAAGTTTTAATTTTTCAAAACGCCTCAAAGAGAATCAGAACAACGCATTAGGTATTGGATTTAAGATGTAATTTAAGGCGCAAGTTGGAAAAAATTATCTAAGGCGCGACAAGGCGAAATCTCTTCGCACACAATAACAATTCCGTTTCAACATGCACGCCGATGATGCACCTCGCAAGATGAGATGGGCGCAGAAGCCCGTGCGCGTTTCCAACGCAAGATGTATTATCGCATCGCTTACGACGACTGTCTCGCGGGAATTCGCACTCAAATTATATTTATGGAAGGCGCGGCCTGCGGGGAAATCCGAAATTCTGCAACGGTGATTGATTGCGTTTGAATCATCGATGCTCCCTTTCCCCGTGGCTTTCCTACTCGTCGCACCGTCGCAATTTTTTCGAGTTCATTTGTTCAAGAAAAAGTTCGTTTGCAGCGAAAATAAATTATTAATTCAATTTTATTTTATTTTATTTATAAAAACATAAATTTAAAATTACTGCAAAACAGTATTCGAGTTGCAACGATTATGAGAAAAAAACGTCAATTTGTTCAATTCAAGCTGACGTTTCGTTTTCTTATTGAGGCATTTTCGAAGCCAAAGATTTACGAAACTACGATATTTCTTTTAAATAATTTACAAAAATATTACTTACGTGAAATATTACATGTCTGGAATGAAAAGTGATGAATAAAACACTCATAAATTTAGGAAAAAACTAATTTAAATTTAACAAATCAAATTTAAAATCCACGGGAACATTTTCATCATTTTTCATTGAAATGATAGTCATCTAAATTTTAAATTCTCGACTCTGATTGGCCGAAAACTCAACGCGATCTGTAGAAGAAAAACATCAGATCAGCGCAGCAATGACGCGAAACGTAACATTGAAACAATGACAATAAAAGACGAACGTCATCGCCCGGGCTTAAACGAAAGAAGTTTAACTTTCCGAAACACGAAAGGGGCCGTCGCCGTTCTCCGCAGTCCCGGTTCCGAACAAATTACGGCGAGCTGAAGCCGTGGGCGCGCCCGATATTAAATTTAAAGTGCGAAATCGCGGACGTGCAAGCAACGACGCCAAACGGTCGCAGATAAACTTGCGGTGTCACGAGTTTTCGTCGGGGCCACGTCCACACATAAATTATTCGTTGAACGAAGGGCGCGTGATTTTTTCGCGTTTAAAAAAAAAACCATCTCGCAAGGGTTTCGCGCCTGGCTTGTACTAAATTTATTTATGCAGATAGCACGAAATTATTTACTAGTACATTTGTATTAATGGCGGTGGAAGTAGGGAGCTTGATATTCGTGCCCTTCAAGCCCAGATACTACTGATGATATAGTGGAGAAGTGGTTTGTGTTTAATGCAAAAAAAATTAGGGATTAGGAATTTTATGAAAATCAGAAATCTGCGGTTGAAAAATTAAATTGAAATTAGTTCGAATATTTAACGTTCAACGTTTAAATTTACCTTCATTTTCTCTCACGTTGTGTTGTGAGGTAAGGGTGAGGGTAACAAAACATCGAGCTGAGCAGTTGGTACGAACAGTACTTGCAATTAATTACTTTATCAAAAATATTTTTTTTTACCAATGTATTAAAGTGATTTCGCTCTGTCTTGACCTCATCAGACCATCACACATACATCATTGATCTAAAATCATAATTTTCTTCACTTCATTCAAATTTCACGATTGCTCGTTTCGCAAAATCGCATCTAGATCGGCAATTATCGCAAACCGTGCCGGCGAACAACGAAAACCGCAACGGGGACGCGCGAATGATTGCAATCGACCACCAATCACCACGAACGGGTCCGCGCTTCGATATTCTCGCGCCGCACACGCTCATTCATCAAATCCAATTTACGCGAGTTATTTAAAGCGGAGCTTTGGCTGCGAACTTCCCGGGCGGCTCAAAGTGACCGGCCGATGTTTGATATGCAAATGGGGCGCAAACTTGAAAAGAAAGCTGTTGGCGTAAATATTGAACAGTCGGCCCTGCGAAAAGGCAACTCCTGAAAACCAATTACCATTCCAAATAACTTCGGACGGAAACGGTCCGGTCGTAATTACGCGGCGTCGATTTTTGCTCATTTCCGCGAATTTATGTTTGTTTAGCGATAGTTTTTGGCCCGTTATTTGTGTTTGTAGATCGTAGCTACGATCGCAAGTAATAATTCACGTTGAGCAGTCACATACAATGGAGAGCATTTAATTTGACAGTTGAACTTGTGAATAAATTTCACATCTTAAGATAAAAAATACTTAATCTGCGAGAAATGCGGAATCCGACAACTAAAAGTTAACCTAAATATTTTGTGAAACGTCAAACGAAAATAACAAGGCCTGTTTTTGTCAATATGTTAATGAAAATTAATTAAACATAAATATTCGTAAATGACAGTTTTCCACCCTCATAATCACTGAGTCAATTGTAAAAAAATATTATCGTAAAAAGTCTGTATTTGTTAAAGTAGAAATACTGCACATAACTGCCTTTAGGTTTGTCGAAACTGACATCAGTGCCAATGTCATAATTTGTGTAAATGTCAAACTAACATTAAACAAACATGAAAGTTACGTAGATGTCAACATTTGTGAAAATATAAAAACTAACGTAGTGAATATTTATGCAAAGGTTAAGTGATCCAAATTTTTACAAACGTCACAATGACTGTCAAATTTGTGTACTATCACAATTGACATTTAAATTACACAATCACACAAATGTGAAAAGGACGAAAATTACGTAAATGTCAAATTTAAAAGTAACGAAAATTTCAAAATGTATATAACTGGCAGAATTGACAACTGTCAAAAGTGACGTAAATGTGAAAATTTGTGTAACTGCGAAAAGTGACATAAATGTCAAAATTGACAGACGACACTATTAACATGGATTCTAAAATCCAAACTGAGAAATGAAAAACTGACGTGAATGTCAAACTGTCAAAGAACAAACTAACGTAAAGTTAAAGTAAAAACTCGCGTATCAGAAATTTATGTAAATGTTAAGCAATGTAAATGACATTTTTTCCAACGTCAAACTGACAAATATCAAAAAGACGCAAATGTCAAACTGACAAACGTCAAAACTGACAAACACGTTAAAATTTATGCAACGTCACAACTGATATTCAAATCACATTCAGGTCAAAACGTAATTGACAGACGTCACTATTAACTTAGATTCTAAAATCCAATTAAATATCAAACTAAGGAATGAAAAAATTGACGTAAATGTCAAACTGTCAAAGAACAAATTTACGTAAATTTAAAATTTTCGTAAATGACAAACTAATACAACATCGATATAAACCGACCCAAATGTAACAGTTCGTGGAAATGTCAAACTGACAAAACTCAAAACGTCAAAACTGACAAGCCTACTTTTCAGCGTCAACCAAATTTTTAATCGGTGATAATTTTGTTTTTTTAACTGTCATCGGACAACATCGGCGCCAATTTTCAATTGTTCCCCACAATAATATAATTATTCGGTATTCGAATGCAATCCTAAACGTATACGTATGCTAAAAATTACTGGAAATCAGTTCAATAAAATTATTAATTATTCTGCAAATATGTAAACTCTAAAAGTTGAGATTCGACCATTTAAAATTTTCCGGCCGAAGTGACGCCACAGTCGACTTTCGCACAGACAGTAAAGTAAGATTAAGTAAAATGAAGTAAAGATAAGTAAGGTGAAGTAAAATGGGAAGTTCATTGTCTGGAAAGTTCGTTGTGATAAAATTCGTTGTGGAGTTAAAATTTGTGATTGGATTGGGTTGGGTTGGGTTGGGTTTGATTTGGTTGGGTTGGGTTCGGTTGGGTTGGGTTAAATTTTCCATAAATCGGAGTGAGGTTAATTGAGGTGAAGTAAGTTGAAGAAAAATGACGTTACACAAAACAAAGTAACTATTGTTCTAATTTATGTTTGTGTCAAATTTCCATCAATTTCTATCAAATTTTATTCGAATTCTTCAATACCAAGGTAACATAAATTTCACTTATGGAAACAATTTCGACGGAAAAACGCACAATCTACTAAGTAAATCCACTCTTAGTTTCGAACTGATAACAAATTTACCAGCACATTCATTCAATAACTATCCCCAACACCACCCACGTTAAACTCGATACAACGTCTCAGTTCATCTCGATAACAGACTCACTTGCAGCTAATCAATCATCAAATCGAATCTAATCGAATAACGCAACATGTGTTTGGACGCACGTTCAACAGTTCGTTATAATTAAATGGAAATTAAGCGTGCCGTGCACAAAGTAATTGGTTTCACACACTTGCAGGCGGTCATTGCAGCAAAACGGGCGAAATTGCGTCCAACGGTCGCACGCAGCGACCCAAACCAATCAATCCGAAAACGTCGGTTAGTCCGCATCAGTTTATTAAACGCCCAAATAAACACCAAGTTCGCACGTTGCGTCTATGAAACGGTCGTCCCACGGAGTTGAATGACAAATAGATAATTAACGAATACAACACAATTAATTTGCTATATTGTCGATCTGAGTAAATCACGGTTAACTAACATCGACATCATTACGACTGGAACAGTTTATTTACTTTGAGAGAGGCCTGATTATTTTTTCAAATTTGAATTACGAAACGGATTAACATGACATATCGATATCGTTACATAAAATTAGATCTATTACTATAACGAAGTTGTAGTTACCAAATATTTTTTTTTTTAATATTTTTTCGTATTCGAATTATATTTCGCATCGTTTAAAACGATATCCGATCCACGACAATTACTCGTCGAAACGCGACTCCAAAAATAAGTCTCAATGGTATCACCCGACAAAGCCGAACGAGCTCTGCGAATGCAGACGCCGCGCCGGGTAGGTACACTTATTACGACGCCGCTGTTAATGCGGTTGGGGTGGAATTTCGCGAGAGCAACCCTCCATTGTTCGCTCGCATATGACGCCAGATCCGGACATTCTTCGGTCGTCGTGCGGGAGTGTAAATAATTGAAACGGCGCGTCGCATCTCCGTTGCACGTGAATTTGCGTACTCATACGTTCGTGTCGAGAAATCTCGCGTGCTTTATCGAGTTTGCGTTGATTTAAACCGGACGACAACGACGTCGACGGCGACGGCGAAGAATACTTCGCAAAATTTTCAGTTCGGTTCGAATATTGAATTTCCAAGGCGCACGCCACGATTATTATATTGTTGTTGCATTTGTACAAATTGGTTAAAATTCGCCGGAGTGCTTCCACATTTTTGATAATTTTAAGAATTTTTACTTCATGCAATTTTTACATGAATTTTAAAGCAGTACTTTAGACCAACTAATAATTCTAAACAACGTACTAGTTCATGGCTTTAGATCAAAATTAGACCACAAAGTTACAAATACATGAACTTGTAATAGAAAATTGAAGCAAAAACGTCGAATTAACGTGACGTGGAATGTGACGAAACGTCCCTTTGGCTTTACAGGGAATTAAAGAAAATTCTTATCTATAAGATTATGGGACTTGAAGAACAATCGTCCAAGTAAACATGAAAGGTAAAATATTCATTGAGGCACAATAGGCCGGAACCCAACCCGATCAATCAGACCCAACCCAATCCAATGAAATCCAATCCGACCAAACCAACGTCACCATGGAGCAGTCAGTTTTTTTTATTACAATCGACCTACTTACACTTTTGCTAAAAAAAAGTGGTAAAAAATGGTAAAAACTCGCGAAAAGTCAACCTAGAAACTTTGCTGAAACGTCAAACGAAGTAAACAAGATTGCATCTTCCAAATTATTTTACTTTGGTCTTCACTTATTCGATATTCGGATACAAATCCTAACGATACCGTGTAATCTATCCCACAGGAAGATAATTCCATGCTTTTATTATATTAACAACATAATTTTTGCATAACGCAAAAATAATTTCTATTAACTACTTTCATAACAAATTTCCATTTTGATCTCAACTTAACAAAAATCGAATCGTGATTCACCCCTGAACCCAAAAACGTACCTCAAATCCCCCGCGCCCAATTAAAAACAACCAACTCCCCCAACTTCAAGGACGTTTGCGTCATCGTCGCGCGAACCTACGCCGATCGAATAACAAACAGGGCCATAATTAAAACGAAACAATCTCGATTAAGTCGTACAAGTTCCGAGACGTCGTCTAAGACTGGATTTTTAATTAATTCGACTAAACGAAGAGCTAGACTGACGCGAGAAATGATTTAATCGCGGAAATCCGAACTAATTGAATTTTATTGTTTTTTTTTATCGCGCAATTTGTATAATGGCACTTAAAAGGTTAGGCGTTTATAAATACCGGCAGAAAAACGGAGCAAATAAATTGAATCGCACTTACATTTTGAACAGCGACAGGAACGCCATTTGCACCTGAAACGATAAAAAAAATTGATTAATTGTGATCGGAATTAATTAGAATTTCATTTAGATTCGTTGCTATTACTTGGTGTGGACAATTAATTAAAATTAAAAAAAAAATAAATCAAATTCGGGCGCGCGCATTTACTCCAAATTAAATTCAAAATTAGTCATAACCAAAGGCAACGCAGCTGTATTTTACGACCCCCACAATTGAAACCTCCGCGTTGCATTATACAAAACTACTACCAGTCGTGTTTGTTAGCATTCCGATGGTGTGTAAGTTATAAGCTCTCGCCGGCATAGTACGTGCCCTACATTGTTAAGTAATGTGCTTTTCGCGATACATATTTCGTTGCAAATAACACCGGAGCACTCGTAATAAACGGCGAAGTGAACTACGTCGAAACTATGTTAATTTGGAGCGTTTGGATTTGCACGGTCTTACGTGGTCGGAAATGATAAATTTTGCTTCGTTTACGTCACTCGTTCGTAGGTCATAGATCAAGTGCAATGCAAAAAATCGAAAAAAAATGCAAATTTGATTCGAATCGATTAAATTTGTTTAATTGTTGAAATTTTGTAAAATTAAAATAATCAAAAAATCAAGGATTATTTATTTTACAATGTAAAGGGAATGCAAATCTTTTTTCTTTTTTCCAAAATAATTGAGAAAATGTCAAAATTATCCAAATTCCATATAATGTCACAATTCGTTAAAGATATGAAAATTGCGCGAATGTCCTGCATTAATATTTATGTTGGTGGCGCCGTATTTTTTCGATGAAAAATGTTTTGTTTTAGTTTGAGGTACGACAACTGTCGGAATGTTCAAAACGTGTGAAATTAACTGCAACTGTCGAAAAGGCAAGCGATATAAAATTAAAAAACGTCGATCTATTCAAACTGTGCAACATTTTGATGAAAATATTGACCCTTGTATGCTACACTATTACCATGTTGAGCACTGTAGAGGTGTCACGTATGATTGATTCCTGCACTATAAAATATAAAAATGAAAACTAATTCCATCGCAAAGGGAACAATTAAATACAAACCCAATAATATAAAATATACAATGAACGATTTTCTTAATTAAATAATTAATTAATTAATTATTAAGTCCTGATTGTGAGTTTAACGTCAATGGGATTTCCATCGTAATACCATGTGAGCCATAAAAATATTCGCAATAAAAAATTTAAATCATCGATGGAGAAAAAAAAATGAAGCCACTACCAATATGAAACTTATGCACAAAGATGAAGGAGCGATGAAGGAGATTAGACAGACTACCAAGGGACTAATTCCGCTTATAATCCCACGACAAACTAATACTTCACGGCAACGCGCATCAGATATTCAACAACAAAATCGGGCTTATAAGCCGAGCCGGGATTAAATTAATTACGGAAACGTCACAAAGTTGATGGATCGGAGCAGCAGCGCGCGGCACAAGCGATACGTCTGACGTGTCATGCGTTTCATAATTAATTTAAGGGGGCATGAGGTTTCCGTGCCACGATTTTCTTAAACGTCACAGCAATCTCTGTGGTCTTTGTTTATAATTTGTTGTGGTCGATCTTGACGGTCGAATTGGAAATTACAAACTTTATGGGCTGAAATAAAATTCCAATGACACGATTGGGATTCGAACCAGAGATCTTTGGATTGTTGGCCTGCGATGTGGACCACACAATGGTTTCTTTTTGTTGAACTTTGTGACACTTTGAAATATAATTATTTTTGGCCATTTTAAATTTTTATAAATATTTTATTTATTTTATTTTATTAGACCTTAGACAGTGCTTTTTTCTTGCGATTTTTATAGTTCGCGTTTATTTAATTTTTACGATTTTCATATCTTTGCCATTATCGACGAATTGAAAATTACTGGCTTTGTGACAACCCAATCCAACCCAACCCAATTTCAACTTATGCAATGTTATTGTATTTTTAATTTAGAATTTTTTTAATTTCAAAGTTTCGAATTTTCTCAATTTCGTCATTTTCAATAATTCTGACTCTTCGACCATTCCCTGCAATCAACAAACTCGTTTTACAGACAACGTAATTCAATTTTCCAACTAGTTATTCACAAAAACCCTTACACCAACGCCGCCCCAAACTCGTAATCCGATTCTCCGGCGAATATAATCCACCCCGCAAATGTACTTACAACAATGTGCATCACTTTATGCAAATATCATCGCGGTAACTGGGTTACCGTCGTCGTCGTCGGGGTTGCAACCAACGACCAACCTCGCTCACACGTGCAATTACACGTCCGCGTAAATATCGAAACATGGCACACGCGCAGCCTGAATAACTTAAAACCCCCGTACGTAGCAATTTAAATTTCAACGCGAAGACAAAAGTTGATGAACGACGACGACGGTGAATAAATAACCCGCGAGTCTAGCGAGACGCGATAGTTCCGAGATGAATTGCTTATTCATGGCGACCGTGGCGACGTTGAAATTCATGCGACTCGGGCGACGTCAAATTCGAAACGCCCGGACACCGATAGACGTCGCCAGCGTAATTAATCATCTCGAATCTTTGCCCGAAATTGCGCGACGTAATGAAGTTGTAATCGAAATTTCCGCTTTGTGCGCGGTGACGGTTTGCATCGTTTGGTGATCGCGTCGTCGAGGTAACGCGGTTAGTTTGCAAAGGAGCCTGGACTACGTCACTACATCAAGGCGAGTGAAATTGACACTATGATGACTTAAAAGCCCAGAAAAATCATTGAAATCGTAAAAAAATCTAAATCGTTATAAATTGTAGATAAATAGTTAAAATAAAAATAGAAAGTTACTGTTTCTATTTCTATTGTACGTGTACGTCGAAACGCAAGTAATAATTTTAATTTAATTTGATTGCCGCCTTAGAATTTTTCACTTTTCGACTTTCATAAAAACAACTCTGACATAATCGGTGACTTTTATTTCCACTACAAAGAAACGTAAATATTTACCAAACCACATTATGGCGAAATAGGTCGATTGGACGTGGGGCAAACACTTAAAATTTTACGTTGCCGTAAAGCTAGTACATACGCGACTACCATAAACATGGTTTGTGTTTCCTTACTTCATCCCGGTTAAGAACAGTTGGGCAAATTTGCACTTGGATAATATAGCCTTACGGTTGCGTTACATCACGTCTTCAAGTTGTAGCGCAAACAAACGTCCGCAGTACATCACATTAAGCACCGTCGTACCTCGCAACGATCCCACCCTCCGCTTACAGTTCTACAACTTTAATCCCACCAAATTTACTCACAAAGAGTCCAATTATTCACTCACGTCACATTTTTTATTTTTATTTTAAGTTTAGAGTACTTAATAAAATTGATCAAAAAAAAAAAGAACAATACAAAAACGAACACTATTTTTTTCATTTCGAGTTTCATAAACAAATTATTTTTACCGCCAAGGAAATGTGACGATATTATTAAAATCGCATTCGCGGAACTCGACTAAAATTAAGAAGCGGGTTCCAATCGGGCGCAGCGGCGAATTTACGACCGAACATCAATGTTTCACAATTTACACCGTAACTTTCGGATATTTATCCGCCGGCGTCGGGCCGCGCGAACGTGGAAACATAAATTTGTTATGACGCCCACCGATCCCATTTATATAACGCGTCGGAATTATTCGCTTTCGATAATCGCCGGCAAACGCGACACTAATGCGCGTCAATTATAAGGGCCGTTCGTAACGATAACGGCCAAATGACGTTTTCCACGATCGAAGCCGGCATTGCGCATAGTTTCGTGATTTATCGCACCTCGGTATTAAACGCGAAGGTGTAACTCGTACTTACTAAAAATTTCTTTCAGCAAACGAAAGTTTATTGTTGTTGTTGTCGCTGCCTAATAGAATCAAACCGCCGCTTTCGATACAGTCGCTAATCCCGTCGAATTAATTTTCGAGGATCGACGATCCCGTAGGAAGTAAGCCGCAAGAATAACACCAGACCCTTTCATTCATTTGCATTTTAAAGAAGTTGTTCAAAATCCAAAACCACTAACTTTAAAACAACACATTTCGAACATGCAATACATTAACAAAATTATACTTTAAACCTTTTCGGCTTTGAAAATGCTTCGATAAAGAAACGAAACGTCAGCTTGAACAAATTGAAACCCAAATATATTAAACAGTCCTCAACGATCTTCATTACTCATTCATCGGAACGCAATCAATCCCCGAACAATCACCGGTGGCGTTTCCAAACAAACAAACAAACGGGACATTGTGCAGAGGTTGGGGACCAAGTTTGCGGCCTGTTTGCCTCAATGAGCAGGATGAGCCGTCAGACAATAGTTTCAAACCGGGGCCGGGGCGGCAAACGTAACGCGTTCTGCGATTCGCAACGTATCGATCGATCCGGCCTTCGAAGTGGATCGCCGGGTTCGGATCGGATGCGAATGTGGTTTCGCACTATTGCGCATTTAGGACGGTGCGTTATCTTCATCTCGGCACGCGATCCGTCAACGCGGAGGCATCGCCGGGCGTCCTACATCCGATTCCCAAATCGAACCCTTTGTCGTCTTAATCTCTTACGAATTGCCAGTTGGATTAAATGTATCCCCTTTGATGAATTTAAACTAACCGATTAGTCATGAAATGATAATCGCGCCACTGTTGAATGCATTAATAATTCGTGATTAAAAAAATAGCACAAAAATTAAAAAGACAAATTGATTTGTTGGCGATGGATGTATTTGTTATAGACATCAACACTTTGTCAACGAGCCATGCCCATCACATGCCCATCTTAAATCTGCTTGCCCTCCGAAAGCATCGCCCCGAACTTGTAACTCACAACGTTTACGATTAAATGATCGACTCGCGAGTCGATACGTGCAGTTTCGTTGACAACTATTTTTAAACTCTTTATGTAAATCTCCAAATCGTCGACTTTTCGCTTCTAATATTTGAATTTCCTTCAACGTGCATGGATTTGAACGAATTGTTTGAAACAATGGATCCAAATCGACTTATTTTTTTTATTTTGATACCATTTTCCAAATTTAAATTTCGGTTTATAATTATGTGCACGAGTACTTGCCTTTTTACATCTCCGTAACAACATATCACGTTTTATCTCACCACGCTCCTAAATTTGACTTTTTTTTATTTTTTTAAACTTTGTTGCAAGAGATCATTTTTCCATCCTTACACATCGTCATCACCCCCCCCCCTCCTCTAACTTAATTTCCACGCCCATATTTCATAGAACATCTGCACAAATATGATCGTCGATGTGATTAATTTAGTTCCCAATAAATCAATTCAAAGAAATTCTACGCTATACCCCCTTAATATTGCATTAAACGTAATAGAGTTTAAAACGACGAAAGGTCACCATGTAACTTATTTAACTCAAATGCTCCAGAAAAATAAATCGATTTTCTTGAAATTCGAGATAACATAATTACGGAAAATTTTACGGCAAAACCAGCAATAACAACCTCTCGATTCGCAGTTAAAACGCAAATATTTAATTCAAATTTTAAAAATACCGGGCACTTGAGTTGGCAGAGAAGTAGGTTCGATTTTACGAGATGGGAATATAAAAAAGTATTTATGGGATGGGAACGCAGTTAATTAGATTAGGCGAGAACGTCACAGAGTTCATAACAACGCAATAATTTAGAAATAAAATATCAGTCAACAACATAAAATCTTGGAAAGAAAGTCAAATCGAAGTTCGTGAATAAAAGCAATTAAAGAAAAAAAATTGAAAATATAATTTTCGCACGTAATACACGTCATTGGGTTAAGTCGTGGGATTCCATATTTTTTGTAAATGGATTTGAAACTTAGACCAGACCAAGACGACAACTTTATAAATGCGGTTGCAAAATTGACAGCACGGATAGTTCGAAATGAGTTGTCGACGAAAATGCACGCGTCCGTTTCTTCGTTCAGCTCAAAATTATTTAAGCAGGGTCTGGCAAGTTCAAAAAATAATTGAAATCGACTTTGTATGTGACAGAGGCCAGAAGTGACAACAAAATCGAAGTGGCGAAAAGTCATAGGAATTTAATCGAGTTATATTTTCTCGACTTCGTTTTAGAAAATCGATGCTAAAGAATTGCAATGTAAAATGTACATTTGCTCCGAAGCCTCGGGCGAAGGAATTGTCTGTGTCTACGTAACGTAACATCTAACATAAGTGTTTATTGGCATTGTAAATTACGTACACGACTCCAAACAAAAGAAAAGTGCATGACGTACTGCGACAGTTTAGAACCCGGAGATGTTTATATCTCGGGAAATCGAAGTTTTCGAATAAATGATGACAATTTGACTAATTTGAAAATTATTATTATTATTAATTGGTTTTGAGTAATATATTTGTCTTAATGAAACTATAGAAATAAATTAGTAAAAAAAAAATAAAATATCATCGATTTAATGTCGTTATTCATCGTCATCTTCAATGTAATTACAACTACTGTTTTGTAATTGTAATTATGAAATTTTACTCAGCTCACTTCGTACGAGTTCGGGCGGTAAACGAAACCTAAGCAAGGAGGAAATCATAAGTGGAAACAAAAACTTACAACGCGTTAAAGAAAGCTGTGTTAATATTGTTAAACATATTAAAAAAATTCACGGCCCTTCGACGGAATCTCATCAACATTCAGTGCAGTGCACAGAACTACACAAAATTTTTGCGAATCGTATTTTGCACGAGTTCCGGCGGTAAATGAAACCGAAGCACCTACGTCGTAACCATTAAAACTGCACAAGAAACACAGAAAACCAAAAACGTTTTCATTGCAGAAAAGGGCGAGAGTCCCATTAAAGTTCATCGTTTCAGATACCTCAGCATCAATTACAATATCGACCATTTTTTCTTCACGACAAATTTAATTAAATCAACTTCAAAAAATATCCCATTCATGATATTTGTCACTCACGTCATTAACCCAACCCAACCAAATCCAATTCAACCCATCTCAACTAAAGCCAACCCAACCCAACCCAACCCGCTTCACTTGTTTTAAAATTATGCGAACGCCGGCCCCTCGACGGTGTCTTCTTAATTCATCCAGAATCACGACATGGGCCATCCGCGTACAATAAATTAAATGAAAATCGAGGAATCCTAGGAATATTTTTCCAGTGGGGTAGCATAATCGCTGCTTAGATTTTTGGTGGTGAATTCGCAAAATTTGAGATTACGAACCAACAAACTAAATTGAACTAATGCAATCAAACGTAACTAGCAAATCCGATAAACGATGTTTTGAAATTTAACTTAAAACAAAGTCAGCCGAGATACAAGCAAGCTACGCAAATTGAAACCAACCCAAGTGTTGGTTAAAATTAACTTGAGATTACCACCCAACAAACTAAATTGAACTAATGCAATCAAACGTAACTACACAACTTGATAAACGATGCCTCGAAATTAATCTTAAACCCAAGTCAGCCGAGATAAAAGCAAGCCACGCAAATTAAAACCAACCCGATAGCAATTCCAACCCAACTGTTCGTTAAAATCGACGGATCCAACTATCGACACCAACCCAATCATTCGAAATCGAACTTATACCGCCGATAAAAGAACCGAAACCCAACTCCAATTCATTCGAGGCATTATGCGCCAATGGATTAAATTGAACTAGTGTTTTTTTTATTAAATAAAATCAGATATCAATGCCCATTATAATCGATAGAAGAGCGAATAATAACAACAACAAGAACTAAATTCAACGCATCGAACCAACATAACTCTAATATTATTACAACACAGACAAAAATTGATTAATTAATCCTTGCTCATCTAATTCCAAAATTGGCGGTAAGAGGGTATAAATAGGGACGACATTCCTTGTGCATTTTAATTTAATATTGGTTTATAATAGAAGTATCTACATTAATTTTTTTTGAGGCCGAACATCTATATCTCTGTTAGAGCTGATTACTCCATTTTTTTAACATTTACGGTTCTTTATCTCCACCGGAGTTAACTTCCTTCTCTAGACAACCACCGAGACTAGCTCGTCCAGCTTATCTAATTTTTTTTCTTAACTTGTCGTCAGTCGTCTCGATGATGACTTTTCTATATTAACTGCACCGTATTCGCTCGTCAACTACTCTTCCATGAACGAGGACCTAGGCTATCTTGTCCAGCTTAGCTCGATTATAACTTTACTTTATTTTGAATAATAAAAATATTGTGCTATAATAAAAATATTCTTACAGATAAACTCAAATTCTTTTTTAAAACGTCCAGTGTTACCATTGACGTAAAAATTTTATAATATGAGAAGTTCAACTGCATTTCAAACATATCCCACTTATCGTCTCTACTTTATTAGCGCAGTCGTCCACGTCAGGATTAGTTTATAGAGCTAGAAGCTTTTAGGATCGTTTTAATTTATATTTTTAAGTGCGATTTCGGCGAAAAGTCGTTAAAACGTCCGTTTGTAAATTTGTATCCGTAAATTGTCGTTAAAATGGTCGTTCAAAACTGACCTCGCACTGCTAATTGTGTTCATAAATTGCTATGAAAAAAATTAAACACAAACTAGAATCATTTTTTGGTAAATCTTAAAGTTGGCTATTCTTGAAAATTGGAGCTGGTGATGTTCGAGATTTTTTAACATTATCTTATTATTATTATTGATCGATTCGGCAAACATCTTAGTGAGTCAGATGTGCAATCGTTTACTTTCAAATATTTTCGTACGTCCTGTACAGCGATGATTATCTCCATTAAAAAATAAAAACCCATCAGCCCTGAGCTTTTACAATATTTCCCATGACAAAATCTGCGTTCGCACCTTTTTTTTTCTTCAAAAACGTGCCAGGCCTTTCCCCTCGTAATCCCCAAGTCTCTTAACAACGCAACATAAATACCATTAGGATAACGCCACGCGAAGCGCAAGCACTTTAGCCAAATCGACCCGACCATAAATCTTTTTAATCCAAACTAAATAACTGGCGGCGACAGTTGGCAAAGCGGCGTCCCAACAACCACCCACGCAACTCATAAAGCCAGAAAAACACGTGTACGCGTTACGATACCACTACATCAGGCGTCGACCGCTAATAAACTTCGCGCTGTCGGCGCGGAAGGGGCAAAAAACGATTTCGCCGAAAAACGGCCGATACGACATTTCCATTTCCGCGGCAGTTTCGACAACGCCGAGTCCTATCAACGAGCGACAGGAACACATATCAATCTGCCGTGACGTCGCCGGAAAACACGACGAATCGGATAACGAAAAACGAACGCAAACAATACACATGGCTGTCGACCAAATAGAATTTATATCGACTCCATTAAGGCGCGGTTGCAAAATTTTCAATTTAATTTTTACCAATATCACTCGTGTTGTTAATAAGTCTGTGTTGTGCTTAGCATCTGAAACAATATACTCGTAGTTGTATGCGCTCATAAAGTGCCTGCAATGCAAACTCACTATTTATATTATAACTATTTATGTTTATATTTATTTATTTAGACATTATTCGAAACGCTGCCCAAACCGTTCAATATATAAAAAAATTAAATGAACAAAGTTATAGAGACTTGCGAGGCGTCCAAATTCAGAAAATATTTTTTGCGAAACGCAAACTTGCGAATTCGAACGCGTCCCATTTCTAAACCACGATAGATAGATACACGCCGCCGGGAACTTTATTTTTGATCCAATTCTCAAGTTTATTTATGTGGAATTTTCTCTCATCGAAAAAATCAAATGGCCAAGTGTGAAGATTAGAATTATCCATCGCATTAATAAATCAATGCCGCAAATCAAGTGCGTCATTAATTGAGAGCAATTGACATCTTTTTCCGCACGGTTTTCTCCACCACCTGTCACGCACGCTTATCATTCGCCATTAAAAGGGGGCCACTAATGGATCGGCGCTGTTTGTGCACGCGCGCTGTTATATTCCCAACGAAAAAAAAAATCACAGTAACAGTTAAAAAAAACCCTCCGCTGACGTAATTAAAATCGCCCGTCGGAGCGAAAAAATTCACGAGAAATCAGTCAAAATTTAAACGCGCACAATAGAGCAAACGGCGCGGAAGGAACTAATGAAAACATCGCGAATAAAGAGTGTACACGGTATCCGATTCAATGCGACCGGTAAAAAGATCAGCCGGCCCCACAAAGGGCGTAATTTCTATGCGAATCAACAACCTATTACGTACCCCCTTTATTGCGGCCCTTTCAATGCACCGGCGAATTGCCCTCATGCGTATCTAATTTGCGATGAATGCGAACGAAAACAATACGTCATCGGGAACGGAATTAAATCCAGGTATGGTAGCCGGCGGTCTTTGTTCCGATTCGAACGCAAATAGGTCGGCGTTTGCGTTGCATTTTTACGGAGAAATGTCCCACAAATATGCTCGACGTTTATTCGCAATTTCCATGCACGAAAATTAGTCCGTAGATGTAATTAATTTATCGATTAAATTAATTTCGATTCCCCCATTTTTAAAACGCACCCAGGTATTGAAAATAAATTACGAAAAGTTCGCCTGCTAGTTGACGTCTAGCACACAAAGGTCTACTTCTACCGACTAAGTCGGCGCTGTGCTGAAAAGTAGTTACAAGTCTCGACAGTACGGACTTATTCGATCAAATCAAACCTTTGGGACTACATACCAGCATGAATGTGCTGGTACCGACGTCTACATGACTACTTGCATGACTACATCTGATGAATCCTGAAGGACGAAACAGCTGTATCCGCTGAAATTTCTGTTCAATAAAGCATTTCATTCCAACGGCTGCTGAAGTAGTTACAAGTCTAGACGGTATCAACTTGGTCAAAGCGCACCTAGTAATAGTAATACAAACCAATCTCTGATCGTTCGCCCGACTTTAACAATAAACCAGATAACCTTAAATATTGTAATAAATAACTCGATCGCCTTGTCGTTTTCAGGACTTGTACAGTCTAATCTTATTGTAAACAAATTCGAACTATTAGCACAATCTTGACAATCAAACAAAACAATCAACTAGGCACTGTATCGCCTGTAAGTATTTTAATAAAAACACCAATTTCCAACACCAACTACAATGTGATCTCGTTATTACATGCAAATAAATTCCTGGCCATTTGCGCGACTCGAACACTCTAGTCTTATAAAACGTATAACATTGTGACATTGTAACAATGTAAATTAAGGATACAAATATTAAATATTCTACTAAATTATAATTATAAAATTAAAATAAATTAAATTATAACAAATAAAACAATTCCCTTGGCAACTCACAGGGCCCATATAAATATTCTAATGAATAAACTAATCACCTTGTCGTTTTCACGACTCGTACAGCCAAGGCTTTTTGCAAACAAATTCCCAAGTCTCGCAGTGTTCGAAAAATGCTTGGCTCAATTTCCGTGACCCGTTCCCGCGGGTGCGATACGGTATCCGCCGCAAACGGATCGGATTTCCCCGGAGCTACCCCCCCCCCCCCGCGCCCCGTTCGCGCCGAGTCAGTTCGCGATTAATTAAAACGTTGCAAAAATCAAAGAGGAATCTAATGAGATTACGTCGGCGGTTAAAACCCTGGTAAATAAAAAAAAATCGATCGACGCCGACTGAGTTTTTCGAAATCTCGTTAAGTCGTTTGATTTACGAATCAACAGTTTCGAGAGTTTTATTATTTTGTTATTTTTAATTGACGTGATTTTTATTTGTTTATTTATTTTCATTTATTATTTTTTATTTGTTGAGTCGACATCGATTTTATCAAAAATGTCGTACGTAGCTATTCTTTACATTTTAAATTAGTTTTCGATGAACGTTGATTTTTCACCACATTTACGATGCTTTTCAAAAGCTGATTTTTTTTACATAAAAAAACCGCAACGCCATAAAGATATTCTTTCAATAGATGAACTTCAACAAGCAATTAAAGGCTATCGCGTTATTTTTAATCTCTGACGCAACTAAACACTCGATCACTTGGAAAGCAACAGCAAACAAAGACTAAATTGTTTACATTATATACACAAAAAAATAGACCAAAGTCTCATAACCCCAAATTATATTTCGTGTGAGATTAAAAAAAAAACTAATTACTCTTACGACAATTGATGAAACTTAGTTATAATTTAGAGGCAGATTAGGGTACTTCGTAATTTCTTGTTATTATATATTTTTTTGATATATTGCCTGTGGGGCGAAATATTTCGTGTTAACTCAAGGAATCGTCATAATGTGATTTATTTGTAATCGTCACTCAAGTAATAGAAACGACGTTTTAAAAACAATAGAAGAAAATTGTTTCAAAGATTTGATAAAGGGGTGGATTCGTCGCCGAAACGTAACACTTATAAGAACTCATAAGACTCATAACGACGGTACGAATAGTCCATCGTGATTAACAATTCACCAGAAACAATGAAATTAACGTCGATTCGAACAACAAGAAAAACGACGTTTCATCAAGAAATAAAAAAACGAAAAAGGCACTAAAATATTTCAAAGATTTGATAAAGGGGCGGATTTGTTACCGAAACGTCACACACACAATGCTTCAAGGATTCGATAAACTGTCGGGCCTGTCCTCGAAACAGGGGTACGACAAACAAACGTAAAACTAACGCGTGATATATTTATTATTAAAATAAATATGCAACACTCGCGAGTTATTTATAGGACGTTTTTTTATGTAAACATATCCCAGTAGGGCACACATAATATAATTTGCGGCTTAAACGACATAAAAGCTTTTGTTCATACAGAGATAAACTGATAACGCGGAAAGTGTTTTATCACCGCATAACACACGATGGTTCGAGTGTCTGATAAAGGAGAATTATGTCACGAAACGCAGCAAGTCCACATGGAGCCGCTTCAGTCACGTTTGGTTTAATTGTTTTACGCCGCGTTTTTATTATCATTCGCGTAGATGAAAGAATGAAACGTTCCCGAATTATTTCGTCGAATCATTTACACGTGAAACATTTTTAACTGTCATTTAATGCTATGTTATAAATTTACGATTTTCACGTACTTTTTTGCAAATTAATCGCAACGAATCGATGTCGTCCGAGTTAACGTGGATAACACGATTGTCGTTTGCTTTAACGACCTTATTACGAATTCCGCTCGAGCAACGTTAGAGGCATTTTTACTTATCTACTAATGAATACGGGGCACTTAATAGTTACGATTCACATGTTTACGTTTCCGAAAATACTTCGGATTTTTATAGCGGCCTATTTTTTAACTTAATTTCCACGTTACGTAAGCCATGGACGAGCGGAAAACACGACTGTTCCGCGCGCACAATTTCGAACCTCGAGACGGACGAAAATAATAAAATAAAAATTTTCGACCTTTATTTAAGTCATCCGTTGCTTTTTTCCCAGTTACGTAAATGAGAAATCCATCCCCCTTATCGGTCGAAATGGAGTGGAGGTCGTTTCGCGAGCTTCGATTCGCATTTGATCTCGTTTGCGGAATTAACAACCAGTTTGTCAACAAAAATTCGTTTGCGTGTCTCGGATCTTACCACGAACGCGGTTCGCTCCAACAGTTCGGAAATTCAAACGCAAATCTGCAATGTAGATGTTTGTTGCGGCGGGCAATTTGCGACTAGTTGGGTTGTTGTGCTGTATGTTTAAGGAAAGAAACGAGACTGAGTCAACTGAACGTCAGAGTTGAAGTCCGTCTTTTTGTCTTTACGGTTTGCTTTAAATTTGCATCGATCCATTGGTTTTGTGCTTATATTATTTTTATTATTATTATTATTATCAACAAAATGTTGTATTGTTAAAACGATGTGGAAAATTTTAATAATCCTACCAAACCGAGCCCCTTTTTGATAATTTTTTTGTAATTTTTCAATTTTTTCAAGTCGGCTGGCAAACGAGTGATCCCTACCTGCGTACCAACCCAACCCAACCCAACGCAATACAATCTAACCCAGCCCAACCCAACCTGATCCAACCCGACCAACTTAACGTCAAGAATTAAACGAGTGGAGTTCAAAATTCTATTTTGTTTGCCCATAAGACCCTTTGTCTCCAAAACAAACTGACAAACGAGTGATTCCAATCAATCTACATATAGGGATGACCTACACACCAATAGAACGAGCATTAGTTAAGAACTAAACAAGTGGTCGTTGAAAATACACGACACGTTAAAAATTAAACTACTTGATAAGAATAAACGATTAGTCGTTAAGAATAAAAAGCGTGGTCGTTAAGAATTAAACGAATCGTTAAGAATGAGTTCAAAATTTATCGTGGTTGCCTATAAGTCCCCTTTGTCTCCAGAACAAAGGAAAATGATAAAACTTCGGTCTCTGTCACATTTAATTTTTTCTTTTTTCAATTAGACAAACAGACTTTACATAATTAATAACTGTCTCATATTAACGAGAACATTAAGAAGTAAACGAGTGAAAATTATACGACAAGTTAAAAATGAAACTACTTGCTAAAGATTAGACGAGTAGTCGTTAAGAATTAAACGCGCTGTCGTTAAGAATTAATCGAACCGCTAATAATTAAACGAGTGAGTTCAAAAATTATTGTGGTTGCTTATAAGTCCCTTTCGTCTATGCGACGCGTTAATAATGAAACTACTTCCTAAAGATTAAACGAGTAGTCGTTTTCGACTAAAGTCCCTTTAGTCTCCACAACAAAATTCAACGGATTCATGAACAGTTTCAAATCCACATTTAACATAAATGAAAACAATAAAACTAGGAATTGAAAAAATGGGTTTTTCAATTCGTCTGACATATGGACAGACGAAGGTGTGGTCCCGATCAATATATCGACACATCTTAATCAACTACCTGATATTAACGAGCATTTGTTAACAACTAAATTAGCGTTCGTTGAAAATTAAACGACACGTTAACATCTAAACGACTTGTTAATGATCCAACGTAATCGCTAAGAATTAAGTGAATAGAGTTCAAGACTTATTTTGTTATTTTGTCTCACATAAAGGGTAATGATAAAATTTTAGTATCTACCACATTGTAATTTTTATGACATTTATTAAATGTCTCATATTAACGAGCACTCGTTAAGAATAAACATGTGCTCACTGAAAATTAAACGAACTGATAATGATCAAACAATCAGTCGTTAAGAACTAAACGAGATCTCCTTATAAATTAAACGACTTATTAACGATTAAGCAAATAGTCGTCAAGAATTAAACTCGCGATCGTTTTTTAATTATTATATACAGTCATAACATTTAAAATTCCCAACCATACACATCAAAGGCACATCAAACTCACCGAATTATGCGTCAGCCTTGACCGTGACCTCATACGGCGGCGGCTCCTCCTCGGTGATCAGCTTCAGGCGCACAGTCTCAGCCGCAGAGTCGTACACGGCGCCCACCGTGGTCACGACGACATTCTCACCATCGACGCCGTCAGCCTTCACAGGTTGCGGAGGCGTGACCTTCCTTTCCCTGACCGAAACCGCCCGGTGGATACCCGACGGCAAAAGCGACTCCTGCTGCGTTTCGTTGTTACCGTTGCACGTGCGCTCCGCTCGCCAGTTCCCCATCCTCCCACCCGGAGCCGCCCTGGCCACCCTTTCAAAACAAGGCAACACCTGCTTGAACTCCTTTCGGAAATTCTCGTTCAGCCAAGCGTACAAAAACGGGTTGTAGCACGTCGAGGACATGGCCATGGCGTGCACCATGAAAAAGCTCAGCAAGTAATACTGCCACTTGCCCATGTGTATCGAAAAATCGTTGATTATGTTGATCACGTTCAGCGGTAACCAGGAGAGGAGAAAAATCACCACCATCGCTATCAACATCCGGTTCGTGCGGCGCTTCCGCTCGCGATCCGCCTCCTCCTTGCGCGAGTTCTTCGAACCGGGCTTGCTCCTGGCCCGGTCGTTCAATCTCAACGACACGCAGACGTAACACAGGGCGATCAAGAAGAACGGAATCACGAATTGCATCAACGTTGTCAAACCGCCGAAGATTTTTCGGTACTTTTCGCTGGGCCAATTCTCCTCGCAGAAATATTTCGGCTCCACCGTCACGTTGCTATGTGTGTGCAACATATATATCCCATATGGAAGCGTCACAAGCATCGAGAATAACCATATGTTTACGATGATTATAATGCAGGTGGATAACTTCATCCGGGGATGAAACGGGTATATGATCACGAAGAATCTATCGATGGCTATCGACGTCAACGTCAGAGTTGAAATGTAAACGCTCGCTCCCTGGGCGTACGAAACCAGGTGGCAGATGATGCTCCCGAAAATCCACTTGCCCAAGAACGTGTACAGAGGGGTGAAGGGCACGGCGAGTACACACAGCAGGATGTCCGACAAAGCCAAATTGGTGATGAATAAATTCGTGACCGTTTGCATCGCCTTGTTCCGGAACACCACGTAACACACCAGTACGTTCCCGAAAATCCCGAGCACAAACACGGACGTGTACAACATCAAAAACAGCGCCTGCACCACCGTGTCGTCGATTATATCGTCCGAGGTCGCGTTCCTGTCCTCGGCGCCGTCGCTGCTGTTGTTAAAACCGTTCATTATCCCCATGGCTTACTCGTTCCCGAACGCACTCGATTTATGTACAACGCTCATTATCAGTTCGTTCACTGCTAGTCACTGGTTCGGAAACTGCGCGCATTGTCCGTGCAGATGTCGCGCGAATCGTCTTTGTGGTCTCCGCACGTACTGCACCTTTCGAGCAAAGAAAACACCTTCATTAGAACGACCGCGCTAAGTTTTTAAGCACACGGTTAACATGACACCAAAGATGCGATTTAGGAGCCTAAAAGTGACCGCCTTATAACCAGGACAACCGACTCGAAGATCAGATACACACACACACAGTTTGCTGTTGTTCAATGAGATACATTTTGCGAGCGATAGTGATGAGAGATACTGCACCAGTGTGCACCGCGCTTCCTTAATTAATTGGAGTGCTTTTTCGATACGTTCACGTTCTGCGTGTGTAAGCTTTAAATTGTCACATCTACGTGCGATAATTTTTTCGCAAATTTCTTAAGTAAATTTTCGGTAAATTGAACCAAATAACTCAATCAACTTGTTTCCACTTTTAAATTATTGAAGTTAAATAGCTTTCATGTGCTCATAATTTTTTTGAATTTTTTTTCAAATTCGACTTCGCAACCAATTTATCGGACCTACACACCAATAAAAAATACACGTAATTTGCTGTCATAATTAATGAGAACTCGTTAAGAACTAAAATTTGAAAATTGACGACTTGTTAAGAATTAAACGTCTTGGTCAATGATAACGAGTCATCGTCAAAAATTAAAAACGAGTCGTTATTAATAATTAAACGAGTCTTCGTCAAGAATTTAAAGCGCTGTCGTTAAGAATTAAACGACCCGTTAAGAATTAAACGAGTCGTCATTAATAATTAAACGAGTCGTCGTCAAGAATTAAAAACGCGGTCGTTAAGAATTAAACGACCTGTTAAGAATTTAAACGAATCGTTTAAGCATTGAACGAGTCGTCGTTAATAATTAAATCGTTAAATTAGTCGTCGTTATATATTAAAGGCGTGGTCGTTAAGAATTAAACGAAACATTAAGGATTAACGCAAATTATAATGCGATTGGTTGTAAATAAATGTTGCCTCCAGGTCAGAATCGACGCTTTCATGAACTGTCCACATTTAACGTAAACTGAGGCGATGCAATTTTTTTTTTAATAAATGTTCGTTAAACTGAAGTTAAACCAAAGTTGATCAACTTGTTTCTTTCCAGTTTCAAATTACTGGAACTTGGATAATTTTCACGTCCACGTAAAACGTAATTTAATTTGTCAACTTAAAGACACATAATTAGCTGTTTCATAATAACGAGAGGTCGTTTAGAACTAAACGAGTACTCGGTCAAGGATTAAACGTGCAGTCGCTAAGGATTAAACGAGTCGTCGTTAAGAATAATACAACTCATCGTTAATAATTAAACGAGCAGTCATTGAGGATTAAATGAGTAGACGTTAAGGATTAAGAGCGTGGTCGTTAAGAATTAAACGAGCTTAAGTCCCAAATTATATTGTGGTTGGCCATAATTTTTTTTTTTGAACAAAATCGATGTAGCTTTCATAAATTGTTTTCAATCCACATTTAAGAGAAATTAAAATTATAATAATGGCGTAATTTTTCATATTTTTTTTTAATTCAGTGGACAAAGGTGTCTTCATCCCAGCCACACTATCTGCTTATCAACAAAATGCAATCCAACACGATCCAATCCAAAAGGACCTTAGCCAACCTAACCCAGCCCAGCCCAATCTAAATCAACCCAACCCAAATACAAGTTCAAGAAAACCCAACCCAACCCAACCCAACCCAATCACGCTAGGCTAAAATACCAAATACCATTTTTTCTATAGCAGCTTTCAAAGATAAAGTACAAGTTTATCGTCTTACGTAATAAATAACTATTTTTGCACCCCAATTCTGTTGGAAAAATGAAAAACTGGCCCAAAACTAGTCAATATATATATTTTTTTAAATTTTAACTCCACCTTCCCCTTCTCCATTTATTTATAACAAACAAAACGAATAATGTGATCTTCTACCCCACAGTCACATTATCATTCAATTTGGGAAACTCTATCGATTTCGATATTTTTCGCCTTACGTATGGGCTTATAAAGAAGATTGTTTTGGGTTGGGTTGGGTTGGGTTAAAAAATAATCGTTAGCCCGAGACGTCAGGATGTTCAAATTAAAAAAAAAGAGTTCTAAGGAGTCGTCACCGACACTTGGACTTTTGAAACGAGCTGGACAGCGATCGTTTTCCCGATTGGTAGGCGCCGTATAAGACGTTTTAAGCGCTTCGTTAAACGCTCTATATTTTTTTCGTAGGTTTTAATAACTTAGCGCCTTCATCTCTTGGACATATTTGAATAAAAATGACGCAAGTTGAGTTAAATGGTTCAATGAGTCGAAGAGTTCAAGTTCAACGTGACGTATCATAAAAAGTACCACAATTTTAGTATAATGATGTCATACAGGTGGCCCAATACTGCGAATTACGTGTTCAATAACAATAATGACACCGATCGTTGGTACGTAGGTTATAGCGACTGAAATATCGTTTCCGGGTTGCGAATCGCGTTATAAGAATTTTTCCAAGAGGGTCGTTTTCACGTTCCGGCCTAGTCCCATATACCATCTTCAGGTAGCTCTTCTTGGTTTTTGGTCTCAGAGACTTAGAAGACCTAGGCGAACTACATGAAGATGGCAGCTGGGACTCCGACAAAACATCTAATAAAAATCCTAGAAACTCGGGAGTTAATTTGCAACAATCGTCCTCGGAAAGATGTTCAAGACGAATAGTATTGGATCGGGCGCCACGAAGCTTAAATGACATTTTAATGCACTGCGCAATCATAGACAGCTTTGGCACGTTCGACGGTAATTGATGGCCACCCCTTATCTAATCGTATTCCATATGACATAAAAACTTAATTTGGCGTCGTTTTTTTCAACGATAACTTGCGATAAACAAACTCAAACAAATAAGCTTCGTATCCAATTCCTTGACTTTCTTTGATGCATTCGTGTCATAAGCCGGGTTGGGTTGGGATGAGTTGGGTTGGGTTTTATGAGCTCAAAATGTTTATTTCTCGTTACTCATCAAGTGTGTGAGTAACAAGAAATAAACATTTCGAGCTTATAAAACCCAACCCAACACAACTCATCTCAACCCAACCCGGTCGATGTAGAGAGAAAATACGACAAAATTACCAGTTGAAAACATATCTTCAGAAATAAATTTTAACGCAACTTTTCACGAAATACAAACACATTTCGCACGATAGGGCCGACCTGTAAATATCCCAAACCTTCCGACAGAACACACGTATGCAGTATCTCAAATACCTACTCGCTATCCACACACGCCATTCAATTCTTACCGCTACGCAAAGTCCACGGAAATCTCCAACATTTAACTTTAATCATCGTTAGTTTAAAATGATTTATTATAAAACGACCTCCTGCGACTGGGCGATTCGCTCCGCGATGGGCTCGCGCGGCTCGAGCTGCTTGACGGGCGACGTCACGACGGCCGAGTGCAGCAGAGTGTCGAGCGTGTGCTCGTCGCCGTTGCAGTACCTCGTCGACGAGTTGCGCAAGAAACACGGCAGCACCTGCTTGAACTCCTTGCGGAAGTTCTCGTTGAGCCACGCGTACAAGAACGGGTTGTAGCACGTCGACGAGACGGCCATCGCGTGCGTCAGGAAGAACAGGAGATGGAAGAACTCGCCGATGTCGCAAAAATCGTTGATGAAATTGACGAGGTTGACGGGGAACCAGCAGATGCCGAAGATGGTGACCATCGCGATGAGCATGCGATTGGTGCGGCGCTTCTTCTCGCGGTCGGCCTCCTCCCTGCGGGCGCTTTTCGTCCCCGGCTTGGACTTGGCCCGCTGGTTGAGCCGACGCGATATCCTGAGGTAGCAGTACGCTATTATGAAAAACGGGACGATGAACTGCATTATGAGCGTGGAGAACCCGAACGCTATCTCCAAATAATCGAACGGCCATTTTTCCTCGCAGACCTCGCGGCCTTCGTGCACGTTCACTTGCATGCAGATCCCGTACGGGAGCGTCACGAGCATCGAAAAAACCCATATCCCCAGCAATATAACAAAGCACGTGGACAACTTCATTCGTTGCCTTAACGGGTGAAGTATCACGAAAAATCGATCGATGGCGATGGCCGTCAACGTCAACGTGGACACGTACACGCTGGTGGCTTGCGCGTACGGCACAAGATGACAAATCGCCTTACCAAAGATCCACTTATCGATGAACGTGTACAGCGGCGTAAACGGCACGGCCAGCGCACACAAAAGTATGTCGGACAACGCCAAGTTTGTTATAAACAAATTGGTGACTGTTTGCATGGATTTGTTCGAGTAGACGATGTAACAGACCAACATATTTCCAAAAAGCCCGAGGAAAAAGATGACCGTGTACAGAAAATAGAAGATGATCTGTATCCAGATGTTGTTGATGAGGTCGTGTTTCGTTGAGTTGTCGTCGTTCGTTGATACCATTTTAATTTCGATGTTGGCGATCGTTGCGCAAGACACTGTTCGTTTAAGGGAACGTTATTTAGAGTTGTGTTTAAGGTTTTATTAAAACTAGATACCCTGGAAAATATGTAAAATTAACGAACGAACGGAGAAGCAATGACGTCATTCGTAATTGTCCCAGCGCGTTCATGATTAATGTGATAATAATAAAAGTCGCGCATTTCAATCTATTTTTTTTTTAATTTGACGTCGAAGTTGAATATTTAACTGTGAACGAACCACAATTTTATACATACACTCAAACGTTACTAAGTAACAACTTTTGACAATTAAAAGTGAGGTTAAACCGATTAAGATTAAGATGTCAAATTAATAACATGATGGTTCGTTCGCAGTTAAACATTCACTGCCAGCTTCGACGCCAAATTTAAAAAAAAAACACCCGTTACATGTCCATTGGATTTAAATACGATCTAAATTCGTTTAAAAACACAAATTTCGAAATCATTTCATCAATCTTATTATTATTATTATTATTCGATGTTTCTTTATCAGTTGACTCGCAATAAGAACCCAACGAAACAAAATCCAACCCAACCCAAAACAACCCATCCCAACCCACCCCAGCCCAACAAAGATCACAATAATCAATACCGAGATAACGACTACAAAGTAGTTACAAATCCCGACAGTACCGACTCAGTCAATAGAAACAGATCTCCGTAATTGCATAGCAGCACGTGTATGAAGGTATTGACTTGATGGCATTAATACGCTCACACCAAACAGTTCGTGATTTTGATGTCTGTTAACTTTAAATAATTTTCATCAATTTTATAAATTCTTCCATAATTTTGATTTTCTTGCATTTTAGATAATTTCAGAACGTCGACAATTTTGAAAAACTCTAATAATTTCGTATAATTTTACTCTTGTTGACACTTGACACAACGTTGACCTTTTCATATAATTCAACGACAACTATTTAAGAACATTTTAACATTTCGTCTGCATTCAATCTTCATAATTTTGACAGATTTTGGACAATTTTGAAATTGATTGAAAATTGCCATTTGCATTTCGAAGATTTCACTCCGTGTACGTCACGGGCAGTGAACTTTTCCATTCATACAAATTCCATTTATTCAAATATTTTCCATTTATTCAAATAATTTCAACGAATAGTCGTAATTTTTTCGAACGGATACAACGACATTTTATTGCGTCCACACAATGAATTTTTTTCGTATCTGTTATTTATTCACTGCCAGTAATTTTACGTCATCGTCGTCTTTCTGACTTTTTGATCTATCGAACCCAATCAAACCCACACATATTTTCGTCTAAATACGCGACCTCAACACAGTCTTTCATCAAAAAAAATAAAAAATTGCAAATTGCAAGACCGCCCACTTAAATAAATTCGTCCCGAGACCTTTCCCTTCAGTTATTTCCAACGTTTCTTCAGAGAACTGCGAAACTGCGGAACTCCGTTTAATTAAGCCATTAAAATTTAATTAGACGACGAAGATGAACAATTGCCGCACCACTTTTAACATTATTTTAAATTAGCGAAGCTGTCGGCGCAGCGAGCGCGAGGGTCATACTTTTCCGTTCGGTATTTCGGGGGACGCGCACAATTGCCCTCTAATTTCCATTAAAATATAAATTTTAGAGTGTTTCAATTATGCAGAGTCCACGGCCGCGTCACTTAGCGCTAATAACGCCGGGTGGTGTTGCAATTCACCAATTAAATTAATTTGCGATAGCTCCCCCCCCCCCACCAATCGCTAGTTCAATATTTCCAGATAAGTACAACAAAATGGTGGCGCAGATCTTCAAACAATTTTCTTGACTGGTCGAGATTTTATTTATTATAGAATTTTTACACCTCGTTTCAATAATACAATATTTTTTTCTTGCAATTTTTACAAATTTTCAACTGCACATCAATTGTTCGTACATTAAGTCAGCTTGCCAACCGAAAGCATCGCTCGTTGTAAAGCTTACAACATTAAGTTGTACAAATTAACGCAACGAAAACTTTTTGTCGAGACATTTTCTGATCGATTTCGTTATTATCATTAATTTAATGTGGAACTAGACAAAGTTTTTCAAATTTATCCCCCTCCCCATCATCGCCAAAAACTGCATTCGGTGCATTTCGTATCCAACTTCGATTAAAACGACCTCTACACAGCCCGGAGGATTAAACCCAGATATATTTCCGAGCGGCTGTTACCGACGGCGATTGAAACCGGACCGAACTCCTCGCGTCGAAGGAAGTGCCACTAGTTCAATTAACTTTTTCGCCCCGTCTCGAACTGAATTCCGGGCGATAAATCTCGGCCGCCCGGATCCGAAAGTTTCCAACAATTCCGTCCGAAAGTATCCGCGCGATCGCCCGCGGCGCGACACGTCCTCCGTGCATGCACCGCGGACCGGAATGAAAAACGTCTGAAACAATCCGGTCGAGCGCGCTGCGAACGTATGTACATACGTTATTGCCGAACGGTATTGCATGATGCATGTCGAGTCGTAAAATACGCCGCATTTGTCGCGTTTTTACTGCGAGATATCATCGATATTGTCCGGGTTGTTATTTGCGAGGCGGTGTTATTTTTTAATTTTGTTTCGAATCGACGCGAATAAATTTATCGGCCGGTGAATATAACAATGGGGAATTTGCATGATTTTTGTTTGTTTATTAATTAATTAATGCAATCTGTTTGCGATGAAACATGTTTTACATTGGATATATTTTTAGTAGAAAATTGGGTCGTTTAAATGAATATACGAACGCTGGCTGGGACGTCAGATCGTCAATCGTTTTTACTGAACCTGACACGTTAACTTTATGTCGAAGTGTCACTAACCAAAATACTGACCCAACCAGCATTATGAGGTCAAGGTTTTACGAAATAGACCGATGCGAACAATCTCATAGGCTACGATGTGAACGTCACTCTCATTGGTCAAAATCGATCACATGGTTTTTACATCGCGTTACTGAAACGGTCGCGCAATGCTTTGCTTAAATTTCGGTTTACTGGATGAAGTGCCATTGTGTGCCTTATAAACCTGAATTGTTAAAATACTAAAATTCTAAAAAACGACAAAAATCGTCAAAGTGGAAAAAAGGGGAATAAGGAATTAAAACAATGCAGTCGCGCTGGGTTTTGAAGAAGATTTAAGATAAAAATTATAAACATTGGTATATCATCGACGTTGTACATAAAACAAAGAGATGAGAGCTATAACAATGAGTCAGATCTGGGTTTGATACGCACTATGAAAATCGAAATCAATCTAAAACCTATTTTAAGTAACTCGAAAACACGATCGCCTAACCTAAACCCAATCCATTATAAATTCACCGGGATCGGTCCAAGCCCGACGCTTTCTCAATACAGCCCTCGTTGCGCAACAACATCCCTTTCAGCACAAATTCGTTACTCGACGTTCGCCATCGTCTAGCTCGCGGTGTTTTATTATCCGCGTCCGCTAAGCCATCACGTCGCCGGAGATTCCGGTCGCCGTGAGTTTTAAAATCGCAAGGAAAAGAGCGCACGGAGCACTTAGGAATATTTCCTAACGGCCACTTAGCCGCCCTCCGCGTTTTAGCTCCGAATTAGGCGGCGGCTAATCTAATAGTCCCCGACATCGAATTGTTTGCCCGGCATTCCAAATTAACTTCTGCGGACCAAGTCTCCCGTCTCGGAACACACCGATCAAATATTGGCGCACGTCTTGTGTGCGCAGCCGGCTCGGCTGGCTCGTTTGCTCGCGGTATTTTTTCAGCTATTTTTAGAGGGTCTCTCTCCTTTGAGTGGCGAAAACGAGGAGATGTTTTCGTTGGTTTGTCGGGTCCGACAGGAGCGTCGACGAGAGGTGCTTCTGTTTTTTTGCGACCACATCGAATTATGCGAAAGTAATCCAGAGAAAGTTTCTTAGAAACGGATATAATAAATTTAAATATAATCGTAGTAAAATATAATTAAATATAAATCAATTTCAATTCTCTAATATATACAAAAATAGTGATTTACGACAATTCTTAGAATAATACAAAACGACCAATTTACGTGACAAGTTAGAAACACACCAATCGTTCAATAGTCTTACGTTTGCGTAAAAAATTAGCTAACTTTATCAGTGAATTAAAAAAACTCTTTTGGTTTTATTTTCATTTTCTTGACTTCTAACCAACGACGAAATTATAAAATTCGCTTCATTCCGCAGCTGCGAAAAACGATTTTTGGTTTGAGACTTCGAACTAGAATTAAATAAGTCGACAATTGCATAAAATCCAAGAAAAATCACACAAAATAATTTAATGAAATTGTCCATCAGAGACGAGGAAAACTTTCGATGCTAAAAACTCACGTAACTATGCAACGAAAACCTTTCACGGAGCACGTTCGATCCAAATCGATTTTGACGACTAATGCGATTTTAACGATAAATCGACGAAACAACCGGAAAAAGGTGATCGCCTGCCTCTCGGAAAATCACATAGCGGCTGAACAATTACGGAATTAACGACGTTCGGCGGGAAAAACTCGCAATTTCGACGATTCTGTGAGCCACAACAGTTGGCGTCGATTAATTACGAACCGGCATACCCGACGAAGGGCACCGGCGAGCCAACCTGACGAAAATGTTAATTACTTTCGTATAATTAACCCACATTTCACGCCACAAGAACGACACGGGTGCCGCCGACAATTAAAAATAACGCAGCGACCTCGCGTAATATTGCACGAGGCAATTTATTGTAATCGTTGACGAAATGCGGTTGCGGGATTTGCACCAATTTAGGTGGATGATGACGCTGAATAATTTGTGATTCGCGTGATGACCGTTCGAGCGCAACGAGTTCCCCGACACGAGCGAAGGCGAGCGTCGCAAATCGCCGACGCTGCACTTTTTATGGCTATCGCGAATTGAAATTTAAAAGTCGACAGTTTTAAATCGATTGTCTCCAAAGAAAAAAAGTTTCGTGAAAACCAATCCAGAAATTAAGCGATGACAAGCGTCGAAACGAGTCGTGGATATCAATCAGAGGGGAGATAGTACAGACAGTACTACAATTGTACCAACGATTAATATTTGACTCAACGCCTATGTCATGAACGCCAGATAATGATCCCCCCTCGTAAAATCCTAAACTACAAAAAATCGATTAAACTTAGTTTCGCAATTGTTTTTGATGATGCGATAAATAAATTTAAAAAAATTGTTTAATGTAAAAAAAAACTAAAATAATTTCACGAGTTGTTTTCGAAGCGGACCAAAAGTTCAGTATTTCCTTTTCATTATTTCACGCGTGGTGTAGTCCTTGAAAATTTATCGATTTATTTGATTGAAAGATCCAATAAACTCGATAAACGCGACGCATAAACAACTTCATTACGTAACAGAGAGCCGCCGATGGACTATTTCCAGTTGAAAGACGTAAATTGATTTTGACGACCCCCCGCTTTGCGATTAGGTTTATTTATCACACTTTGATCTTTGTGTTTACGCACCGATGTCGAACTGATCGACAATTATCTCGTATCACATAAAAAAAAAATCGAGGGAATCGCCGCATAAATTTTTTACGGTTTTCGACGACTGTGTAGATAAAACAAATGCACGCGAAGCTAATCCGTTCGTTTAAATCGCTAAGCAGTCCCATGTTGGGCAATAAATTCGCTTAGATAAACGTCGGCATAAAGTTTCGTCGTTAATTTATACAAACGCGAAAATAAAATCGACTGGACAACAACGGGGAATTTACGTTGCCTTCCATTTGCGGTTATCGCGCCCGCGTTTGAATCCATAGGCCCCCCCGACCGAAAGGATTACTCGCGCGGTTATCGCCGGCCCGGGGGCGTTCGTTCGAAATCAGCGCTGGAAAACATGCGAGCAAAACGACGCCAACGGACGCGCGTGTCGTTGTTTGAAGTACACTTTCGAAGAACTGTTTTTTCGTTCGGAAAAAAATTGCATTAAACCCGCCGGTGCGCGTAAACATTCGATGTTTTGAATATTAAATGTGGGTTTCATCGTGCGTTGTGTATTTACGGCTGCATTTTAATTGGATATTTGCGAAAATTTCGCGTAATTCGTGCCGGGCGGGTAAAAATAGGATAAAATTTGGTTTTAAATTGCGTTGTGGGTTGTTTATTTTTTTTTTTTTCGAGCGGTCCCTCGGCGAGGTGCGTTTATAATTTTGGGGCGGCGTGTCCCCGATCTAACCCAACCATCCTGGACTTTACCAGAATCGTGTTAATCGTGAATTAAAATTGCAATGGGATTAATTATCGTCGTTGCATTTGCAAAAATAACACAATTCGAGTCCTTGGTCGATCCTTTTCATTGTCAACCCAACCCGATCTAATCCAACCATCCTGGTCTTTACCAGATTCGTGTTAAACGTGAATTAAAATTGCAATGAGATTAATTATTGTCGTTGTATTTGCAAAAATAACACAGTTCGAGTCCTTGGTCGATCCTTTTCATTGTCAAACAAAGTTGTCAACCCAACCCGATCTAACCCAACCATCCTGGACTTTACCAGAATTGAGTTAATCGTGAATTAAAATTGCAATGAGATTAATTACTGTCGTTGCATTTGCAAAAATAACACAATTCGAGTCATTGGTCGATCTTTTCATTGCCAACATAAGTTGTTAACCCAACCCGATCTAACCCAACCATCCTGGTCTTTACTAAATTTGTGTTAATCAACACCAAGAAATCTTTGCGAAATTTTCAATATCAACTACTACTTTATTCTTCTGACATCTCCTCGTCCTTCCTTCCTCATTTTTTCGATCGTTTGTCTTCACCTCCTTTTCCTTCGCATTAACTTCGTACCTTATTTGTGGGCTTCAGGTTATTTATTTCTCCCACCCCCTGACTCACTTCTAATCAAACTTTACCCTTCCTCGCCACCCCCTTCTGCCTCTTCCTTACTAACGCCTTGTTTCATTTCAACCTTCGCCACGTGCATTCTATACGTTGCAATTACCACCACAGAAACACAAAATTCAACAAAGAATCGTCCAAACTTCAACGACCCGACGGTCTGTTTCCGTTTCCGTTGTCTTTGCGGTGAAACGAACTTGAAAAGCAACGTAAAGCTAACTTTGCGTCAAATGATCGAGTACAGGTGACGTCGGCGCCACCACCGGCCACTTTTTCACGGTAAATCTTCGTAGCTCCCGAGGGCGAAATTCCAAGAGCTTCCCAACTTGCGCAATTACACCGCAATCGATGCCAGAAAGTCCCGGCTCCCTGCGGCGTCTCCGGCGTATAACAACTTTTCCCCAAGTCGTAATTAGCACCGGGCGAAAGCGAGAAAGCGAAACCGCTCGACGCTAGTCCCCGGCAAGCAACAAAGTTGATATTGCGAAAATTAACGATTGGAAACTTCTTTCGTTTGTGATTCTTCGACGAGACGCGATGCGGGGGCGTGGGGTGTTTCCGTTCGGGCGCGAAACACAACAATTAACTTTGAGAATATATGCAGAGACGGTCGTCTCCAGAACTTTTGGACTGGATTGGATTCCAACGTAAAAGCCTAGCTTGGGTTACGTGCGATTAATAATAAAAAAAAGTTATAAAATTCGCATTGAGATAAATGCGGACGCCTTCGCGTATTAATAACGTGGAATTTCGTAAAAAATATCTTCAATGATACTAAAAAAAAATACATCGTATTTTACTGCCGTCGCGTTAATATTTTAATATATTTTTTTCGACGGCGGTTAACGTCGCCGTAAAACGTCGAGAGCGTCGTTCATCAATAAAATTAAAATTTCGTTTAGAAAATAAATATTAAAATTGAGTAGTAGGCGTGCAGTTCATAGAGTTACGGATTTTTATAATAACTCGCGCTTCTCATTCATTAGAACTTGGTTTCTTTAGTCAACGTATTCCTTTTGTGACGTCGTCAGCAAACATTAAGATGGCCTCTGTTCGTTGAACGATATATTCAATTTATAAATTTCCAGTAATTAATTGTAGTTAATTAATTTTGAATTACGTCGACACGTTGGGTGTCAACTGTCAACAGTTATGATAAACAAATACGAAAATCACAAACGATGAGTCATTCGACTTATTAAATATAAATTCAAGTGGATGCGCGTAAAAGGAAATTTCACCACTTGACTGCATTCAATATTGAAGCTGCGTGGAATTCAATTCAGAGAAAGAATTTATGAAAAATGTTACATATTCCCCATAAGGCATATAAAATATGTCGTTGATTTATGTAAATAAATGTGCAGTTCTTTATCATCGGCGTAAAATGCAGGTCATAGTAAAATATAATATTTTTTTTTATATACGAGGGTAGATCATTATTTAGGCGTTTAAAATTTTGTACATTACGTCGATGAACTACTGCCGTAATAAAAAAAAAATATTTTGATTATTTTTCGAAGCGAAACGGTGTTGTCATGCGTGTCACAGTCGCGCCGCAAAGTTTGAGATTTTTTCGTAACAGTCAATTCACAAGTTTTTTTTTCTGGAACCCACTTATCCTTTAATATATTTTTTCTAAATATGTCGGGAAGATCTGATAACTGCACTGAATGTCGGGGTTACGCCAGTGAATTTTATTAATTTTTCCAGCGTTGTTAATCCCCCCTCATTTTTTACATGTGATTAATTTTTTTATTAATTTTTTTAATAACCCCTTCGGCCCCTTAATTTTCAGATTTTTTTATTTAGCAACAATATGTTTACAATATCCCCCTCCCTCCCACATTTTCAAATTTTTCGTCAAATTATTTTGTAGTGCGACCAAATTTGTCTTACACTGTTTGCAAGCAATTGACGAAAGAACTTGTTCCTGGTGTTTCGCGGCCCACATTTTCAAATATTTTTCGAATTACTTTTCATGCACCCAACCCAACCCAACCCAACCCAACCCCAACTTTTATTTGAAAAGTTCTTTCGAAAAATGTACCCAAGTATAAGAAAGTTCATTGTGGACCACTTCAAATTTTTTAATATTTATTAATAGGTCAAGTGCATTATCTAATCGGTATTTTCAATCGGAATTCCGGGCATTTCGTCTATTGTTTCGGTGCGCTTGTACCAAATTTATTTTTGACGCCTCGGTACAAGTCGGTCGGTTTGTCGATGGAAATCTACGATTTATTAAGACGCATTACTTGCGAATTTATTTATATTATTATTATTACATTCAATTTTTTTGTTAACCTTGATAACCTTGGACTAATTCACGTCACCGTGTAACCATGGTTACAATGTGCGAAATCTTAGACTAATCTGACTCAGAAAACAATATGCAATCAAAAACGTGTAATGCGATGACGCAAATTATATAAAAAATGCAAATTCTCCAACAGTTATAAAACGTCAATTAGTCGTCGTTTGCCCCATGCGTATCGTTCTACATAACTTCAAACTTCAAAAGACAATAAAATTAAGTAAACTGGCATAAAACGGCTTTAAAATCTCAAAGAGACGTAAGGTGTCATAAGTCAAATTATTTTTTTTACCACAATATGCAACTAACTAATTTTTTTGATCATTTTAAATCAACACATCGTGTAGGTTCAACGTTCAAACAACATCCAAAATCAGATTTAAATAAAAAAAATAGTTTAGAGATGAAAACGTGGGGAATCAAACACATTACGTAGTTTGGCATTAAAAAAAAATCAAAAAATCGCCACAACCACGTCCTAATTTCCCAATCGTGACAATTAATTTGATCGAATCGATACGTTCAAAAAACAATTTCGGTTTAGATGATTCAAACATTAGATCGGAACAAAAAAAATTATAGTGGAAATCGTCTACTTAGTTTGACATTTAAAAAAATTCCCACCACGTTCTAATTTACCATCAAAATTTCTCCAGTTTAAAAAAACAAACAATTAATACACCGCCTTGATTCATATTTAACTTTGACGGACAAATTCGCGACAAGACGACGACAGGGCGTCGTGAAAACGAACGAACGCGTAGACGGTCCTGACAGACACCTAATTAATCGCGCGCTCGAGCACGAAACAAACTCCGGACCGACCCAATTTCGCCGCAAATTCCAAAACGCAACGCCAACAACATCAACAACAACAACAACAAAAAAAACCACCCCAAGAACTCGACTTCGCCGTCGAACTCGCACACTTGTTGCTCGGCGCGGCGTGCGACTTCCCAACGAAAACTACTAATACAAAATTGCAATTTACCAGGGCGTCAACAACACACATTTCCTTTCAGACGGGGAACCCACATATAAAGCCGAAGAAGGCCACACGACTTCACGAAAGCTGCGAAGGCTCCTCCGCAGCGGGCCGAACGGAGAACATCGATTTTAAAATGGGTGCGGGGGGCGGTTTTATTTACAAGTATTAACGCCGGTTATTAACTGAGTGTCCGGGCGGAGGCGGCGGCGGCGGCGACTTTCACGTGTGTTAGGGTCGGAGTGAACTGTGTCGGGTTTAGGCGGCGGAACCGGCGGACCGAGAGACGTGCAAATTGCGGAGCGGCTGCGGGTACACTGGCACGAGGGTTCGAGATGTTTCAGAGCGAGCGTCCCGATGCCTGAGCGGCAGGCAGGAAAATAAAAGCGTCGCCGGGGTGGAGGACGGGAGATGCCGGCGGCGCCGGAGAGCGAGGGAGATGATGAGACGATTTGACGGCCGGCGGGAGAGGACTGAGCAATTATCGGTTCTACGCATGCACAGATTGCGAAGCACGCCCGGATCATAATCATATTTCACGTATATTTTCGCGGTGCGCTGTTTTGTTTCCATTAAAAACGGTAAACGGGGAAACGCGCACTTAATTTAAATAGCGCAAACGAAGCGGTTTTTAACGAAAATAAATAATGCACATCATCAACATTTATAACTTTTCAGCAAGTATAATAAAAAAAAATCCTGCATAATTTTATTTTATCACAAAGTAGATTAGTGGATTAAATTTGATAATAATTTTTGTCAATTTCTTTAAACATTTTTGTCGATATTTGTGGTTATTTGCGATTTATTATTTTTACGATTATGACTTAAATATCTTTGTGGTTTCTTTTTCAATTGTTAATAATTTTATTTATGATTTTCGATTTTTACTATTTTTTAAAGACTTCGTAACGATCACCGCATTTTTCATTATTTTTAACGACTTTTTCAATTTCTAATAATTTTTGTCGATTTTTAATGTCCCGTTGAACGATCCACAACGGACATCTCTTAAACGCTCTCCGAAATCTTTTTGGAATAAAACGTCCTCGTGCACTTTATTTATATTCCGTCGCGCGTCCGGATATCTCGGATGCAAGAAAACCACCACCAACCGACGGATTACGTCCGTCAGAAATTTCATTAAAAAAGTTCCCGCGTCGAGGCGCATCTTTGCGTGAAATCTCATGAAGTCGCCGTCAGCGTCGATGAAGCGATGAGGCGATAAAGCGATAAAGCGATAAGGCGATATATGAAAAGTTAAGAATGCCGGCGGTGACAGAAGTTCGTTACGGCGTTCGATCTGGGGATTTGCGGGCGGCTTAAGATTTTAATATCGAGAGATTTCGGTCTTCGATTTTTGTCGCGGAGAACTAAATTGCAATCGCGCCCACGGAACTTTGCATACTAAGCGCAAATTAATAATAAATATTAACATTAAAAAAAAATCGAACTATACCCAAGATGCAAATAAAAAATATAAAGTTGCAATATTTTTCTGGTCGGTTAATAAATAAAATATTTTAATTGAAAATTTAAAGACGAACTCCGTGTTTATTAATTTTTTTTAATTTTTTTGATTTGCACCCTAGTTTGTTCCCTCATGTCATCTATCGAACAACATAACTAAGTAATTATTAATATTATTATTTTTATTATCCATCATTTTTATTAACACCCCATGGGATCTTCCAAGTTTTCATACAAAGCCATAATCATAACAAAGTACTTTCATTTGCAAATTTACAAAACCTTTCCAGTTCCAATCCAACCCAACCTCTTAAATCAAAACAAAATAACACCTGACAGACCGAAACACGAAACGATCCGCTCGTGAAAAATGTGACAGTCCGCAGCGCCAAACTTCGAGACGATCGCGTGCCGGCGCCCCCGACGGGACGCACAAACAGCGATAACAAATAGCCGCCAGTTATAAGATATTTCCGCGATTTGCGGGGCGCAAATTGCACGATTTATGACCCTCGACCTCGGCAAAGCCGCCTCGAAGTTGCGGAAAGTTCCAACTCGCGACGAAACGAAGCGCGAACCGATCTCGCCGCCGAGTTATCGCCGCCGTCCGAACGACCCCACCGCCGTCCGCGGAGCTATCGCGCCCGTGTATTTCGATGAACCGCCACCGCGCCGGTTTCTTTTTGATCTCGTTGACGTTTATTTCCTTCGCGAATTTATTAACAATTGAAATGAAAAACGCGAACGCAAAACTTGTTATTAATTAAATTTATTTACATCGCACACTTAAAACTTCGTACAACTTCGATGCGCGCGTCCAATAAAAGTCTGACGATTGTTATCCTTGCTGGGATGCAACAATAAATAAATCGCAACGTTATTTCATTATAACTTGTAAATCGACGTTAAACAAGGTCGGGCGTTAAATTTTATCGCTAATCCGGCGCTAAGTCGATCAAGAAATTCCGCGTCGTTGTAATATCTCGGGCAAACTTATTTGGAGCACAAGGTTTCCAGGATCTAGGCTGGGACGTGCTTATCTGCTGTGTAACGTGTGTGACGTTGTACCGGACGTTCGCGAGGTGAAATTGCACGGCAATTGGTTTAAATGACGTGGCCGTGGCGATTAAATAAATGTTTGCAATCGATCAAATTTTAAGGTTAGAGCTATTATTCTAATGGCACTTTCTTTAATACCATCGTTTGTTTTAGGGGCAAACTTGAAGAGATCAAATTTCAAAAATAATTTAAACAATTAAAGAAATTCAAAAATTTACAAAGTTTTCGATTTTTCAACGATTTGCAATTGAATTTTTCGCAAAATTCTATCTATCTATACCTCGAAACTGACTATGAGTACCGACACACATACTATACGAGCCACCGCCCACCACCCATCACACAGGTTGGCAAATAAAAAAAATCCCTAAAACTATACGACGCCGTCAGCCATCAAACAAATTAATTCCACAAACGGCGATAAACAACAACATTACGACCAAATAACCAAACAAACAAAATTTCATCACGTCAAACAACCGAAACTCCTCGCACGCAATTAATCCCACAAAAATAAAACTTGCGCTCACCCCAGACCCATCGAACCGAACCGCCGTCAATCAGGTCGGGCGTCCGGCGGACGTTTTCGCCGCCGCCGCCTCCGCCGATCCGCACACAATTCAAATCATCCGCCCATCTGCCCGCGTTAATCGACACCGGCCCGCGCCGCCTCCTAATCCCAATTCAAACCCGAAATATCAACAGATACACGGCCTACGTGAATCGCCAAACTGGGGCAGAAAATTCAAATTTTCGTCCGACAACCCAACGTTGCCATGCGTGAAATCGCACGGCAACGAAGCAAAAACGCGTCATCCTCGATTATTACGAACGCACGAACCCCGACCAATGAAATCGCAGCTTCGCAAAACTGACAAAAAAAAACGATTTTAACCAGTTGATGATAAATGAGTCACCAGACATATTACACAACGTCAAAAAACGCATCAGGGATTACGTTGGCACACAAGTTCGACGAATTTAATTCGAAATTACGGACCACTCGGGCACACAAAACCCATTTTGAATGAATGAATGCTCGTGACGTCACATTCATACGAAGCGTTTTTGATTCATTTACATTTACGAAATTTTAATGGTACGATATTCTATTTTACTTATAAGCAATCGTACTCACCTTGCGGTTCGTCCAAGAATTTCGCTCCGAAATTCACCAAAATCGCGTTCACTTCGCCATAGTTTTCGTCCCGCTTTGACAGTTTGGAAATCCGCACGATTGCACATTTCACGCCGCCGGGGACCGCACGCACCGCACACTTATAAGAAAACAACGGAACGAAGCAAGACGCGACGTTTTTTTACCCAAAACGCGTCAAATTATCCGAAATTTGATTCAAAAACACGACAATTACGATCGGCGTTCGCCGATCGCAGCGTCGACGAGCCTGTGCGGGCGAAGCGCGAACTAGCGTTGGCGACTTTCGCGCGTTAATCAAATTTAAAAACTGACGCGAACAATAAAAGCCGGTAATTGCGGGTCGTGGACTTAACAGCGCGCGGGGGCTAATACTCGCAAATTGCCGGCGGCACTAAACGGTTCATCACCGAATCGTAAACTCGGCAAATAAAACAACCAATTTAATTAACCCCTACTCGAGTACGTAAAACCGATGAATAGAGGACGCCGTCGTCGCTTCCTTTTCATGCGTCACGTTTACGTAAATATGGACGCGAAAAATAATTGACATAAATTCGCCGATTTCAAATAAAATATTATGACGTGCGTCGCGCAAATCAACGTCAAATAAACGCGACGTAACCCCCCCCCCCCCCCGCGCCTCCCAAGTTGAATAACCGGAGCGTTCCATGAAGCTCCATAAATTGCATCGGATTGAAAAACAATGGGCGTACTAATTAAATGTTTAGATTACGTGCCGATCGATAAAATCGTTCGACGTAAAACTGCGACTGTTATTGTTGAAGCGAAACGCGAAATTTATTAATAGATCTGAGGAAAAATTTTGGAATATTAACGTCGCGGCTGTAAAAAATAATACGAACACAAACAACCAAAACTGCCAAAGCTCGCCGGTTATTACAATGCAACGTAAAGAACTTTATTTATGGACCGTAAGTATAAATAGGCGTTTTCGTTGTGTGCCGTGACCGAAACCGACGTCATTCGATTTTCCGAAACGATCAAAAATTAAGTTTCCGAAAAAATGACGTCTGTCAAAATTTGTTGGAAAAAATTGTCTAAAATACGAAAATGGTTAAAATATTTATAAAATCCACAAATTTGATAAACATGAAAGTTTTATTCAACTTTTAACTATAACGTATTTTATGTAGTTTAAGAAAAAAAGTTCCTCATCTCTTGAATTATTTACTTGTCAAAGTTGCAAAGATTGTTCTCGAGTTCTTGATGATTTCAAAAATGATCTACATCTAGTATGCTTTGAAATTCCCATGTAAATTAAAATGCGCCGCACTTACGCAATGCTGTCACGCTAGTAGAGGGAGAATAACATAAACTCGATAACCTTGAACTAACTTAGTTTACACTTTAATGACAGGTTGACAGTTGACAATTAATGAATGACAGTTGCAGTAATGCAATACGAATAACAAAATAGCGGAACATGAAAATTGACATGCAAGAAAATTCCACGGGTAACTACATGCAATTCTTTTTCGGGCACCGTACATCACTTCGTCTCTTTTTCATAACAAATACGTCGACGATTTACGTCGTTTCGTAAATGAAATTCACATTGTGACAATCTAATTCGTCACATACTTTCAGCAAGGTTCATTATCATTTGTCGTTTACTAATAAAGTTTTAGTAACAAACTTGTGTTTGAAATCAACAAAATTTAATACTTACAGTCTATGGACAGCTGCGAAATCGCCGGTGAGACATCGTACGAACATCGGCACACAAACATCACACACTCGTCCTTTGCTCGCTTGATTAATACATTGATTAAAATCGCGTGAAATTAAACTAAATGTATATAACTGCAAAATTGGTTACTTAAGTGACGTTTGGTACTATGGCAAGCTGCCGGTTGGGGGCGTGGGTGTGTTATTTTCAATATTTTCAAAGCAGTTGATTTAAGCTAGTAACGTCCGACAGATGGCCAGTGGTCGGTTCAATTTGACGTTTATCGTTGGTGTTTGTTGCTAAATCGCCAATCGAGCAATTTTGTATTAAAATAATAAAATAAAAAACTGGTAATTACGTGATTCGTCCAAAATTATCAAGAAACGAAACGTACGAAGCGATACGAACAGGTAATAGTGAAAAGTTGAATTGAACGTGCTCCGTAAATTTATGTCTGTGTGACGAAGGACTAAGTTTACATACAATGTGGAAGTGTTAGGAGAAATACGTCTGAGTCGTTTTTTATGCCGCCCGTTATTTGGACAGTTCGATAAAATATCAACATTATTAGATTTAGTCCATTTATTTTCGTTTACTTCGTTTGATTTATTGGAGAGACGCTGGGGAAGTTTTACGTTAGCGGTGCTTGCTGGTGCTTGTTTACGTCGTGGTCGGTAAGTCGCAAGTTTTCTTTTTGAAATTTTAAATCGTTTGACTGTAAGGACTTTGAGAAATTGACAAAATTTGACCGACTACACTTTGACGCGCCTAACTTCAATGCAGTTTTTTTTTTGCTCGTCAATTGCATTCGCATCGTTCGAGTTTTTGTACTGTCATTGTGTCGTCTTTGACGCACCTAACTTCAATGCGATTTTTTTTGCTCGTCAATTGCATTTGCATCAATGTCCATACGTCACTCGCCTGTCATTACTTGACGTTCGGTACGAATATTTTCGTGAAAAACGCACCTAACTTCAATGTGGTTTTTTTTTTGCTCGTCAATTGCATTCGCGTCCATCTCCGTTCGTCACTCCTGTCATTGCGTGACGTTCGAGTTTGAATTTTTCGTGAAAATTTATCTGAAGTCGTGTTTCTTTACTGTCATGTTCTTCCAGTGTTTTTTTTTTATAATTCGCGTCCGTCGTCGCCACCAAACGTCTGTTTTTTTTTAATTTGCAAAGAACTCCTTTTTGTCTTGTCATTGTGTCGTCTTTGACACACCTAACTTCAATGCGATTTTTTTTTGCTCATCAATTGCATTCGCGTCCATGTCCGCACATCATTCCTGTCATTGCGCGACGTTCCATTCAAATATTTTCGTGAAAAACGCACCTAACTTCAATGTGATTTTTTTGCTCGTCAATTGCGTAAACAAAGCGTCACTTGTAAAATCGAACCAAGCGATTTTTAAGAGGAAACGTCAAAATTACTTCCATAGGAATTTTATTTTGTTTATGTTGGTAAGTCCGATAATTCTATTAATGACGTGCACGTCTTGTTAGCGTGAATACACTATACATTCAATTACTTCAAATAACATCGTTATTTGCGTATAATTCTCAATTACTAATAAAAACGTTTAATACATTGTCAACCTCAACTGCGTCTCCATTCATCGTTTCATCTTTGCCGTATAATAACCTAAAAGTGTAAATGCCTTCAAAAAGTTGCAGATTTGTATCCTGGTGGAAACTAAAGTCACTGCTCACTGTACAAGCGCCGGCCATATTGGAACTAGCTTTGAATTTGAATTCAAACGTCCTGTCAAAAACGAACTGCGAACGTGAAAAATCGCACAAGGAACGCGAAACGCTTTAGGATTCGCGAGGTAAGATATTCGTTTAACGTTTAATTTTATATTAATTAAAGTTGCCTAAGTGGAGTTTTGAAGCCCGATTTCATAACCTGAAATTCTTTTAGGTTTTTCGCAGTTTGTTTAAAAACGATTTGAAGGGGATGTGAAGAGAAACCAGCCGCGATGAGAAAGTCAAGTTTGAAAAATAACGCGGTTACCAGCAAAGTTATGCATGAATTGGCATCGGTGCGATTCTTTGTTCGGTGTACGGAAACGCGGAACAGTAAGTAAGTGTTATTCCCAGCAACCGTACAATTTGCGTATTAGAATAAGATGCGATATAACACAATTTAGCATAACGTAACTAGAACAATTAAACTAGTTCACGTTACTTACACGTCGGTATTCGTTTAGACATTTTAGTGCCGTGTTAAGTTGCGGTCTAAGGTATCAAGTGATGTTTTTTTTTGCAGAGAATTGTCTTACATTTGTTGTATGTTGTGGGATGTCATTTATAAAATTTGTCGTTAATTTTTCCTGCATCAGATAATTCACATATAGTTGTTTTCTAATTATTTGGGACACGATTTAGATCATGTGTGTGTTACCAGGAGTGTAGTTACGTTTGTAAGGCCGTTGCGATTCCAAAAAGTAATCGTAAATACTTAGTTTTTATAAACACAAATCAAAAAATCACTTATATTCTTGAAATATCAAATATATACAGTTTTTGGCATGGAATACTTTACAAAAATAATAAATTAATCACTAATACAGCATTAATAATAAAAATTGTAAGGGCACCATTCTCACACACGTCTTGAAAAGATCTATAAACCATCTAAAAAGAATCAAGTGAATTAATTTACTTATAACAACGCACGCATAAATTTAAGAACCCCTTACAAAACAATAATCACCGTAAAATTAATACAAATCGACGTCTATTTATTTCCTATCGTTCTTGGCCGCTTCGAAACTGGTCCGCGGGAGTTGCTTCGACAAATCTGGATGCCTCTCCTCGACGGCGACATTCGTTCGAAAATCAAGCACATCCGATTTATGCGGTTCGTCGCAATCGTCCACTTCCACCACTTCCCCTTTTTCCACGTGCTGGTGCATTTTTCCGTTTCTCTCGTGTTTGTCGCACATTAGTTCTTCGTTATCGTTGTTCGCGCTTCGTTTGTATCTCGTCGAATCGTCCTGGGATAAAATGTCCCGCCTTATCACGTGTATGTCGTCGTTTTTGTGATCATCGTCCGACAGTTTCACCTGATTTGCGTTTTTATCGACGTCTTCGACTTTATCGGTCTTCGTTTCTTTCATCAATGGGTTATCATCGGGTTTGATTAATTCGTTCGCGTTTCTGTTTGAAATGAAATTTGCACGGACGGATAAATCTCTCGATTTAGCAATCGGCAATGGTACTAGACTTTCTAAAGCCGTTTTGTCTATTTTGATTGGTTGTTGGGCGGATGTGTTCGACGATGTATTCTTTTCATTGTGACCGAGTTGATAGGGTAAAGGTGAAGGGTCTGCGACTGGAATTTTAGTAGCGTCTGGTTTGATTATGTCGGCGTCGTTTGGAGCAATGAACGCTCGAACCGGGACCGCGAGATTCAATTTGGATTCGTTGGCGTCGTTGGGTTCTTTGACGTCGTCCCGGACCAGGCTCTCTATCGCTTGCTTGGCAATGCTTTCGATTTGCTTGACCGCTTGCACTTTGTTTATCTCCATGTGCTCCTGCTCGCTTTTCAGCGCCTCCTGTCGCTGTTTAATTTCCTCGAGCACTTTCTTCTTCTCCTCGACTAACTGCTGCTGCATTTCGTTCTGTTTCTGCAGCTCGCCGATCAGATCAAGACTGAGCGTGTCTTCTTTCCGTTTGTCTTTTTCCTGCTGTTTGATTTCTTTATCTTCCTTCTTGATGGCTTCAATATCCACTTGTTCGGGATTAATAACAACTTCGGTGCGTGCGTCGTTTTGTTTCGCTGTCGCTGGTGGTAATTCTTCGATTGCGATTTTCACGACCGTTTCATTTTTAGTTATTTTCACCTCGTCGACGACTTTAACTTCGTCGCTCGGCGCTTCTTTCAGATTGCCTTCGGCGGCCACGTCCGGCTCGACTGGTTGCGGGGGTTCGTGTCTCACTTCTTTGAGGATTTCGTGCGATTCGATTTCTTTCGGTTGGTTGTCGACGACGTCGATCTCCGCCGCTTTCGCTGAAACCAAACGATTAGTTGGGGCCTTTTTCGATCGTTGCGAGTTTACGTGTCGTTACGATGAGGTCTTCGTGGTTTTTGACGATTTTCTCGACGGATACGATTTCCACCCGTTCGGTGCCCATGCTCAGCCGGGCCTCTTCCATCGCGTACAGATTGGCGTACGTTCCCAACACCATAACTATAATTCCAACGAACAGCATTATCTAACGTGAATGAGAATCTTTTAGACGCGTTGTTACTGTGTTGGGTCATTCCACGTCAAGTCGATTAAGAAATTTGGAAACTTTTGATATTTGTTGATTTGTTTGGCGTTTTTTCATTGATTTAATTTTTTTAAATTATGACTGAGATTTCTCATTTTGATAATTTGGAAAGTTACTTTCGGACATTGTATTTTTTTATATTTTTAACAATTTAAATGTTTTTTACAATTTTTTTAACTTTGTATGGAACATTTATTTATTAACAAGTTATTTGAATTTGATTTTATTACAATTTATTTCCTAATTGTATTACATTTTTTAATATGTTGCTTTTTGTATTTTTTATAATTTTTAAAAAATTTTGTCGAATCTATTTTTGTAGTTTATTAGCAAATTTAATTTAGCAAATTTTTTTATTAGCAACTTTGACGTGGAATGACCCGGCTACCAAAAACTCGTACCTGCGCCAAAATCCTCTCGTTGGTGTTCTTCTTCGACATGCAGATGAACGACGTGGCCGGGAACAGCACGCAGATCATCACCCCGATAGTTGAACCAACAAGTCCCAGCACCAACTCGATGTTTGGTATCAAGATCCCGATGACAAGCGAGATCCCGACCACTAAAACGGTCAGCAGGCGGAATTTACCCTCAGGGATGTAATTCGTGCCTCCATCGTGCAAAGTATACGTCTGCAACCAATGAATCAGATGATGTCAACTAAATAAATTGGATCTCACCGGTTTGTAGAGCAATGAGAACAAACTCGCCCTGCATGGGAAAATAATCAGAGGGAAGCTGAATGCAACTGACAGGACGAATCCAATTTTCATGATCTCAGTCATGAATGACGGCTTAAAACTCATCAAGATGTTGCCTCGAAACGATTCGCTCGACAGTGCGATGTATCCAAAGACCCCGACGAAAATGTACACGGACGTGCAGATATTAACGGCCACGCGGATCAAATTGTTCATTTTTTCCAATGACGCGTTCGGGATCGCCTGGTAGATCTCAAAGAGCTGCCTGAAACACCAAATTTAAACGACGAATGCACACGGCTGGAGAATTACGTCTGGCAGAACAAGGCCATCGAAAAAATCGGCAGACATTGCAGAACGCCTTCCAATCGCCAGTACTCGACGTTGTTGTACCAATCGCCACTTAATAGATGGGGCGCCGATTCCGACATTATCTGGAACATCGTCGTTAACAAATAATTTAAGTCGACTAATAAAATTGAAAATTTCTATGCGTACCTTAAGAACCAAACACAAATAAAATCCGATTGCTGCCGTGCAAACTCCGCTGAGACTGTCGACGTTGCGGAGAAGCCCCAGCGGCAAAATGAAGAACACGGCGAGTCCTATCAAGACGCCCATTCGCAACGTGCTCGTTATGCTTATCCCGACCATTTGCGCGACGATTTGTGGCCCCAGATCACCCATGACGACGAAGAACGCTATGCACGTCCCCAGGAGGAACCCGATCATTCCTATTTCCACTATGAACTTCCCCAGCGCCCCGAACGCGTGGTACGCTGCAATCGATTTAATTAAAAAGTTGCCAATCGACGTGAAGACGCTCACCGAGGAATTCGAACGTGCGCAGCCTGGCCCGTATGGCAGATTTTAGCAAGAAATGGCAGGCCAGTCGCGATATCACGCTGCTGAACACCAACATCACGATCGACAGTATAATTCCGCACTGAAATTGCGAATTGATTAAAGTTTAAACGTCGGGGTCGTCGTTTGACATTACTTGTTTGAAACAGTACGGCATTGCCAGGATGCTAACGCCGATGATGCTGTTGGCGATGGTCATCACGTGAACGCCCTGCGAATCCATCTCTGACACCGGTTGTTCGAAAAGTGCTTGTTTACATGTCGACGACGTCTTTGACAGGTTTGGGTTTTCGAGCGGTGTTTACGTCGCGCGCGAACGATTCGACGTGTTCGACATTGCTGGGCTACGTACCTTGATTTACGCCGCCAGTGATATTAAAATCGCGTCGTACGCGTAAAACGACTTCGTAAATATGAAACGTATGTTAGAGCAAAGTCGTAAAATGTGTAATTTTTGTTGTATTCGTTGCAATGCAGCGCTGCCAACGTGGTAATACAATTGTCACTAGTCATACATAAGTAATGAATTTAATAAACTTCATTTGTCAAAAGGACAAAGCCAAGAAGGACGGAAGGACATGGACGAGCAAAAAAAATCGCATTGAAGTTAGGTGCGTCAAAGACGACACAATGACAGGACAAAAACTGGAAGGTGCGAATTTCAATGTTTCTTTAAAACAAAATTTGATTAAACATCGCACTCGCAATGTGCCTATTTTCCATTTGACTTTTTGTGTCAATTTTGAGGTTTTGGACGACTTTGATTGTTGTTTTACTTTTGCATTTTGACAAATTAATCGATCATTCGGCATTAAAAAATTACGGATATTTTTTTCTTCTCGTATGTTACATAGTTGGCTTAAAAAAAGCAAGAATCCTAGGTCTAGTTGTCAATGCAGGGCCTGTAACCCCCTCCATATTTATCTCCAATTATATTTTACCTCGACAGTTATAATTTCTATAATTTTTTTTGCTCATTGTTCGACAATTTTATCATATTCGTTACACAGCACAAATTTACATCGATTTAATTGAAACGGTGACTTGCAATTACAACTAACATCTGCAATCATTAATTAAACGCAGATCATCCGGCTCGAAAATGACATCGAATTAAATAATTTTTTCACGTCGAATTATCGCAAATAACGATTCGTGACGGTCGTTACACGCAATAATAACGCAATCTGCATAATTAACTAACCCTGTTAACCTTCGAGTCATCTCGCCGGCCGATTTATCTTAGTTGCCATGGGGCTCTTCGCGAGAGCAGTGATCCTCGTCTTCGTCGCGTCCGCCGTTTACGTCGCGATACAAATCAACGAGCTGACGAAAGTGCCGCCGCTGCCCAACGTCGACGGTAAATGGTGGGGCCCCGGAAAACCGACGTCGGAAGACGCCGCGATCAAACCGTTCAAGATCAACGTGTCGGATAAGGTGATTGTTTTTTTTTTCGTTGCACGTCCATTGTCGACGTAATCGTCGGGTTGGTACTAAAATTAGGATCGGGTTATCGGCGGCGGCGTTCATAGGTCTAATTTTAATTTTAATACGACAATTTTATTCAAGGTGGCGCTAGTTTTAGTTGCAATATGTATTATTTTTTACGTCGGTTTTGTTATATAATTTTATTGTTCACGACGTATTGCGTATATAATTTTAAGTGTTTATTTACAAGTTACTGTGCCTTTTTACATGTTGTTTTACGATCGATTGTTTAAAAAGTTAAAGTTGGCAGAACTTCGTAAATAATAGTGAAGTTAGCCAATCCATGCGATACCAACGTAGAAAATATGGCGCGATTTATACTAGAAATGTGTCGTTTTATGAATCATAACATCAAAACGTCACACTTATTAAGTGCAATAATACAATTTTGTGATCTTTCAGGTTATTTCAGACTTGAAACAACGTTTGAACAATGCCAGGCCGTTTACGTCGCCATTGGAGAAAACCCAGCAACAATACGGGATGAACGCTGACTTATTAACAGAAATTGTTGATTTTTGGAAGACCAAATACGATTGGCGAGAACGCGAGCAATGGCTGAACAAATACCCGCAGTTCACGACCACAATTCAAGGACTGAACATCCACTTCATTCGCGTCAAACCGAAAGCCACGAATGGGATCCGTGTCTTGCCTCTATTGCTTCTCCACGGCTGGCCGGGTTCTGTGCGCGAATTTTACGAAATGATACCGCTAATGACGACGCCCAAGAAGGGCGTGGATTTCGTCTTTGAAGTCATCGTGCCTTCACTACCCGGATATGGATTTTCGCAGGCGGCGTCGAAACCCGGCTTAAATCCGATCGAAATCGCCGTGATTTTTAAAAATCTGATGTCCAGGTTGGGTTTCGAGAAGTATTACCTCCAGGGTGGCGACTGGGGTGCGATGATCGTAGGCCACATGGCCACGTTATTCCCCGATCAGGTTTTAGGCGTGCATTCGAATGTTTGCGTCGCGGACACCCCCATGGCGCATTTGAAGCTTTTAATTGGAAGTATTTATCCACCACTGATAGTTGAGGAAAAAATGCGATCGAAATTGTATCCGTTGTCGTCGTTTATGGCGTTCACGATGCTGGAGATGGGTTATTTGCATTTGCAGGCGACAAAGCCGGATACGATCGGCGTTGGGTTGAACGATTCTCCCGTCGGGTTGGCGGCGTATATCTTGGAGAAATTTACGACTTGGACGCAGCCGGATTGGAAGAATCGAGCAGACGGGGGATTAACGAAGAAATTTACGTTCACCAGTCTTTTGGACAACGTGATGATATATTGGGTCACAAACTCGATTACGACGTCAATGAGGCTTTATTCCGAAAATTTTAACATCGCACGGGGTCACGTGCAGTTGGATCCACTGGGACGGTAAGTTATCGTAATGGAAAGTTGGGTGTTTTAAATTTCTTTTAGTTTAATTTCAGGATTCCGATAACCGTGCCGAGCGCTTGCGCTAAATTCTACAATGAACTCATTTGCCTGCCGGACAGTGTTTTAAAGCACAAGTACACGAATTTGGTCCATTCGCAGGAATATCCAGACGGCGGGCATTTTGCTGCGTTTGAAGTCCCTGGTGTGTTGGCCGATGATGTTTGGACCGCCGTTGGCAAATTCGAAGATTACCACAGATCAAAATAAAATGCGCTTGATTCTAATTAACATTTTACCATTTTTTAAAGTAAAATTCATATGTTTGCCTATGAAATTATAAAAAATTCTGATACATTGTAAAAATTGTAACGAAAGTAATAAATTTATATATTTATTTATTTATTTCTTTAATTTAATTTGCACCAAAACCAAAAATTTACTCCTGATACCCCTCCTGTTCATGAGATCCTAATACAAATCTCCGAAAAGCAAAAGTTGCACTTTAGCGTTCGATTTTAATTTTGGCGGGAAAAAAATTACTGCTGGTACACCTCTTCGCGTTCATGTGATCCTGATACAAATCCCCGAAATGCAAAAGTTGCAATTTAACGTCCGATTTTAGTTTTGGCGGGAAAATTACTCCTGATACACTTCCTCGCTTTTATGTGATCCTAATACAAATCCTCGAAAAGTAAAAGTTGCAATTTAACGTTCGATTTAATTTGGCGGGAAATAAAATTACTCCTGGTACACCTCTTCACGTTTATGTGATCCTAATACAAATCCACGAAAAGTAAAAGTTGCAATTTAACGTTCGATTTAATTTGGCGGGAAATAAAATTACTCCTGATACACCTCTTCGCGTTCATGCGATCCTAATACAAATCCACGAAAAGTAAAAGTTGCAATTTATTGTTGGATTTTGGTTTTATTAATACCCAACCCAACTCAAACCAACCGTGATACAAATCCCCGAAAAGCAAATAATATTTGAAACACAATTTTGGTTTTATTAATACCCAACCCAACCCAACCCAACCCAACCCAACCCAACCCAACCCAACCCAACCCAACCCAACCCAACCCAACCCAACCCAACCCAACCCAACCCAACCCAACCCAACCCAACCCAACCGAACCCAAGCCAACCCAACCCAACCCAACCCAGATTCGCGAAAAGTAAAAGTTGCAATTTAACGTTCGATTTTAGTTTTGGCGGGAAAAGTTACTCCTGGTACACCTCTTCGCGTTCATGCGATCCTAATACAAATCCACGAAAAGTAAAAGTTGCAATTTATTGTTGGATTTTGGTTTTATTAATACCCAACCCAACCCAACTCAAACCAACCGTGATACAAATCCCCGAGAAGCAAATAATATTTGAAACACAATTTTGGTTTTATTAATACCCAACCCAACCCAACCCAACCCAACCCAACCCAACCCAACCCAACCCAACCCAACCCAACCCAACCCAACCCAACCCAACCCAACCCAACCCAACCCAACCGAACCCAACCCAACCCAACCCAACCCAACCCAACCCAACCCAACCCAACCCAACCCAACCCAACCCAACCCAACCCAACCCAACCCAGATTCGCGAAAAGTAAAAGTTGCAATTTAACGTTCGATTTTAGTTTTGGCGGGAAAAATACTCCTGGTACACCTCTTCGCGTTCATGCGATCCTAATACAAATCCACGAAAAGTAAAAGTTGCAATTTAACGTTCGATTTTAGTTTTGGCGGGAAAAGTTACTCCTGATACACCTCTTCGCGTTCATGTGATCCTAATACAAATCCACGAAAAGTAAAAGTTGCAATTTATTGTTGGATTTTGGTTTTATTAATACCCAACCCAACTCAAACCAACCGTGATACAAATCCCCGAAAAGCAAATAATATTTGAAACACAATTTTGGTTTTATTAATACCCAACCCAACCCAACCCAACCCAACCCAACCCAACCCAACCCAACCCAACCCAACCCAACCCAACCCAACCCAACCCAACCCAACCCAACCCAACCCAACCCAACCCAATTCAGATTCGCGAAAAGTAAAAGTTGCAATTTAACGTTCGATTTTAGTTTTGGCGGGAAAAGTTACTCCTGATACACCTCTTCGCGTTCATGTGATCCTAATACAAATCCACGAAAAGTAAAAGTTGCAATTTATTGTTGGATTTTCGTTTTATTAATACCCAACCCAACTCAAACCAACCGTGATACAAATCCCCGAAAAGCAAATAATATTTGAAACACAATTTTGGTTTTATTAATACCCAACCCAACCCAACCCAACCCAACCCAACCCAACCCAACCCAACCCAACCCAACCCAACCCAACCCAACCCAACCCAACCCAACCCAACCCAACCCAACCCAGATTCGCGAAAAGTAAAAGTTGCAATTTAACGTTCGATTTTAGTTTTGGGGGGAAAAGTTACTCCTGGTACACCTCTTCGCGTTCATGTGATCCTAATACAAATCCACGAAAAGTAAAAGTTGCAATTTATTGTTGGATTTTGGTTTTATTAATACCCAACCCAACTCAACCCAACCCAGCTCAAACCAACCGTGATACAAATCCCCGAAAAGCAAATAATATTTGAAACACAATTTTGGTTTTATTAATACCCAACCCAACCCAACCCAATCCAGATTCGCGAAAAGTAAAAGTTGCAATTTAACGTTCGATTTTAGTTTTGGCGGGAAAAATTACTCCTGGTACACCTCTTCGCGTTCATGCGATCCTAATACAAATCCACGAAAAGTAAAAGTTGCAATTTAACGTTCGATTTTAGTTTTGGCGGGAAAAGTTACTCCTGATACACCTCCTCGTGTTTATGTGATCCTAATACAAATCCCCGGAAGCAAAAGGTGTAATTTAGTGTTCGATCGTACATTGCGACTTTTGCTTTTCGTGGATTTGTATTAGGATCACATAAACTCGAGGAGGTGTATCAGGAGTAACTTTTCCCGCCAAAATTAAAATCGAACGTTAAATTGGAACTTTTACTTTTCGCGAATCTGTATCAGGATCACATAAACGCGAAGAGGTGTACCAGGAGTAACTTTTCCCGCCAAAATTAAAATAGAACATTAAATTGCAACTTTTGCTTTTCGGGGATTTGTATTAGGATCACATAAACGCGAAGAGGTGTATCAGGAGTAACATTTCCCGCCAAAACTAAAATCGAACATTAAATTGAAACTTTTGCTTTTCGGGGATTTGTATTAGGATCACATAAACGCGAGGAGGTGTATCAGGAGTAACATTTCCCGCCAAAACTAAAATCGAACATTAAATTGAAACTTTTGCTTTTCGCGAATCTGTATTAGGATCACATAAACGCGAGGAGGTGTATCAGGAGTAACTTTTCCCGCCAAAATTAAAATCGAACGTTAAATTGGAACTTTTACTTTTCGCGAATCTGTATTAGGATCACATAAACGCGAGGAGGTGTATCAGGAGTAACTTTTCCCGCCAAAACTAAAATCGAACGTTAAATTAAAACGGGGTATCAGATGTAAAATATAGTCGCAAAATCAACGTACTGAAATGCAATGAAAGAAAATGCATATTTTTTCGAATAATTTATTTTTTATATTAATATACAAAATAAATATACATCTTAAAATACATGAGGATTAATAAACAACACTTTTCACTTATGTAGTTGACATTGCAAATCATCCAGTTATCCTCGCACGATCTTCCTCTGAAACAGAAAAACATTGTTAAAATATATAACATATAAAGTCATGCAAACACAAGTTTGTGCGTGTTCTAGCCCCTATCAATGCCCCCAAAGACTGTGAAGAACTATCAACAATGGCATACCTCTGTATAAAATTGGCAGCACGATTGTTGATGTCTAGGCGATATACAGGGTGTTAAAAAAAACGTGTCACAAACGTTGAGGGCTGATAGTATAGCCAAAATATGCCGAAAAGTCATAATGAACATGGGTCCGCAAATGGACGGTTTCGGAGATATGAAACATTTTGTGTTTACAACACTTACACCACATCTGCGTGGCATGGGCTTTCAAACCCTTTCGAAAAGACCTACAGTGGCTTGGATTCGGTGGCATCCTTGATATACTTGTTGCTCCGGGAGGGAGATCATTTACAGGCATAGCATACAGTAACAATTTCATATATCCCTAAAGAAATAAATCAAGAGGGTTTAAATCGGCCGATCTTGCAGGTCGTGATACAGGTCCGCTCCTTCCTACGCATCTTCGTCCAAAAGTTCCGTGTAAATACTGTCTAATGGCAATTGAAAAATGCGCTGGAGCGCCACATTTGTTGCCTTTGATTCAAAGGAATCTCACTCAGTGTGTTCTGCAGAAAGTTCAGATAAGCAGCGCTTGTCAATCGATCTCGCCCAAAATACCTATTCAATTCTTCAACGAAAAACGTATCTGGTATCTGGATTCCATAATAGCATGCGGATTGTGGAAAAAAAAATCTTATCTCCGAAACCGTCCATTTGCGGACCCATGTTCATCAAGACTTCGGCATATTTTCTGCCATTCTATCATCCCTCAAAGTTTGTGACACTTTTTTTTACACCCTGTATGTAGTACACTCACACAAATTCCTCGCAACTTCAGTAAACTTAGTTAATAAGAAAATAAGTTAAATGCAAACTTACGTCACTTAGCTTAGACATTGGTTGGCGTTCATGTTGTTCATTAGGTTTTCTTCGCTGATCTGCAGCTGCAGCCTGAACAAGTCTGGATCGCTCGCCTGAAAAAATGGCATCTTTCAAAAATATGGTCAACACTTTCTCACAAACGAGAAATAACATTTATTATCTAATACACATTTCAAGTGTAATTAATCTATCAAAAAGCAAGAAATTGACAAAAAAGATCCATAATGAAAGATAAAAATGAAAAGATTCCATCAGATAGTTATTTTATTCAACCTACCTACAAATTTTATTTTTAATTACAGCAGAATTCTTATATCTGGATTGTCAACAAATTGCACTTACAAATTTTCATGCTGCTTCTATTCCAACTTACCGTTTGCATTTCTGGAAAATCATGCTCGACGGGTTCCGAAAATTCATCGGCTTCAACCTCCTCTTCAGGCCTAGGAACCACGTCAACAACGCACAGACCACAGCGCTTCATCGACCTCATTCGGCTGCCCAACGCTATACGTTCTTTCGACAGCGATATTTTATCCTCCGCCAGTTTCTTTTCCCTGTTCGCAAGTCCACCCAACTGAATTTGCAGACTTTTCAACTTGTTATTGTACTGCGCCTGAGTTCTCTTCGCCTCGTCGAGCGCACGTTCGGCCTCGGCGATTCTCGCATTGGAATTCTGCATGAGCAGCTCGGCATCCCGTTCCCGTGCACTCAACTTCCTCTCGCGATCTACAAGATTTCGCTTCAACAACTCCACCTCGCAGTGCGACTTCTGCAAAGATTCGCGTTCCCGATCAGTCATCTCGGCGGCCTCTTTGGCGACGGCGACCGCTGCATCAACTTCGGCCCTGGCACTTCTCGACTCGTAATTCTGATTTAATTTAACGGTAGTTTCCAGCCGGGATTTTTCAGCCGACAATGACAGCTTCTCTTCGGTGAGTTGCAGTATGATTTTTTCATGCTGCGACAATAGATTTTCTTTCAACGCCTGGAAAATAATTTAATGCCAACGAAAGGCAAAATTAGAGATATTGAACATGGGGGACGACGAATAGTGAAAATTCTAATGTACCTCCTGAATTTTTTATGTTTTAAATGAATTATGCAGAGTTAACAGAATCACTAGGTTACTGAAAGCAAATATTGGTCTCTCAAACCATTTATTAGCGAAATAACTAATTACTTCTAATGAAAAACCCAAGTGACAATTGTTGAAATAAAAGCTCAAAAAGAAATTTTTAACAGTGATAAAAATGCAAACAAATCATTAAAATGTCAAACATCGTAGTTGTCTAATTAAATTTTGTAAAAATGTAACAAATAAAATTATTATTACTAATTAAATCGTTACTTTTAATTGCTCTCGTTCGTGCTCTATGGAAGCCCGGTTAAATTCAGACTCTCGATCCAACGCCGCTGATCTCGCTGCCAACATTGCCGCCGCCTGCTGCATCGCCCAACTTTCCTCACGGGAAGTTTCCCGCTGCTCGGCGAGTTTCGTCTCCAAGCTCCTAACCAACGAAAACAACTGCGTACGTTCGCTTTCCGCCGATTCACGTGCTCGTTCCAACGACACTTTCATCACTAAAACCGCCAGAATAACTCCCAGCCTCGTAAAATTACAAACTCACTTTTTATTTCCTCTTCTTTGGTTTTGTACGATTCCTCTCGCACTGTGCTCAAGATCCCAGCATCCTTCTCGATTTTTTCGCGCATTTGGACCAATTCCACCGCGTTCATTCCCAACAGCTTTAAATTCGAGTCGAGTTTTTCGGAATATTCGCCGGAATTCGCGAAAAAGGCGTTTTCGACTTGCTTGGTTCGTCTGATGGACTCAGTCGTTGTCGCGTAGTCCTGCTTGACCTCTTCTAACACCCGATCGTGGTTTGCACGAAGCTGTTTGATTTCGTCGGCGTGCGAGTTCGACATTTCGTCCATTCGGGCCTTGTAGTTTGTTATTTCTGCAGCGTGCTCCTCCGTCAGTTGCTGGATTTTATCCTTGTGTCGTTCCAAGAGGTTTTCTATTTCGGATTTTAGACGACTTTCGATAGATTCCATCGATTGTTCCAACGTATTTATTTGTTTCCTACGACGTAAAAATACGATTTAGTTAAAGCAAACGTAATAATTAAAGCACATTGTTTGAGACGCGATTCTAATTTTCGAACTTACAGGCGTCGAATAATGACGAAGAGCGCTGATTAAGCACACAATGAACGAGCTCCGCGTAGCCATGGTACTAACAATGGTTTCTTGGGACGTCAAAAAGATTAAATAACCAAACTAAATGGCAAATTAGACTCGGCGACAAGCAAAACATTCAATGGCAGCAAACTTTACCGACATGTCAAAATTCAAACAATAACACGAGCGCCATCCAGACGTCAACAGTAACAACGCTCAGCGTAACGGGTTGGGTGCATTGACATGCAGGTGGCGCTAATGCACCAACAATGTGACCAACGTCTGATCTGCAAAGTTACAACAGTTGGCAGCCCGTTTAAATATCGACAGTAGGGAATTTATGTTAAACATTTATGTTGGCTACACAATTCACGCATCTAGCAACATCTAGTGGTCAAAAAGATTAAATAACCAAACTAAATGGCAAATTAGACTCGGCGACAAGCAAAACATTCAATGGCGGCACACTTTACCGACATGTCCAAATTCAAACAATAACACGAGCGCCATCTACACGTCAACAGTAACAACGCTCAGCGTAACGGGTTGGGTACATTGACATGCAGATGGCGCTAATGCACCAACAATGTGACCAACTTCTGATCCGCAAAGTTACAACAGTTGGCATCCTGTTTAAATATCGACAATAGGGAATTTATGTTAAAAATTTATGTTGGCTACAATTCACGCATCTAGCAACATCTAGTGGTCAAATGTTCGAACTGAAACTATCCTGTTCAAGTAGTTTGTAAGAAAATTTAGAATATGTATGTTTGTGCGTGTATTATAAAAACATATGATAATTAGATAAGTCACTTACTTGTAAGATTCCTCCAACAGAAACATCTCTTCGTGCGATCGCTGTTTCAACGTCGCGATTAAATCCTCGTAAAGCTTCCCGCTTTCCTCGACGTTGCTTTTCTTCAGCTCCTGCACCTCCGACGCTCCAGCTCCGGACGGCTGCGATAGTAAAACTTGTATGTGATTATTTATCCGCTCCTGCTGCAACCTCATGTTGTTTTCCATCACCTGCTGCTTCGCAAACTGCCGTTCCAGCAACGCCGTGAACTGCTGCTCCTGCTTAACTAGAACGTCGCACTGTTTCCGCTGCATTTCCGCAAGATTGTCTTCGTATTTCTTCAACTGAAGCGCCATCAACAACTGCGATTCTTGCTGATGCAACGCGATCGACGCGTTTTGATACCCGATCTCCGACGCTGCGAATTTCTGCTGTGCCACCACGGCATCGACGACGGCATTTTCAACGACCGGCACCGCCTTTGCATCAGATTTTGCGTCCTGCGGGCGCGATATGTTCGGATCTGACAGGTGCGTCTTAACCGCGTCGCCACCCAGCCAATCAGGGACGTCCGTCAAATTGGGCACGCTCTTCGTTTTCGGTTCGCGCTCGCGCGCGATTGGAAAAATTACTTCGGTCGCCAAAACCGCGTCTCCAGAGCCCGACAACTTAGCGGGCGTGTTTCGTCGAACGGGCGACGATGTCACCGCTTCGTTGCTAAATAACCCCAAAGGATCCATCAACGCCGACGACTGTTGCCGAGGACGCCGACCGACTTTCGCCGGCTCCGTCTCCTGCTTCTTAACCGTCGGATTAAAATCCGCCTTTTTCGCAACATGTCCCACTTTTAATATGTCATCGAATGTGTTATCTTCGAGCTTCGTCGTTCCCAAGATGCTCTGGATCAACGAACTTTTCTTCGTCGACGCGACCGGACGTGACTCACTCTTCGTCTCGATTTTCTCGACCTTATCTAATCCCAAATTGTTCAAAACGTCGTCGTCGTCAAAACTGATTTTCTTGGCAGGTTTTTTATCGGCGAGTTTCGCCGGCGGCGCCCTCTCGCCGACGCCCAGCCAATCATCGTTGCGTTTGACGTCGGCGTCGGTTTTCGCCGCGACTTCTTGCAAGCCGAAGATGTCGGACACAGATCGCTTCTCCGGAGTCTTCGTTAAACTCGCCCGCTTCACCGACGCTTTCGGCTCCTCGAAGAAACTGTCGTTGCTGCCGTCCGACAGCAGATCGGCGAGAGGATCGTCCAAGTCGAAATCCACCATTACGAATAGCTACACGTTACCTAGCAACGAAGAACGCAACGAATTAACACTTCATGATTGTGCGAAATTTAGAAACGTCAAATGTACGAAGTTATATGAAATAAATTATAACGTAAGTGATTAATTAATTAATTAATTAATCATACGTGCGACGCAAAATAAATAACGACGTTTAATAAAAAATCTCGGGTAGGTTATAATAAGAGTGATTTTTAAGCGATGAGTTCGGTTTGAGTTTGAGCTTAACTGTCAAACTTTACTATTGCATGGACGACTATTTCAAAGTTGCCTGACCCTGTAATTACAGCGGCCATTATTTAAGGTCCTCAACGACGATTTTGTTTCACTAGGATGCGAACATTACAAGCTTTAAAGCGCGGTGAAAGCTGGCAATCAACAGCTGTTGCAGGGGGTTATATTTACCACTCGTGTTTGACATTGGAGGGAAAATTGCTGCACTAATTGTATGGCCTACATCTTTTAAATTGGAGACTGTGCAAATAAAATGAAACAAACCTATCCTTACCACACAGTAAGTTGTTTGTGTGGTAAGGATAGGTTTGTTTCATTTTAAATCTTTTATGTAGAAGATTTCTAGTTTATAATCGTAGAGGGCAATAGATACACAATTTGCGGAAATAGCAATGAAAAAAATGTTCACCTGAGACTATTTCTTTTTCAATAATTTGTGGCTACTTTCCACAAATTGGTGACAACGTTGAATTTTTATTTTCGACAATCCGACGAATCACAATTCGGATCTCGCGACCGAATCCGATGACAAAATCGATCAAACGAACACATTTCACGATCAGAGCATCGCCGATTCGAGACGTTTCGTCACCATTACTCACCGATGAAAGTGACTCGCTAGCGACACCGCACACCAGCAATAGTGAAACCGACGTCAATGTCGTCACCGCCTCTTATCTGTCATTAATTCATCGGTTGCTATGGTTATTCGCAGCGCGGTAAACAAGCAGGCTGGACGTGCGTTCGGGTCGACCGGCAGCATTTCGTAACGAACCGCGCTATTTAACAGTTTTTCCCGGACACGGTTCATTAACTCGCGCCGACCACGCCGAAAACGACTCGATTTCGCGTTTCGGGGCGCGTCTAACCTCACAAATCGAACGGGCGGCGTCGATAAAGGTAATTGCGACAGATAAGGGGTCCAGTTGTCGGATCGAGATAACGCGATGTGCGACGACTAAGTGAGTTCGACGGCTGAGTTTCGTTGCGAGGAAAATGCGCCAGACGTGGAGCAAAGGCGACCCGCCGACGGCGAATGGAGGCGAAGGGCACCCGGTAAGTTGCACGCCGTCGTCGCGATTAAATTTAGTGACCTGTGACGTCCGTTTGATTGCGAAAACTGTTAATTTCGATGAGCGATTGCGGCGCAAAATCGCTATTGCGCTACAGTTTCGCCGTTATAATTACCATGGATAATCGGTTTTATTGGATGGATTGTAGGTAGAAGTCGTTAAGGCAGTCAAAGGAATAGAAACGTCCACGTTTCACGGGCTATTTAGGCGTTTGAATTCGCTGGAACGGTTTCTGTGCCGCGTAGCTGATAAAATGATAAAAACCTGATGTATTGGTTTGCCGAATCGATTCATTCTTGAACGTTCGTCGACTTTCGTCGTCGCGTTTTGCGTTGTGCGGTCGCAGTGGTCAAACTAGAAGTAATTGGTGGCCAATTTCGTGACGCAACGTGCAAAAGGTTTTTAAAGTCGAGTAAAAGTGCTGACCGCGGCGACGAATTGGGCGAAATTTTTATTATTATAAGGGCTTCGGCCCTTAACTTTGTTTCTTTGTATTGAACACGTTTCGGACCGCACGTAAGTCACCAAGTTACGCAACATATTTTTTGTATCTTGCCCGACGACAGTTTCTTTTAGTCGATTGCAGTTCTCAAACTTTTTTTCACTATTTAGTCTCACGATAAAAATTAGTTTTTTTAGCGACATTGCTACATTTGTCGACATTTGGATAATTTACTGTACTTTTTATGAATTTCATTTATCATCGCCGACCATAGCAAATATGTAAAATATACAGGATGTTCTATTAAAAAAAAAAATCAACACAACTTCACCAAAGTCAATTCAACTCAAGCAACTATGTGAACGAGTGCCAATCGCACCATTGCAATTTTATTTTACGTTCAAATGTGAAATTTTAAAATTATACCGAGTGTCCCATGCAAACAAAATTATCTATCTTTGCCCAAAAATGCCATTAACCCAACCCAACCCAACCCAACCCACATTGAACACCTGCACCATTGCAACCGACAGCAATTATCCAACGACCGCGGACATTTATGAATATCCCCGTTGCACATCACCCCTTGTGACCGTATCACATTTGTTTAAATTTCCACGAACATATATAAATATACAGGTGTTTCATTACAAATATACAAAGTGTTTCATTAAAAAAAAAAACACGACATATCAATTTCTGTAAAAGCATAATTTGCCAATTACTGCGATAATGTAAAATTGTACAGGGTGTTGAATACTATTAAATTAAATTTTGTAAAAACATTTCAGAAACCGTGACAAATAAAATCCGCAAGTTTGAATAATTACACAAAAAAGGTGAAAATGGAAAAAATTGTATAAATTGGTAAAATTCATAAAAATCGCAAGAATTATAAAAAATATGAAAATCATTTTAAAATGTCAAAAATCGTAGAAGTCGTAATTATTAAAAATTGATGAAAATCGCTCGTTTTTTAAAATCAAATTTGAAGAAACAAAAGTTAGACGACATTGCTTGAAAATATTCTCAACGCAACGCGAAGCCACCTGTTCTGCACGATTTATTGTTACCAACGATTACGATTTGCAGAATTTATAGAAATATACAATCTGATCATTTAAAAAATTAAGAAGAAAAAAACAACCCAAGCCAACCCAACCCAATCCAATGCACCCCAACCCAATCCAATGCATCCCAACCCAACCCAACTAGTGTACGTACCCAGCATGACTACGACTGAATTTTGCCAATTACTGCAATTATGTGAAAATATACAGGTGTCCTAATTGCTAAAAAATGTCTAACATAAAAAAATTAAAAATATCCAACATAAAAAATCTATCGAACTTAACTCAACCCCACACTTTAAAACGCATCAAAATGGGTAGCAATCGCATTTTAAACGACCTCGATAATGTAAAATTATACAGGGTGTTATATAAAAAAAACCAAAAAATATCGACTTTGTTAATGATTTGAAAAATAAGAAGCAAAAACGCATCTTTTCATCAAAAAATATTGACCCACAGTGATCGAATGGAATTTTTATCGACGACTAGGAATACATAAACAAAAGTATACACCATGTTCCATTAAAAAAAAATCAAAACCGATCAATGCAACCCAAGTCAACTTGTCATTACGATCGAGCGATTTTTTGTAACAACTGCGAATTTGTTCAATTCATGAAACATTGTCCAAAAATAGCAAAATAGTAGGCGGTGCATTGATTCAAATTGATTTGTAGGTTACAGTCACTCAATGGAAACAAATCGAAAAAATATAGCACGTGCACAGCTTTAATTTAATTTAAAATGTCGTCGGAGTTATCGGCGTCCAAGTATTTTACAAACACTGTATAAATACACTTTACATATACAAGGTGTTTTGACATACGTCAAAATTTTGACAGATCCAATCTGACGTTTCTGACATTTTACGTTTTGCTAATTTTTGCAATTTTTAACTTCAAATTACATTTTATTTTTAATCACAACGTTGGTAATTTTTACAGTTTTTCCACTTTGTTATTTTCGAATAATTTCGTCACTTTATCCAAATGCGATCTGGAATTTTAATTTAAAAATCGTTCGAAACGAAGCGAAAGTTAACAAGTCTTACGCGAAAAATAACCGATTAGTCACAAAACGACCCGACAGAACGTGACGTACCTGCGTTTTCGGAAATCGTGCATTTCGTGCACCAGCAAGGTCGACCCCAAGGTTGCGCCGCCGGTTCGTCTTAAAAATTCCCTGGCGGGGCGCCGAGCCATCGGAAAAAAATGCAAAGCATTAGACGACTCGTTATTAAACGACTCATAAAAGGACGTTTTTTTTTTAAATAAATAAAAATGACGATAATGCCTGGAGACAATGCAACGTGAACTATAAAAGATCCGAGGCCTTGGTGCGTTAAACTGCGGGACAAAGCCGATTCGTCGCAGGTATCATATGGCAAGTGCAAATACCTCGGACTTTTAAAGCCTGGACGTTTTGACGTTGACGTTGAAAAATCGCCACCACAATGGCGTGCATGCAAGGAAAATTGTAACTGGCGACGTTACCACTCGCGGCGAAACATCAACACGGTTCTCAAATAAATTAATTCATGCATACCTCATTTTTAATTGCTAATCAATTGATAATGTTTATCACAAATGTTTTGAAAATCGATCCAAGGACGAGCCAACCACGCATCGTTTTGCTCGCTTATCAGGTGCAACGGTTCGCGTTTTCTCGCCCAAGAATCCAAAACATTTGCGATTTATCTTATCTCCGAGATTTTTTTTTATTGAAACGGGATTTCAGTGACGCAGCCAACGTTGCGTCATCGCCACTGGCTCTCACGACTCGAATCATCAACTTAATAATAAAAAACTGAATAATCGTTGAGATTTCCTGGTAGACCTTGCAAATTATTAACGAGGTTTTTCGCGCCGAAGATATGGACGCGCAAGGCTGCATTAATAATTTATTTTATTGTGTTGCGTGTGGTGCCCGCAAACTTCCTACTAATTGTGTTTTAAGCGGCGATGGTTGCTCATGGCTGAGGTTTCAAGGAACGAACTTTATTAAATTGTTTCATTTCGTTGGTATTTTCCTCAGTCGCATTTTGACGCACAATTTTTTTTCGATTTCTTGCTTGCTTTCCATTCGTTCAATTTGTAGTCACTGTTATTTTTCTGGGATTTAATTCGCTATCAGTTTCACGACACCTTTTGTATAATATTTATTGACGGTGTGATCTTCTTATATTTCCATAAAATTTACAGGTTTATCAATGACTACAATAGTATAAAATTATTCATGGTGTACTATCGCATTAAAAAAAAAAACAAGAGTTGTATGTCCTTTCATAAAAATAATATCGAACCTATCCTCGAACGACATTTCAACAACGACTACGAATTTGGAAATAAACAAGATGCTTTGTTAAAATAAATAAAAACGACACAATGTAACCGTGCAATGTGAAATTATACAGGGTGTTTGATTACAAAAAAATGCACATTTCGTTAAAAAAAATACCATCAACAGTGAGCCACGATTGCGATCAAAGGGAATTTTTATCAACGACTACGAATATGTAAAAAATATATATACAGGGTGTTCCATTAAACATCAAACAGTCCAACCGAACCCAACTTGAGCAAGTAGCATCACTACGAACCCAACCCAACTACTACGATATTTATTGCGGTTTTTATAATTTTGTTCAGTTTGACTTTTCTTGTGTTTTAGAAAAACGCAATTTTCACAATCTTGTCAATGTGAACATTTTTTTTATTGTCTGAATCTTGTCTTCAAATTTTCAAATTTTCCAATTTGCCCAACATAACCCACTACAACATGCAAATGCGATGCACCTTATCGCATTTTTAAAGGATTTAAACGACGTGCAACGTGAAACTATACAAAGTGTTCGTTAAAAAAAAAAACGATTGCAATCGAACGGATTTTTTATCAACGGCTAAGAATATGTAAAAAAATATACAGGTGTTCCATTAAAAAAATCAAACAGTCCAACCCAACCCAACCCAACCCAACCCAACCAGGAATATGTATACTTTTCAATATTTATTGCAGTTTTTATAATTTTGTTCATTTTGACTTTTCTTGTATTTTAGAAAATGTTTTAAATTTTTTCAAATGTTTTAATCTGACATTTTTGACCAAATTTCCAACATTTTTGACTGACTTGGTAATTTTTGACAAGATGTGTGTCCACTTCACACAAATGCATCTTGGGTGTTCAATTTAAACCGAAACAAAGTTGACTTCTATTACGTACATGTACACTGTCCTGTTGATAAAAAAAAATCCGTCTTTGCTCAAAAATGCAGCCGAGCACAACATTATTGCGATGAAATGACAATTTTACACAAAACTACGACGAAATATAATTGCACAGGGTGTTCAATTTCAAAAACAAAACTGATCAAAAATGCCATTGAACCCAACCCAACTCAGGCACCCTGTACAGTTACGACACAATTAAAAAAAAAAAACAATGTAACCAGTAACTTGTGAACACGTGCAGGGTGTATACAGGGTGTTCAATAAAAATCACAACAACAGCGGATTGAACGTCCACATCAACTGCGCACAACTGTAATCGAACGTAATTTTTCGATTATGTAAAAATATACAGGGTGTTCTATTTAAATACGAAATTTGTATGGTCGATTGGCAATTTTCTGACGACTGCAATTATATACAAATATACAGATATACAGGGTATACCATTAAAAAAAATTTTAACAACCCGTGTACGTATTTTTTTAATATTTTAGACAACGATTTTGGCAATTTTTTGTACATTTTGAACCGCATCACATTTTTAAAAACGATTTTTGCGTTTTTGACGATTTTTAAAGTCTAGAAAATTGCACAGCTATAATAATTTATTGTTTATGTTCATTTGAATTTTCGAAAATATGTGAAATTTTGCTTTTTGTTAATTTTTCTTCAAATGAAACGCGACGTTTGGGTACCGCTGGCTTAAACAACCGAATCCTCGATAATATTTACCCGCGATAAGCTAACAACGTACGCACTAGAACACAAACAAGTGCAATAACTGATTAGGCGGAAATTAAGGACAGTAGCTTTGTAGGAAACGACAGTCGACTGGCCTGCATTTTAATCACGAGGAAGTCGCCTATGCAGTTCACGCGGCGAACGCGATTAACATCGTTACTTTCGTTCGATTGTTCGAATAGTCCTTTCCCATCAGAAACGGGAAACGTCGACGTCGCCGTCGCTTCTAAAACGAAATCATTCCACCCCACGCGCATTACGATGCGTCACGCCAGTGTCATCGTACTGATAACATTTTTTTAGTCTTTTTTTTACTCTTCCAGATACCGCAAACGATAAACATGTTTCCGGAGACGTACCGCCCCAAATATCTGTCCAAGGCGCCGTCGCAGCGCGCCATCGACAACTACAACAACATATCGACGGGGCCGATCTTCGAAAATTCGGCGTTCGCGCCGGACGTCGGCGGCGGCGACAGCAACTTCAGCACGGTGTCGAGCACGAGGCCGCTCAACGGCCATCCCGTCTACGACAACCTGCGGGGGCACATTTACGGCGCTGACGAGAACATCGACTACGCGACCATCGCGACGAGTTCCGGGGGAACGCTGACCGCCGCGGGGTCCGAAGCCGACATCAGCAGGAGGGGAGAGCACGGATCCACCACCAAACTGTTCGGGCCGAAAATCTCACACGTAAGTGTATTCATGTTTTTATTTTTATTATACGTCTACGACGAAGAACGTAGGTGTCAACGTACGACCTTGCGCACACCTGTTCGTATTTAAGGGCGTTTTGCGACAGTGGAATGAAAATGTAACGGTTACGACGAGTTGAAAAATTGTAATTTAATTAAATTTTTCATCGTCAATTTTTGATTTTTTTTTTTAAAGTTATTTGTAATAATCGTTTTTAGTTTATTTAGTTCGGATCTTGTTTTATTTAATTTTATTTGCTGTTTTCAATTTGTCGTTTTTTAATTTCCAATTTTTATTCTAATTATTTTTTTTATTTTCGTCAATGTTTGTTGTTCATTTTATTTTTTTTTTACTTTTACTTGACGAATTATTTTTTCGTGATTGGTTTTCAGTTCAGATATTTAATTTATTTTCGATTTGTGTTTTTAAATTCATCAAAGAGTTCTGCAGCATAATTACAGAGGTCTGCTTTGACCGATTAAGTCGGTACTATCCAGACTTGCAACTACTTCTCGCAGCCGTCGAGACGAGAAAATAAATATAATCGTTCATGCGAACCGTTACACCCGCCCTCATCACAGCTAACATACGCTGAAACTGTGGTGGTCTGATGGGTCCTGAAGGGCGAAACGGACCGTAATCGCCGATCGCGTTCGTGGGAATTTATTTTCATTCATTTTCTCGTGTGGACGACTGCGAAGTAGTATCAAGTGTGCACGGTACGAAATCAATACGGCGTAAAAATAGTTTTTCACAATCGATTTTCCGTTGAAACTTCGCCCGTCATGATGTACGGTTATAGTTAGTTAACCGTTTCCTGTTCATATGGATGTTTTTATCGAAGAGATCGCGGGCCGATTTGAGATACGCAAAGTTTGCGGCAGATAAAGGCTATCGTTAGGACGGAAGTGGAAATTTAAATGAGATAGCGCAAATTTAAAACGGCGCCATGGGGAAAATCGACGCAGAATTTAATCGATAAGACACGAAAGTTTAGATAACTCGACGAAAGACAATCACTGAAGCAACAGATTTCGATGATAATTTCTTTTTATCTGGAGAAGTAATTAATCAAACTCGAGTTGGGTTGGTTTGGGTTGGGTTAAGTCGGGTTGATTTGGTTTAGGTTGGGTTAAGCCGGGTTGATTTGGTTTGGGTTGGGTTGGGTTGGATCGGGTTCGGTTGGGTTGATTTGGTTGGGTTAGATCGAGTTTCGTTGGGTTGAGTTGGGTTAGGTCGGGTTCCGTTGGGTTGGGTTGGGTTAGATCGGGTTCGGTTGGGTTGGATTGTTTCAATTTATGACGTAAAGGAAATTATTATTTGTAAAATTTTTTAATACTCATTTTTTCCTTTTCGTTTTTTTTTTTAATTTGGAGATACTTCTTTATCTTTCCGTGATATCTATGTTGCATATATTTAATTTTTTTTTCGTTTTCGAAGAGATGACTTCTCCAGTCTTTTTTAAATTTATTTTCTTACTTCTTCCTCGTAAAATTTTCTTCATTTCAATACTTACACAAAATTGACAACAACGGAATTAAATTCAACCCAACAGAATCCAATTCAGTAAAATCAAATCGAACTAAACCCAACTTCAACCCAACCCAACCCAACTCAACTCAACCTTATTACAGATAGCAATTTCGCAGTTACATTTTTAAACATTATTATTATTATTATTATCGCAAAGCAAACTAGATTAAAATTGCAGAAAATAACAAATATTAGGCTGCAGGTTTCAAAATCAGTGCTACAGTAAACAAATATATACAGGCTGTCCAATTTAAAAATTATCGACAAAACGCTTCACAGACGCTTCTTAAATTCGTGTCATGTAATAGCATTTTATCGACGGGCGAATTTCGTTTTTTCAAATTCATTTGTTACGTCCGTTATAAAGAAAAATGCAACGTAAAACAATAGAACAATTCGCCCAAAACGAATCTAAATCTAAATATAACCAACGTATAGATAAAAAACGCAATTTATTAAGAAATATCGGTGTCCTATGGACTAAAACGAAATAAAATATCAATCGACGCAGGAAACTCGCACATTTCGAACTTTTCAGCCAATAACTTCGACAAATTTCTATACTCGTCTAACTGCGAATTGTCCTCCGAGCCTTATCCACAAACTCAAACGCCGATTAAATTGTTCGCGGGTATCGACGATTGCGAAATACGCGACGCCTAGAATCCAGTCACTGTTTAATAAAAAAAACTAAAGGCTCAAGAATTTCGCATTCATGAAAACGTGATTAATTGCACACTAAACCAGGTAATCGCTGATTCACGCCGGTTCGTTATCAGGTACCTGCAATTAACGTTTCCCCAAACAAAGCCGTTCGCGATTATTGTGATTCATTCGGGAATTTTCAGCATCGCTTCAAATCGTTCGATTAATTTATTTTTCACGTCGACTCCGAATCTCGAAAATTGGACGACACCTACCAGATTGTATTGGTGCATATTCTTATGAAATATTCTTGAAATTCTTTCGCGAGCCGCAACACTTACACTGTTGATAATGCCCGCGTTTTATTAAAACGGATTTGTGTGTTTCGGTGGTTTCGTAGGCAGCGTTCTTTGTTTGAATGTTCGCATCGTGGCACAAAATTGCAATTTGTTTCGTTTTTATAACAAAAATGTTAACGGGTTCGCAATTTGTCACTTCGTTCACACGTTCATGTGTAATTCGTGGAGGATGAACCTTTTCGACCTGGGAATTTATTTTCTTATGCTGACCGAGCGAATCTACGAATGTTTGTTGGTTTGTGCAAATTAAAGTGCATCTCTGACTGCGTCTGACAATTTAAAAAATAAAGTGATTTACATCGTTTCTTAGGAATACACAAACATAACAATTAACGTTTTTCATTGAATGATTAGTTTACGTCTATTGCTGACCATAGTTGTTACGAATGATTGATGAGTGCACTAACCATACACTCCTGGTAAAAAAAAACTCTGCAAGTACTAGATTTGCTAATTATTTGTGCAACACTTCTGATGTTTTCCACTGATCGATCAATTAACACATCACGAATGATTTATGAGCGCACTTTAATCGCACAATCTTAACGGAAAACTTTACAAGAGCTAGATTTGTCGATGAAACAACATCGCACGGAAGCTAAAACTTGACACTTGACACATTAATTCGTTGAGTGATTCACCGATGGACAAGCGGACGTAATCTCCAACACGATACGCAAAAAAAACGTTAAAATCAAATCTTACATTCGTAATTTTTTTTTATAATCACAGACTCGAAAGAAACGATGAATTCACCTTGATGCAGAAAAAATCGCACGATCTCGGTTACGTAATCGCGTCGTCGCAGAGGCAGTAAAAAACATTCCGATTGGTCATCACGTGCCACGAATTCGAAGCGATTAAAATCAATTGAGCGCTCGTCAGTGGAATATTAGTAGTAAACGGGTTCGGCGCCGTGGTCTTGAGTGGAATATCGTTCGTTGCAATAAAAATAGCAGAGCAGAGAAAAAAGGCTCGCAGGATCGTTTCCAACAATTCAAGAGTCACTTGTGTTAAATGTTAACTAGTTTCTCTTTTCGGCATAAAAAATTAATTTAATCGTTTCCATGGCGACGTTATTAGTGGTTTCGTTATGCAATTAGCAATTTTAAATCGTTTACGTTCACAATACCATTTGTTGGTTTAGCGAACCTTACGGATTAAAACAAATACTATTCGATGCAAGAACTTCGCACTTTTATAACTGACCTAATTTCAAAAAACTGACAGTTTTGGTGTGAAGTCGATAAAATTGTTTTACAATTATTAGTATCATTTGTATTCAACGATAGGAAAAATTTATTTTAGCGACACCTTCAAAGTGACCGTGGGGCAGGCGCTACGCAATACTCACATCGATTTACATTTATGTTAAATAAGTGATTCATTTAAATCGCTTAACCTTTAATCGCGACCGTTTATTGCGTTTCCGTTGCAATCACTTGCGAAAAAATCCCCACCGTGTAAAGTTTAATTTCAGCTGCCACCAGGCACCCCATGAATGTTTTGGTCCTTTACAGCCTTCCTCGATATTCTCGAATTTGTCTACTTTATTTCTTATAAACATTTAACAGAAAAAATAACAAACCCTTTGCAAAAATTAAGGGGGGGGGGGGCTGCTAACAGTCCAACATTCCGGAAATTAGGCGTTCGATAAGTTTTAAATTTTAAATTACGCTTACCATTGGGGGGGGGGGGGGGTAACAAAAATTGTAATAAACAATGGCAAAGAATACGAAATCATTTGTTAATTTGTAGCCAAGCACGGAAACTTTTCAATCGATGAAAATACAACTGCGACGTTACATAAGAATAAAATAATTACACAAATAATTACACAAATCACAAATAATTAACAACAAAAACAAAAAGATTACATAAAAATAATAGCTAATGGTAATGAGAAACAATTACCTGTAAATAACAGCACGTTAAAGTCGTTAAAACACTCGACAAACTCATAATAAGAAGCGTTCGATTAAAGTTTTTATACAAAACGCCCCCCCCCCCCCCCCCATATTGACAGTGAAAGCCGAATGTTAAGTGCTACAAAAAAACTTTTCCTTAAATAAATATAAATTATTGGATATTTTGCGTCAGTTTCTACCATTAATTTTTTTAAGCCTTCTACAGCTTGTAAAAGATTTTGTCAGTTGGTTTTTATCAGCATCTGACAAGTTACTTGATATTGTGGCAAACTTTCGGCAGCTTGTAAAAGCTTTTGTCAGTTCATGTTTACTTTCATCACCGTTTGACAAGTTGCTTCATCTTGTGACAAACTTTTACCCCTCATGATACTCGTCATCGTATAATCGAAAACTTTCGAAACTTTGTAGAAGCTTATGTCAGTTCGTCGTCTTTTATAAGCCTCTGATCTTGTGACAAACTCCATTAACACAACACTGCGTTCGTCATCTTCTAATAATAAAAGGTTTCGACAACTTGTAAAAGTTTTCGTGCGCGATTTGTGCACATTTCCATCGTTAGGTGCACTTCGGTAGAACACTTCAAGAAAAAGTGGGTGCACCATAAATCCATTAAGAACAGAAGTTCAGATTTTTAATATGTACATAAATACGGTGATATGTACCATCGTATCAAATACGTACGAGACGATCAGATTAAAGCACGGTTCGTTATTATACAAAAGTGTCAGTTTATTTTTTTTTCCAGAGGCGGCTGTTCCAAGAAGTTTTTAATTTCAGTTGATTCGAAACAGGGTTTTTTTGCTAGCAAGACATTTTTTTAACAAATTTGTTCAGATTTCCAGGACATGTTCAGGACAGTTCGGATAACATTGGTTGGGTTAAGATAACAAATATTAACGGTTATTGTTGAATTCAAACGCAGCAAATTTTAAATATAAGTTATTGTTATAAGTTCGACTTTTACGACGATTCTCAAAATTTTCATTTGTTTGGCGTTGGACTGTTTTTTTTTCTATTTCGGGCAGTTTCATTGATTCAAGCTAGACTTGGCCATTGTTGCAATTTGGACTTTTTCTTTATTTCTCAACAATTTTTGTGATGAATTCGTATATTTTGAACGTTTTGAATTTTCGATGGGTTGGGGTTTGGTCGTTGTTACAATTTTGGTAGAATACAATTTTTCACATTTTCGGCTATTCTCAAAATTTTCAACTGTTTTTTTTGTATACTTAGGGCATTTTTAGTTTTGGTTGGGTTGGGTTTGGATCTGAGCATTGTTGTCATTTTGACCGAAGATATTTTTTCAGTTTACTTGTTTGGCGTTGGACGAATTTTTAATTTATGAACATTTTGACTTTTGGATTGGGTTGCGTTAGGGTTGGGGTGGGTTGCGTTGGGTTGCAATTTTGACTGAAGCCAATTTTTCATTTTTTTAATTTTTTCTTTAATTTTCCAAGTGTAACACTAGGATCAATAATTTGTTAACAAACCCAATCGGTTTCGTACGATTTCGAATTTATATTCAACGTACTTTGTACGAGTTCCGACGGCAGACGAATCCGAGAAAATCTTGGGTTAAAAAATAGTGAATACTAAAAACCACAGATGCACAAAATAAAATTCAATTTCATGATGTCCGAAATTAAATTAAAAACAAACATATCACGCGTTATCAAAACATGCGAAAGGGGGATCAAACGCATTTGGGGTGCAATAATCTAGATCGATAAAAACAAATCTCAGTTTTGATTGGGTTGGTTTTCTTAAACATAATTTCTTAACCACGTCTGAAGAAATTCCAAGCATATCGCCAGTCACATTTGAAAAAAAAAATACGTCCAACGAAGCTAAATTATTTTCGGGGCGCAACAATCTGGGTCGACGAAGACATAAATCATCGACCACGTTATCGTTACCGCACTTTTACAACGAAATTGCCAAACTTCACCTCGTTTCCGCGACGTTCGAACTCGACCAATCGATCGCGACCGTCTTCCGTTCGATTTTTTCCGGTGCCCCCGTTACCCCGACGAAACCGAATTCGTCAATTCCGCAGCTGTTTTTTACAGTCCGTCGGCCATGCGACGCGCCGGGCTCCTCCGCCTCGAGCTTTAACTTAGTCGACGCGCGGCCACCGCCGAGAAAACGATATCGCGCGCTCGCCCCGTCTTCCGTCCTCCGTCCAATTAACCGATCCGTCGGCTCGCGCGATCGAACCCAATTAACATGCAAATGCTGCAGTGCGACGCGCTAACATGGTCTTCTTCGAGTCGCGATAAACTATGATTACCGACTACTACGGCGGCGGGAATCGCGAATATTACGAGTACCACACTTACCCGCCGCAGTTCTACCTCCGGAGGAGCGCCAACCTCAACACCTGGACGTACAAGTTGAAGTGTTTCGTGGTTTCGTCGGATTGCTTCAAGTTCGCCGCCTCCAGAAAGTGCAAAGTGAGTCGATTTGAGTTGCGTTGGGTTGTTTCCGGGGTTCTTTGTTTGTTTGAAACGGCTGCGCTTCCGCAATTAACTGTTGGGTTTCACCTTTAATCGATGTTAGTTTTTTCCGTCTTTTTATATTTCAACAACTCAAACTGAATTTTTTGCCATTGCTGGTCGATCAAAAAAAATCTAGAATTTCGTGGAGTTTTTGTCGATGTGATGGGTTGTGTTGAGTTGCTATGGCTCCAGACTAGTTACATAAATATTTGTAACTAGCCTGGAGCCATAGCAACTCAACTTGTCAAAAGATAAACCTCTTCCTCTTTTACTCAACCAAACTAAATATTAATTTAAAATGACCGATAACACTGGATTTCACAAAAAAATGCATTAAATCCAAGGAATCCATAGTTACATTATCAAGCAGGCAATTTACTCCAAATTTGAAATGCAATCGATTCAAATTAAATTAACACTTGCGGTTCTCAATGTCGAAAAACGTTTCACGAATTTTAGTTTGTTTCAACCCATGGTTTTTATTACGTATTTTTTTTTTTAATGAGTCCGACACGAAGATGAGTAGTCTTCATATATAATGAACCCAATAAAACCACATAATTGATTGTCAGTAAGTTCGGTTAACTAGAAAGAACTCGTACGTCAAACTTAGTACATTATCGTGAGTGCATAAGAACCCATTCACGAAATCGTCCATTCTCATTGGTCAAAATCGCTTATCTACGGGTTGCCAAAATTTTGTTAAATAGGTACTTATTCCCCATTAAATTTTAATAACCGCGTCAGCTCTCACTTGGTTCATATCACAGTTAATCCGACGCGTTGTTTTTTTTTTTCAAAATTATACTGAACGAGTAAAAAAATCGATGATAACAATAACAAAGAATTAAAAACCAACGCTGCGAAGAAGTCTTGTTTCTCTTCTAGTGTCTAATAAAACTACAACGATGTCAAATTCGTCTCATTTTTTAAAACTCGCGACTAGACCACGTAATTCAACCCAGGTTGATTTTTTCCACCCGAATATAATACAAACGCTCAAACAAAATAACAAAGACAACCGACGCACGCAAACGCGTAACAATAATAATAATAAAAAAAAAAAACGAAACCTACGTGACGCAAAAACAGCACACGCGAAGGAAGCGATCGAATTAGAACGTCGCGCGTTCAAGGCAGCGAAAAAATCGACTTCCCACAGAAACAAAAAGCGGCGGTGCTTATTTTTTATGTAACGCCGAGGAAACGTTTCCCAAGCGTAATTGGCAAATTGCGGCGCGCTCGGGCGATTTGCATACGACGGAGGATTTCGATAATTAATCGCGCGCGCACATTTCGCGTTTTAATTCAATGGTAACTTAGAAGGGGGAAGGTTGCTAGATTTTCGCGTGATTTCCACAAATTGACGAAAATTGGGAAGAAAAAAAATTGGAAAAATTACGTACCCACGACGAATGCTTCCCAATCTAGAGCATAAATAACCAAAACGCTAACAGGAACGTGATCACCGGTAATTATAATTCGACGTAAACGCAGAGTTGCAAATTCGAACGCGTCCCATTTCTAAACTATTACAGATCGACATATTCAATCGCGGACTTTATGTTGAAGAACTCAGTTCATTACAATTTTGTGTACTATTATAATTATGGACAGAGTACTAAAGGATACAAAACAACGAATGAAAAAACTTAACACAGTTACAATCTTAATATAAACGACATAGTTACTTATCGCTGGCGTACACGTTAAAAAATATATATATACACCGCAAAAATGTCCAAATTCAACTAATGTCAAGATATTAAAGAAAATGCAATATGCATTGGGTTGGGTTGGACTGATTTCTGTTGGGTTGGACTGGGTTAGGTTGGGTTGTCTTTTATTTTCTATAAAATTTTTAGTTACAGTCAGATACTATAAACGTTGACAAAAAATGAGTATCAACGCCATCTGATCATCAATACCCCACACCCGTGCTGCTACTTAATTGCAGTGATCTTCATCGACTGATAAAGTCGGTACATACCCATACTTGCGCAGAGTGTTAGATTTTTGGCGAATAAAATTTTCGTTTGACATTATTTTACAATTTCAAAAAAATTGGAACTTGGTAGTTTTTAATTTTTGGACATTTTTACAATCGTACATTTTTTAACTATTTGACAATTCATAGTTACGCACCTGGTGTTAAATTGCGAAAAACTTACCTCGAGTTTTGGAGCAGCATTCGCGCCCTGCGATCCCTCCTTGACGACGCACTAAAATGTTTCGAGAGAAGCCATCTGACTTTGAACGCTTGTCATTTCTAAACTATTACAGCTAATCGAATACGTTGGTTGCAATGTCAAATCGCTACGAACCTAAATCTAATCCAATCTCTTAAAAAAATTACCTCAATTCAAATCAGTGTCGCACACCCCAATCGAACACAACTCAATCTTATTCGCAAGTCCACACGTCAACCCCAATAGTCTGATCCAAACATTTAGATGTCGAATTGATTTCATTTATCCCGAAATTACATCTCCTTTGACTTTCGACGACCAGCTTTCCCATCGAATCTACAATTCGACTTATTTACACCGGTGACGTAGATAAAGCGTCTTAACTGCAAGATAACGAGCCAAATTATTGGCGGCAATAAAGCCTCAGTGCGTCTCGTGTCGGCGATAAAATGCGCGGGTGCGTTAATCGATTGCGCTTCTCGTTGCGAAAGTTCGCCCTGTTGTGCGAGAGCTGCGCGACTTCGGTACGTGCCGTGTTTTTCGCTTAACTGTCCGAGACAGGGGTGGAGGTCGTTCGTGTGACTCACGATTTGCGAAACTAAATCCGGATTTACTTGTTTACGATCGAGTTATCGATTAGGTCACGTAGGTGTTTTTGTAATCAGTTGTCGTTGGAAAATTTCTGTGTCCAGGTGAAGTTCCAAAGTTTGGCAATTTTTTTGCATTTTTTACAATTTTGTTAATGTTGGCGTTTTGTCAATTTTGATTTTTTTTATTTTTAAGAATTTCGCATTTTTATATTTTCTCCATTATTTTTAATTTTTGAGGCCCTTGGTATTATTTGCATTTTTCCATTTTTTTATCATTTTGTCAATTGTGTCAACTTTCATATTTTCCTATTGCTTTTTTTTCCCAATTTTGGGTATTTTTTCATAATTTGTTACAATTTTAATTGGCCTCGACGCAACGATTACCCGTTTCACGAATTTTCTAAGAAACGTCGCGCATCCCATCGGTCATTTTAACGACGTCGTTTACACAAAATCGATTTAAAAAAATTCAAAAAAATCTCTTTAACACCCAATCATCATCATCGTCGTAATTGTTTCACAATTGCCAACGTTGCGCGTTAATTAGACGCCGATGCGTTTCTATTCCAATTACCTTTTCCAGTTTCTTGGTCGCCGTAATTTCGACTCGTGTAACAAGACAAACGACGGCGGCGAGGACGGGTGAAAGTAAAATAATGAAAACGACACAGTTCGGCGATAAATCGAATCGCTCCGGCGAGAAAAGTGCGTTCGTAACGGTCGACGTAAACGCGCCGCTCTTAATGGCCTTTCTTTCGCCGCTGATTTTTTTCTCTTTTAATTGGCCGGCCATTGTAAATTCTAACGACGCTCGATTTCGAATGAAAACGTTTTGACGATTTGACGTTTTCCACGTTTCGTAATAAAAATTAGAAAAATAGCATAAAACTCTATACTTAGATTTTAATAACAATGTTATAATTTATGTTTTTTTTTTGTTGCAGTCTTGTAGTAACTGTCTATCGTACGTGGAGACCGCATTATGTACGGCGTCGTTTGCTTTCGGCCTCGGCAACATCTACAGACTACCCCAGGCGGTGCTAGGGGGCGGCGGACTCCCCTTTTTAATTGCCTACATCGTCCTGGCGATACTCGTGGGGCTTCCACTGCTAATCCTCGAAATCGGATTAGGGCAGATCGTACAAGAAGGCTTCACGAAAACCTGGCGGGCGGTGCCGTTCTTCCGAGGTAAGATTCTTACAAAAAAAAACTCACACGGTAACTTCTATCGAGCGTGTGATTTTTTTCTTCTTCAGTAGATAGAATGTCTTCGATCAAAGAGACGTTGCGACATTTTTCTGCGAACCGGGCGGTGAAACGCCGCTTTATTCAAATCGGGCGAAAAATATCCTTCGGGTCGGGTTACGCAAGGCAGGCGGGCGCGCTTGCGAAACGCGCACGTTATCGGCGGCGAATGTTGCGGAATTGCATTAGATTTTGAGCTCGCCGGCTATTTGGAAAGCGCATTCCGTCGCACGCGTTGGAATCGACGAAAACGGCTTTTTAAGCGAGACGCGGCGTGTGTGGAAATTCGCGCGCTCTTCGTGTCGCCGATGGGAACAAGGCCGTGGCCTATACGCCGCATCGGTTTCAAAATGTTAACTGAAAATGCTTTAAAAGAAATTTTGTTACGTAAACGGTTTTTTTTATAAATATGCCAAACATGTCCGCAGACTCGAACAACGTCAGAATTGTAAAAAGGACATTGGAGGAAATCCAAATATTTAAATTCATCAAAAAATGTCAATTGTAGCCAAACGATCCAAATTGTCAAAAATGTCAAAGGGACAAATAAAAAAAAAATATTATCGGCAATAAAAGTAGCAAAATGTGTACGTAAAGGAAATAAATGTTGAACAGAAAATAAATGGCAAACATAGAAATAAAACGCTTAACATTTGTACAAAAATATTAAAAATTGTTAAAATCGAAGAAGAAAATCCACAACAGTTGCAAAAAAATCACAACCGTTGCAAAACTATCACAACTGGCAATGGTATTTTTGATAAAAAAATCCACAACGGTTGCAAAAAAAATCCACAACCGTTTCGACAAATCCACAACGGTTTTCAGGCACATACACAACCTTTGCTCAAACTCTACAACGCATATTAAAAATTGTTGAAATTGCCTAAACACAAAAAAATTAAATTCAACGATTAAAAAATACAAAAAATTGTCAAATCTGTCGAAAGCGAAATTAAACAAAATGTCAAAAGTGCGAAAAACAAACTGCAAACATCTTTACGTTGTACGAGGGGAGGTGGAAAAATGTCGAGATTAACAACAATTCAATGAAAACACAAAATATAAAAAAAATTGTTTTGTTTCTCTAAAATACACAAAGATAGAAGGGAGCCCCCCTCAAACATTAATAAAATTATAAAAATAAAAATATAGAAATTAATAAATTGAACAAAACATCAAAAGTGCGAAAAATATAAAATTCCAAAATTTTTAGATCGTGGGGAAAGGGGGGATTATCAAAAATACCTCTACAACATATGTTAAAAATTGTTGCAACTGCCTAAAATATAAAAAAATTAAATTTAACGATAAAAACAATTGTCAAATTCGTCTAAAATGCACACAAGAATATTTTTTTTCAAAAATTTTTAAAATGGCAAAATTGTCAACACTAAACATAAACACAATGTAAAAAAACAACATTTAGAAAAAAAAACCAAGTGGGTCTAATTATCCTAGAAACGATAACTTTTCGTTAGGTCACAGCGCCAGTCACTTTCTAACCTGGAATTTTCAAAAGCCCTGCAAATCTTTGCGTACGAAATTTACATTCGTGTGCACGTTTTTGGCACGAAAACGTCATTCGTGACACAAAATCACATAAATCGAATGTCCATGTTTGTGGAACAGGAAAATAAGCCAAGTCATACGTGCATTTAATGTAAAATTAATATTTTGTGGCAAAAACAGTAAAAAATGTAATAAACAACTCTAAAGAATCTCAATCATAAAAATATTAATAAAGAATTTTTTTTAATATCAAAATTGGGACAAAATTAAAAAAAAAATCAAAAACTCGAAAAATATAAAATTTTAAATATTAAAATAAAAACATTTTTACATTGTGTGATCGGGGGGCAAACATACCAATTCGAAAATTGAAAAAATGCATCAAATTTACAAAATCTAAAATTTACCAAAAATCCTACCTTGAAAAAATTATCAATAAAAAATTGCCAAACTGATCGAAATTTTACAAAAACGAAAATATTCAAATATCGTACTCAATTATTTCACTCTAACAAAATTGAAAAAATACAAAAACCCCATCAACCTCGTCGAACATCCCAAAAACGCAAACTTATCAAACCCGTCGAAAATAAGAAATCGCAAAAAGTTACGTCGAGACGGCCTTGGTTAGTTGTGAGTTGACATTTTTGCGATCGTAAACACCGCAAGTGCAATCCACCGGTGACATTTTTCCGCAATTACTAATTCGTCACGTACGGAACATAAACGACCGCACGTGCGTAGCTCGCAGTAAAAAAAAATAATTGAATAATTCACGCGACGCGATGGCCTAGAACTTCTTCGCCGCGTTCGCACAAAACGATTTTGCGGCGAAAAAGAAACAAGCGACTGAAATCAAAAAGCAAAAATTCCAACAAGTCAAAACAAAGTGAATCATCGAACGCGTTGTTGTTTGCGTTCACATGCGAATCGCAATTAACGAAACGTTTGTCGAATTGTCGCCGCGTTTCGTGTAATCTAATCGCAGTAATCTAAAAATCGAGCGCGGCTTGTGGCATCGAATAAACTTTATCGCTTCCCGAAATATTATTGCACCTCGCTCGCCCACGAACATATCCAATACTAATGCAACAATAATTTCAAAACATTTCCATTATCGTTGTAATGACAGTCGATGATGAGTTGCATATAAATATTTTTTTTTTCTCTCTATTTTTGTTATTTATTTACGTATTGTATGTGTAAATTACTATAGAAAAATATGTTTGTTTCACATCAGCTAAACGAAGGTTTGTTTTAGGCGTTGGATACGTGAAATTGCTGGCAGGATGTCTCCTGGGTATATATTACCCCCTGTATATGGGACTGTCGGCCTACTACATAGTATGGTTTGCCATGGGCAGGCCACCTTTCAGCGAATGCGAGGTCGTTAAAATGAAACCGGTGAGTTTTTCAATAATGTCAAATTATTTGTACCCCCCCCCCCCCCCCCCCCTATTCTGATTTCACGAAATTGATTAAATATTTTTAAAAAAATTAAACCTGATATGTCAACATTTTCAAGGAATTTACAAATCAGAGTTACTTGCTCCCCACCCCCACCTATTTGTAAAATATTTCGACAGTTTTTGGCGCACGTCACCGAACCCAAGGTCTCGGACATCATCAAAAAAAATAAAAATAAAACGCGTTTGCCAATTTCCATTCGCCGCATTCCAACGGGCTGTCCGCGTTTTACGCGCGCCGACAGCTGCTTACGGTAATTCGAGGCAAATTACGAAATCAATTAACCGTCCGCGTCGGTTTAAAAACGCGGCGGAGTTTAATTAGCGGCGGCCGAGCGTACGGTAAACGCAATGGACGGCAGGAAGCGGTAACGGCTTCCGGCGCGCGAGCGAAGTTGGTCAGTGAGACCACCGCCGAGACCCGAACGGGGCGCTCCCGCCGCCCGTCTACCTGCCCGCCCGACCGACCGCCGATGCTATCGTCGAAAAAGTGACCTTTAAAGGTCTAGTTGTGCCGGTCGTTAAAATTCCGCCAGGCCAGATTGTCTCTCGAGACGATATTACGCCCACTTTGCTTTACGAACCGATTTGTGTCACGACGGGCTTAAATGACAAGTGCTTTTAAAAACGCACTAAAAACGACGATAGTAGATAACGACCGATAAGTGCATTTCCTTGAATTTAACATCGCATGAACTGTCAAAATCACACAAACTTACGATTCGTTAAAGACGTGAGCATTTACTTACCGCGAACATATGTTTATTGACGACGCTTTTTGCATAACGGTTGGCCATTCAAATCTGATGTAAATTTAAAGTTTGTTAACGCAAGCGTGGGCTTCTAGAATTAGGTTACGTTGCGCTACAGGAGCGTCAATCAGTTTGTCCAATATAACAAAAATCAATCACAAACATCCCTAAACAAACATAAAATCATCCCGATCTAATTTGTCATGCAATCAGTTTGTCCAACGTACGAAACGTGAAACATTGTTTACTTCGTTTTACAACTTGCGCATTTACTACTACGACGCAGTAGCCTGTGTTTTCATCAAACGAATTTGCTTGTTTACCTCCGGCGGATTTAATAGCCGCCGTTTACATCGCGCCAGCGACGCGTTTTCTCCCGAACGAGTTGTAATCGCCCATCATTGCCATTACGAATCGAGCGAGCGACGACGCGTGACGTCACGACCGACACCTTCGACTTTATTAATAGATTCGCGCAATCGGCGCTTCGTTTTTACGAGGCGCGAGTCGTAAAAGTAAATTCGAATCGACGATGATACGGATTTAACGCCGCGATTGGTGTAGAGCGGCACAACGTCGGCGTCACGTTTCGAAATTTGAACGGCTGGCGCAACGTAAATTCGCTTAAATATGAACGAGTACTCACCGATCGACGTTCTCGGAGGATTTCAGGAATCGTACTTGACGACGACGCGGCATCCGCGACCTCGTTCTCTCCAATTTTCTACGCATTTACGTCTAAATAAGCGACACGACACAAACGTAAACAACATCGTTTTAGGACCAAAAATTAAAATGGCGGGTTGCTATGGTAACGAGCTTATGGAGGTAGTGTTGCGCCACCTGTCGGTTCATTGCGATACTGGCGGCGATTATGAAATTTGTATAATTTAAAATTTAAAAAATTACGATATTTCTTGTTATCCATGGTGTAATGAGTCGTATTTATTTCTATTAGTACAATATGTTACTGACATATTTCCTCGTTTCAGGTCGGATATCGAACCGTCGGCATTTCAGGCCAACAATGCATCAGGTAAGTCGAACTACTCGCTCAACATTCCCACCTAACGACGTTTTTTCGCAGGAAAACCTTCCTAGAATCTCCATACGTCAACCCTTATTGGTTCGGCATTTTCACCGCCTTCTTGTTCGTCGGCTGGGTGCTAACGATGGCCTGGTACGTTTCCGCAACAAATTTTCGATTCGCTAAATTCACTAACCCCAACTTTTGCTTGCAGGCTCGTGAAACGCACGAAAACTTACGTGATCGCCCTCATGATCTATTTAATGTGCACGTTCGGGTGTTTCCTCGCGCTGATCGTCAGGGGCGCCGAGCGGAGCTTCGAGGGGATCGAAAAGCTCGGCACGGACGCAGACTGGACGATACTGGGCACGGCAAACGTAAACATCGTCGCTTTATCCAAACAAGTTTTAACGTTTCTTTTCGCAGGTTTGGTACTACGCGGCGGTGCAGGTTTTTTTCGCCACGCATCTGGGATTCGGGGTGTTTGTCACGAACTCAGGGATCATTTTTAAGAAGGTTAACCCCGTCGTGTAAGTTTCGTCGATTGATTGGCGGCGTTATCTTATTTGGTTTTTTTTTTCTCGATAGGATGGCTGTCGGGTACACGGTGACGAATTTGCTCGTGGGGATTGTGGCGGTGCTGTTGTGTTTCACATTGACTGCTGGTGTTGATGCAGTTCCAAGAGCTGGGGATATAACGCAGATACATCTCTTGACGACGATTTACGACGCAACGGTGAAGGACAGTACGTACAGGGGATTGGCGTGGGCAATTATCGCTTTCTTCTGCGTGTTGTTCTCTGGTTACATCAGCATGGTGAGTCATTTGCAGGAAATGCTAACGAAAATTATTAAAAATTATTTAATTATTTAATATTCCTATAAACACATTAAGCTGATTTAAATATGTTTTATAAAAGAATGTAGTGATTGATGTTGTGTACATAAAATCACAATAAAATGGTCTTTGTCTACAAACAATTCAATGAAAGTTAATAAACAACAAAATAAATCATTTCCTGCTAACATTGTCGAAATTATTTAAAGTGCTAAAATTTATTACTGTTATTTGCGTTAAGTATTATGTACGATTTTTGTTTGTAATAAACTTATTGTGAATATTGCTAATAAAGATACTTAATATTATTATTAAGCTATTAATAAATTTATTGCGAATTTTGCTAGCAAAGGTTATTCCTATTAAGTTATTAATAAACTTTAAATTAATTACGAATTTCTCAACAGACGACAGTCCTCTACACAGTTGTCAAAGCAATCAGATCGGAAACCAGAAAACAGTGGTGGCAGGTGGCCGTCTTCGTCGGAGTATTCGGCTTCATCCTAAGCACCGCCATTTTACTCCGTCCAAACTTGCAGATCCTCCACATGTTCGACCACTACATCGTCGGGAATCTCATCTTGCTGACGGTCATCGTCGAAGTCGCCGCCTTCGGCCTTTTCTACGGTAAGTTCTCTGCGTTTCGTGTGGGTGACGTTTAACGATGGCAAATTTTGCAGGTCAACAGCGGATACAGTCGGACTTCGAGTTCATTTTGGGCCGCCGATTGTCCCGTCTGTGGAGCAGCCTGTGGTGGTTCAGTCCGGTGCTTCTTACGGGAATCTGGATTTGGGCGTTTGCCACTCTGCCCTTGAACGGATACTTGGACGTCGATCCGGTTTGGTTGTACGCCACTGGATGGTCGGTGGTCCTGTTGGCGTTGCTTTTCGTCATCGCAATGGGAATCTACCACGTGACGAAACAGGAGGAATATTACACGTTTTATGATGTTAGTTGAACGTATTATTTATGTCATAGAGTTAGTTGATGTCATTAACCTTGTAAAATAGACAGGCGGCAAGTTCTAATGTTCAAATGCGGCTCGCGACAACAAATAGAATTCTTATTCTACCTTTCAATGAAATTTTTTATCATTGGTTTTAAAAAAATTTATAAAACAAAAAATCACAGTAAATATTTATTTCAGTAGAACGTTGTAGAAGTAGCAGTGTTTAATTTATTACCAATTTTATTAAAATACTCTACTTTCTTTCTATTTCAGAAACTGAAAGCAGCCGTGAGATTCTCGCGCAAATGGGGTCCCACCGACCCGATCATGCGCTACAACTGGGTCCAGTGGCACAGCAAGGCAAAGGACGGCGAACGCGACTTCACGTTGCGCCGCAAGGGCACCCGCGATTACACCCACTCGGTCAAGAACCGCAGCAAGTACTCCCCGACGAAGTACACCCCGGCGATCTCGGAGCTCTCCCCGAAAGACGACGCCACGGCTTATCGCCTGAACGACCAAAACCAAAACAACATAACTCTGAAGAACCTCACCAACATCGAGGACACTTACCACATCGCGTCGAACGGACATTTGACGAGGCCGGCGCACGACCGGCCTTTAAGGATCATGTCGTTGGTCGACACGTTGGATCCTCCGGCGATCAAACGCACGCCGAGGAGCGTCTCCGATATTGAGCACCGGTTAAATTTGAATCCGTTGGCGCGGCTCGACGTGAATCACGATTTGCACAGTGACATCGGCGGGTCTGAAGGTTACGGGACGTTCAGGAAGGGACCGTTTATTATAGACGGCGAGGATTTGGATCACGTGTGTCATCGAAGGAACAGTTATTTGGAAGACGCCACCGAGTTGTAGTATGAACTTTAAAAACTCGCTCGAGTGGTGGTGAATACGGCTGTAAATAACCTTTTTTTTATATGTAAATCGTCGAAAACGTCTCTTAAAAATATGAAAAATTAATCTATATACCTTTTTCTAAAGCTCGTACTTTTAGGATCGACGTCTTCACAGTCGTCGCTGATTGTACATAAAAATTATAGGTGTTCATAATATATTTTCTATTTATTATTTAAGTATAGTTAGTTTGTAATTTACGACTGTTCTTTTTATATTACATATTTATACGTCGTTAATCCGGTTGTTACAGAAAATAATTCGCATCAGTTTCAACCGGGTTAAACGTACTTATTGCATTTTTCACAACTTATAGACTGGTTTGTATATTTAACGAAAATAAAACTTTGTTGATACGTATCATCGTGTGTATAAATAAAATCTTTTTATTGTCGTTAAAAAAAAACTATGTACATCACCGTTAAGCTTGTATGCTATGGCAAGAATCGTACGCTTTGGCGTTCACTTGCTTCAGGATGATCTTGAGCGCGTTACCGGGGCCGCATTCGAACGTTCGTGGGAAATACTCGCCGGGATCTCGTTCGTACATCACGTGCATCGTTTGTTCCCACTTCACCGGTTTCACAATCTAATAGTTTATTAAAATTAATATTTCACACAAACTATTAATTATTGATCACAAGTTAAATAAATTTCTATTAATTCGTTACACAATGCATTAAAAATAATCTCTGGTCTGGTGTTGAGGTTTTAACTAATGAGTCTTTATCACCTGCCGCATTTGAATCTGATTTAATGGACAAATTAAATAAATACGAGAAAACGTATTTCAACTAAAGAAAACTGAGTAGAAAGTACAAAAAGCTTTTGAGAAATACCAAAAGAACACTGGAGAACAGATTAGAGTCCAAAAAAGAAGAAAAGAAGAATCTAAATGTCAAATTAATTTAAATTTAATAAGATGTCAAACTACTCCTGTGATAATAGTTGGAATAATTGGAGACTGTAGTTGGCAAATAAATTGAAACAAACTCATACTTGATGATAAGCTTGCTTCAATTTAATCTTGTGATAATATTAAAATGTGGACTTACCTGTTTAGGTAATTGTTTTTTAATATGTTCGGCATTTCTGTACCTCTTTCCATCGACGTTCGAATAAACGTTGATGAGCGGATCTTGTACGTCGCTCTTAAGCAACGCCTTGCGAAACGGCTCCACCGCCGGCGCCATCAGGTCGCAATGAAACGCCCCGCTCACCATCAACCGCGTCACCCTTCGCAATTTGAATTCCTTCGCGTTCTTTTCCAAATAATCCAAAGCGGCTTCGCTTCCGGCGATGACTTTGCAATGCGGGTACAAATAATTAGCTATGCGGCACTCGGGATGCTCGTCGCCCTTCTCCAAAGCCCACTCTTTAGCCCTGGCGCACGCCTGAATCACGTTGCTGTCCGGTCCGTACGAAACCCTCGCCATGCCGCCTTTGAAAGCCTCGCTGGCCAGCTGCATGGCCTCGGCTCTGATTTTCACCAACTGCAAGGCCCGTTCGAACCCGATGGCTCCGGCGAAAACCAACGCTGTTAACTCGCCGAGGCTGAACCCGGCGGTAGCGACGCAATTATCGATGGCGTTGGGTCGTTCTTCCTTTAATCGTTCCAATGCCGCCAGTGACGACACCATCACCGCGGGTTGGCAGTATTTCGTCTGATCCAGTTTTTCTTTGGGACCCTCGAGGCACAACTTCAACAAATCGTACTTTAAAATGTAACTTGCCAAGTCGAAAAGCTCCTTCGCCATCGGGAACTTAACCAAGTCTTTCGCCATACCGACCGATTGACTGCCTTGCCCCGGGAATAAAATAATCGAAGCATCGCGGGGATCTTTCTTCGCCCGTTTGAAGTAATCGCCCTGTTTTCGCACCTTAGCTCCTTGCGGGTACGGCAAAGTCGCCCATTGTTGCTCCACGTTTTTGACGTCGTCGAACGACGCGGCGTCGTCCAGCAATTGTTTCAACGGAGACTCGTTTTTCTTATCTCGCAGAACCGAGCTCACGTGAAACTGGCACGTTGCTCCGAAACGATTTCTGACGGCGAAACGGCGCAGCGCGTTCATACTTATTTACGTTTTCGAACTTGGCGCCATGCGTCGAACCACCACGGCCGGCGAAAAATCGACTTCGCTCGCGATATCGATTCGCGCGGAATTAAACGGCGATTAAAAGGCTGCGAGGGCGCCGATTCGGGCGGCACTTGTGAGCTTCGAGCGATCCGCGTCCATTTGTCGTCGCCGAACGGCGCGATCGCGATCCTGCCGGTTTAGGTTATGTGCGCGCAACTGTCACTTTCACGTGTTGATTTTTCGCGAATCGGCGGACGTACGCTTCGCAAAACTCGTTCGCGCCGACGGTGCTGTTCCAAACGCAACTGGTGAACGACGTGCCCGTCGGGAGCGATCCTCCGCGGATATTCGCGGATTAAAAATAATTGCGTCGAGCCGAACTGGGTGAAGATGTCGCTGCGCGCGCGGGAGTTTTGAAACTATGAACGACTCGCCGGTGAAGAACGAGCCGCTCGACGAGGACGATCTGTTCTATTTCGAGTCGGATCATCTGGCGTTGAAGGGGAACGCCGAGTACAGCGAGCTGCTGAAGACGGTGTTCATTTTGGAGGCGCAGCGCAAGCGGGCCATCGATGTAAGTGCGGTTCGTTTGCGTGCTTCGTATTCACGCCTTACGTTTAGGATTACAGCAAAGTCGTCGAGTTGCAAAAGGAGCTGGGGAGGGATCCGCTGGCGATGGTCGAGAAGCTCAAGAACGGGGTGGCGTTGGGCGTCCCCGACTTGCAGCACATCGTCGAGGTGCCCAAGATCAACTGGTCCAAGTTCAACGTCTCGATTCCGGAGGAGTGCATTAAAGCGCTGAACACCGACAGGGTCGATAGGTTAAAGGCGGACGACTTGAAGAGTAGGAATTCCAAAACTACTCACAGCCAGGTAAGTGCGGTCAAACTTATTATAACTTGATTGCAAATTAAGCTGAATGACGACTGTTGAACTTTCAGCCGTGGACTGTCGAGGAGCAGAAGCGCTTAGAAGAATTACTGGTGATATATCCCCCGGAGGAAGTCGAGCTAAGACGATTTAGAAAAATCGCAACCGCTTTAGGTTAACGAATGCTCGTGGATGCACTTGACGGTGGTTATTGATAAATTCGCTTTGCAGGTACGAGGACGTTTCGTCAAGTCGCGAGCAGGGTACAAAAATACTTCTTGAAGCTGAAAAAGGCTGGGATGCCCATACCCGGTCGTATACCTAGGATTATTGACCGAAAGGTAATAAGATTTTAGAGCTTGCACAAGCAATGTAGTTTTTGTTTAATTTATTTTGCTGCGTCAATGCCAACTTTTACTGTGTATTACTATTGTACAACAACTGCTTGCACTTTTCGATTTACTGCCGAATCGTTTAATTCGGATTTTTTTTTTGTTCAGCGGGCGCACCGGCACCAGCGCCTCAACCACTTCATGCAGAAACCGTCGACGTTCTTCCCCGAGCTGGACGTGCCCGTGTTCATGAACGAGGGCGAGGACGCGCCGGGACCCAGTCAGACTTCGAAGTCGTCCGACGCGACCTACAACTCGCAGTCCTCGAACTACCTCATGACGAACAACTACCACGACGACCGAAACGCCGCCGACAAGAACGAGTCGGACTTGAAGCTGGAAATCCTGAAACGCGTCAGGGACGAGAAGCTCAAGTCCAACGAGACGTTGTTCCCGGAATTTCGGCACGTCGGGTTTAAGGTTCGTCGAGTTGGTTTTCGTGCTCTCAGAAAGTATGGTGTGACGATGATGAATAGGTCGATAGGTCTTGTAGGCTTAGGGCTGTGCTTTTGTAAGATTTTTTGCAACTATCTTGCATCGTGTTTTCATAATTTACTAGTTTTTTTTAATTGTATTCCATCACCAACTCTTTAATTACTCCAACACAACATTTTTGTCACAAACTGCATCGAATTATTTAATTTGCTTGTGTTTTCAACTTACATTTTGTGTTTTCTTACTTACTTACTTTGCAGTGTGATTACTGCAACGAGGAACCTATTTCTGGAAGCCGGTGGCACTGCACGTCCTGCAAATCGACCTCGATCGACTTCTGCACCGACTGCGTCCTCTCCCAGCTCTACTCCGGCGACCACCACCCGCTGACGCACAAATTCGCGATAATTCGTAACGATAAGACGACAGTGACGACCAGCACGGACTCCTCGAGCGAGTCCGTGTCGGGCAGCGTCTTCGACTCTAACCAGAACCTGGAGACGAGCGACTTTGACAGCGACGACTACTTCGAAAGCACCGATTGGAAGGAGGCCGTTCTGACGCCGATAGCGGAAGAATCGACACGCGGGCACCCCAGTCCGCCGGTCAAAGTCAAATCCGAGTCAAATTACCTGCACGAGACGGACCATCCGTTCGAGGTCGATCCCGACGAGTTTGTGCAGGAGTTCGAGGTGAAGGCGGAGGAGGCGGTCGTGTTTTCGGAAACGCAGAACGTCTCTTACAGCTACTTACATTCGAGTTTGTTCGTGGACGATTCGTGACGACGATTTGCGGACGTTTTTGCGAGAGACGCCGTTTCGTGGTCGTTTAGTTCGAGGCGGCGTCTTCGAGATCAAGTTATTTGTGAGGATGTATAGTGAATAAAGTTTCTTTTTATACGTAACTAGGTGTTTCATTGAGTTCAGTTTTTGTGGTTTCGTTGTGACTGTACATTTTTATGTAATAAAATAAATAAATACTACAATGTTTCTAATCTTGATGGGTGCTTGGAGGGACTGCTTTAAAGAGGACTTGAATGTAGTACGTCACACGATCTGTAAACAAATTTATTTTTAAAAAAATTATAGAAATGAACAATTTTTATAAACAAATATTATGTTGGGTTTAAATCGTTGCAGCCAATTTAATTTTCTTCAAGTGTAATAAATAAGCACAAATGGAAAATTGGTCAAACAAAAAAAATTGAAAAAATAAAATTATCTATCAAAGTCAATTAATTATTAAAAATTGTAAATAATTTGTGAAAAAATTAGAAAATTATCAAAAATATAATAAAAACATTACCAGTTTAAAATTTAGAAAAAAATGACCCCATTCTTGAAGAAACTTACCCCTCACCCATAAATAAAGCAAAAAAACATCAACAGTCTGAAATGCAAGAAACGTCAGAATGGCTCCAGTTCTTAATACCCCCCTCCCCCAACACCAATCATAAAGAAATATAAAAACATTGACCACTAAAATGCGAACTAATCCCCCCCACCCATAAATAAAGCAAAAAAAATCAACAGTCTGAAATGTAAGGAAAGTGAAAATGGCTGTAGTTCTTAATCCCCCCCACACGCACCAATCATAAAGCAATATACAAACATAGACCCCCTCCAAATCATCAGGGAATCCTTACCCATAATTTTCGGCCTATTATTCTTGTACACGAACCAATAATACACCAGAATTCCCAACGCGATGAAACCTATCGAAAATATGTATTTCACCGAAGGATCCGTCACTATGGGAACGACGCTCAGGAACAACGACACGAATATGATGAACACCGCTATCGAAGTGGGCACCTTAAGAACGTCAAATTAAAACACGAATTAAATTAGAAGACGAATTCTCACCCTGTACGGTCTGTGAACGTCCTTCATGGTCCTCCTCAGTATCAAAAGCGACACCATGGCCGTTCCGTAAAAAATCCAAATTAGGAAACTGGCGAACTCGATGAGTTGCACGATGTTGCCAACAACGATGAATAAAAACGCTATAATTCCCTAAAAAATCGATTAAAACGAATCAGAATGATTCGGTGAACGTAAGTACATACTTGCGTTGCGACCGCTGGTGCCGGCGTTAACCTCCTCACGTGAACGAACGACATGCTTTCCAACATGTTGCCGTCTTGACTCGCGACGTAACACAATCTGAATTTTTTTGTTCATTTAAGTTCGTTGCGTAAAATATAAATTGATTAAGTTACCTGGTTACCCCGAATTGCACGCTGAGTGCGCACCCGAACGTGCTCAGCGCCACTCCGAGCGGAATCAGAAACGCCACTGGTCCTAAAACGCGTTCGCCGAACGCCACGGCGACCGCCTTCGATCCAACCATTTCGGGTATCGTCAGAACGGTCATGTACGCGATGTTCATGAACACGTACAACACGGTGACGATCGGCACGCTTATCGCTATGCTCCTCGGGATATTTCTGTTGAAAAAAAAAATCACCATATTAACGGACTGGGACGTTTAATCACCGAGTCTTACACTTCGGGCCTTTTTACTTCCTCGGTCACCGTCGTGATGGTCGACCTGAAAATCAATTCGTCAATAATCGTCGACGTTCGTCGCTTACGACGACTTACCATCCGTCGTACGCCCACAGGCCGCTGTAGAACGCCAGCGCCATGCTCGACGGGTTCAGATTGGTGCCTTCGAAACCCCGACTGAGATTTTTCGTGTTTCCTGAAATTGATTGGTTCAAAACGGGCGCGCAACGCGGCGAGTGGCCGTACCTATGGCGAGCTCGTAAATTCCGCCGAATATGACGATCAAGCACGCGGCGACCTTAAACGAGCTGAAGATGTTTTGTATTTTGACGTACAACTTCACGCTGGACATGTTGATGTGGGTGATGAGTCCTGAAAACGGATCAAGTTCACGTGAATTTCGTCAGAACGCCGTCGTCGAATATTTAAAGAAGAAGAAAATCTCATCTATTGACAACATTTAATAACAAACGGACAATCAAAGCGAAAATACCACTAGGTAAGTACAAGAGGGCCTTGGAAGAACAGCGGAGAGTCGCTTATTACAAATTCTCGCATCGCTGCGTTTCGAACCAAACATACTCACCCAGCGCAAGCAACGCGACGAGCTTCTTCACGCGGTCGCCGTCCACGAACCCCTGGACGCAAATCGCGTCAAGAATCGGTTGGCACAGGTACTCGGAAAACGTCATGGTGATGACGGCGACTTCGGCCGGCCGGAGCACCACGACGTAAATCCACGAGGCGATGAAGGCGGGCACGTTGCCCCAGAAGGAATGCAGCGGCCCGAACGAGTCCTTGAAGTAGGCGTATTCGGCCCCGGAGCGCGGCACCACCGTTCCCAACTCGGCGAAGGCCAACGCCCCTACAAAAACACAATTTTATTGTCTGCGAGGACGGATTGAAATGATTCTTACCTAACAGCGAGATTATCCCGCATAGCGTCCATATTATGACGCACATCCCCACCGATCCGGAGTGCTCGAGGGCGGACGCCGGCGAGATGAAAATTCCGGAGCCTATCATCACGGCGAGGATCATGTTGATGGCGGAGAAGAGGCCGAGCTCGCGCTTGAGCTCCACCTTGCCATATTTGGCCGGTTGCGGTTCTAAAACAGCTAACGCGCACGAAAAGAATCAAAGACCGAAACCTCGTTTTCATGAAAATTCTATTTCGAATTTCAGATGCAGGTTTTTTATTTCAAGTTAAGGTTAAGGCGATTTCTTGTTGCACGAGTCATTGCCAGATGAACGAAGAGCAAATGGTTTATGCAAGACGAAGGATAGGAATTATTTATTTAGTCTGCGCTTAGAATTTAAATCGTTTAATTTACTTATTGTAAAGTATTGAGTTAGGAACGAAATATAATTCAAGAATTTTGTAGATATTTGTTCTTCAACCTTTCCTATTTTTTTTTATTAATTGGTTTATTATTATGGTTGTGTCAGGTTGGGTTGGGTTGGGTTGGGTTGTGTCAGGTTGGGTTGGGTTGGATTGGGTTAGGTAGTGTCAGGTTGGGTTGGGTTGGGTTGGATTCGATTGGGTTCGATTAGAAATATCAACACGGACGATTTATCGATAAAATTCCTCAAGGGAGGACTCGGGGAATAGAACAAGACGGACGAGAGGCCAAGTAAACTGTGATAGCTTGCAGAGAATTTTAGTTTAAAAATATTCGCCTGAAATAAAATTATGGGGGCAGCAATTTAAATGACATCATAACGAGCAACTCGACACCAAACACACGTCCCCATGGCAATTACCAACTTCGAAAATTAATTAAATTCATTACTGCGCATATTTTTAAATTTCACGATATTTCTTCCCCACCGAAACGTTCGTTGATAATTAGCACGTGCATGGCACAACGCACAAAAATTACGCTATTTTCGACGCGATAATTGCCGTCTGTTTGCATAGCCACCTATGAACTTATCACTTTTAAGAGGAATTTTTCTACACATCTGATTTTTTATCTATTTTTAATCTACGTTTTATGGCGAAATTGCCCGGAACATTTTTTGATAACAACGTAAACTTCAATCGTACGTAACGTTGAGTTTATGTCGAATTTGCGCAAAATTTTAATTACGATAAGAAAAACATTTTATGTTGATTTTATTAAAATGGATTCGTTCCGTGATTATTATTATTTGTGGCAAAAATTTAATTTGCAATTCTTAAAAGTTTTCAGTTCTCAAAACTTCCAGTTGTTAAAAATCCTATTTTTTCAAATTTTAAATATATTTAATTGTACAAATAAATTATCGGGGGTTACAAATTTTTTATACACTCATTGAATTTCCAACTACCATTTTTTACCTTCGCTCATTTTCGTCCCTTCGTCGCAATCCACTCACACAAAACCAACGAATCCCAGCACAACAAATTACATTACGCGTCGCATAGCGACGATCGGTGCTAAAAAAACGTGCTCCGCGATGAAGAAAACCGCTCTGTTGCTCGCTCCTCTTCGACGGCGCGACGGCGACTGATTAAGGCTGATAAGCGTTCCCATCAATTTAAACGCGATAAGAGAGGCTTTAATCGGTTAAGTGCTAAGTGTAACGAGGAAGCCTGCGCGCGATGACCATTTACTTATCAGCGACGAACGGATTGAGAAAAATCGCCCAGAATCCTTCGACATGTTTACCAGTCGTCGTTTATCGCCGACGGAAACTTTGACGATTTCGAAATTGCGGCGACGGGAAATCGAAAAGATGCGCTGTCGCCGCAAACGCCCACCGAATTGCGCGACCTTGACGGGGCCGTTCGTTTGAAACGAAAATTTTAATTCGCGCAAAATAGGAAATAAAGATATTTGGGGTTAGATCGCCTTTAAATTCATGGCCACAAACACCAAATTCAATATCGCGACGTCCTTGAAAACAAATATCCAAATCTCGATGGCCGCGCGAATCGAGCTGATTACCTCTCATACAAATAATCGTTGCATAATCCGCGACTTGTTTATGACCCCAATCAATTGACGCAGATATCTGTGACAATCTAATAAATCGCCTTTTTATCGATAAGTGGATCGAAATTGCATTTTTTCAATCGGGGCGATCGTGCGAAACGAATTTAATCCTCGGCGAAAAATGTCAAGTTCAATTTGCGGAGTGACGTCACCGCCACGTTCAAAACGCGACGTGAGGTTGGATCGTTCGACGCGTAAATTCGCCCTTTCCAGGCCCGGATCGATCTTTATCTCGACGATACGCCGATTAAGTAATTACCGTGTCCGTTATGCGATTTACGTGGGTTGATCGTGTCTGGCGACAAAGTGGCGAGAATTAAACGAAGCGTCGGTTTACCTCGTCGTGATTTCATGTCAACGCGTTCGAATCGTTAAAATTAACGTCAAAGTCAAAAATCAAAATTTAGGTTGGCAGTAAAGAAATCCCTGCTCCACAATTACGGTTACGAGTATCAAATCTCGTGTTGAGTTTGTGGTTTAATCGTCGAATGAATCATTTTTATAACAACGAGGTGTCTTAGTGCAAACTTATTCGAGTTCATGGATTATACGTTACGTTTGAAATTCAACGTCAAACGTCTACTTTTACTATATACGCAACTAAACTTAGACAGTTGGCAGCCACTGAACGCCACTGTTCGTTCGTTGTTGGTGATATAGAAATCTGTAATCGTTTTTTCTTTCAAAAAAGTAGTTCAGTTAGGGTTACCAGATGGCGATATGTAAAAATTGTTATATTAAGTTATTTATTTCTAACAAATACAAATATTACGTATTGGTTTCTTAGAGCCAATAACCATTTTCTGTATTTTTCGACATCTTCTTATTCTTGGTCAATGTGTTTCAGACAATTTAAATAACACATTCATTGAACACAGCCTTTATTAACAATCAACTAATCGTTACAACCTACATTAGAACCAATCAATTAAGTTAATAAAACGACATAACATCGTCACGATAAACCATCTACAATTAAAGTTAACAATTTGTACACGTATATACAAAAATACTGGAATATGTCTCTCTTGGCATTTCACCTATTTTTACAAAAATATATTACAGTCCGTCCGTTCAAATAACTAAATTAATCGCAGGTAATAACAACGATTACAGATAAGATTGTCACCAGGCGTTAGCACCCATCGTTACAATTAAGTAGTTCAGTCGATCAGACGATCTCGACCTACGCGCGCTTCGATTAATCTAAGTTCCTATCACATCGTCGATAATTGGAATAAAGGCATCTTTCGGTAACATTTCATTGCACGAGCCAAAGCGGTCGTGCTTTATTGCTCGGTGATTTTGTCGGCGTCGTCGGATCTGCCCTCGCACTTCTGGCATATCGAGTTCCTTAAATTGATTATGTAATAAAAACATCACTTACAATTATAGTGTACGACTATCACATAAGTCACTGCCAAAATGGACAGTTGTAAAATTAAATAACTGTCAAAATTGACACTTGTCAAAATCAGTTTTCAATATCAGTAACTATCAAAATAAGGCACTACCAAAATGGACCACTGTCAAAATAAATAACTATGAAAATCAACAACTGTCAACAACTGTTAGAATCAAGAACTTTCAATATTAGTCAAAATAAGTAACGATCAAAATGGACGACAGTCAAAATTGACAACAGTAACGTCAGCAATGAAATACTTGGTTTAATTACTTACCTGACGAGTTTCCTTAAATTGTCGTTCTCGTTAGTTTTCTCGTTCAACGCGTCGTGCAGGCTGTCAATCGTACGTTCCTTGTCCATGACCTGCTGTTTCAGGTGATAAATCGTCTCTTCCAACGACTCCAACATGGCCTGAAAACCAAACACGACGTTTACATTTCAGTCTTTCAAGGTCTCACGCGCAAACGCACCCGTGATTCTTCGTTGGTCTCCGAGTAAACGGGCGGTTCGCTCAAGCAGAAGAACTCCTGCACGGCCTGGGATGCGAACAAACTGCCTTCGGCGAGCATCGCGTTCACCAGAGTTTGAAGGGCGCCGACGCGCTCCTCCAGGAACAGCGGGTCGAAGTTGTTGCCCAGCCATCGCTTCCTCGGCAGGTGCTGGACGACCTTCGGGTGCGAGTGCCGCAGGCGGTTGCACAACCGCACGAAGTCGGTGTATCGCCGGAACACGTACCAGCAATCGCCCGACGATTTGTTCTCCACACGCAACTTGAACACCTGAAATTACGCTTTTAAGTCATCGTACATATAAACAACGCCTTGACAAGCGCCATTTCAAATAAAAGACTGTCTAAAACGACCACGAGACGTCAGTAACTAATGTGAACATAGTAGCCAACGTGCAATTGTACCAATCAACCGTTGAGTTTTTAATAAACGGAGACATTTGCGCCAATCAAACGTCTTCATTTATATTCACCAACACCTCAATCAGAACAATAAGAGACGAAATTGGCCGGATGTCATTGATGAAGTCGCACGTATTCATTTACGACCACGTTACGGTGAATTATCATTAATTTATTTAAACAACGTTAAAAATTTAAACGGAAAATAAAAACAAATGCTAAGTAGATTCCTTCTATATCGACCGTTTTAGTTCCCTGCAACGCTTTTATGTCGAAACGACGCGGAGTTTTTGAAACGGCGTAAGTTATTCGAAATCGTCCCAATTTGTGCGCGCTACGAAAAATATTAATACTCGCGGTTGTGGACTTGCACGTGGAAGCTATTTCAATGGAAACGGCACAAAAATATCTTTTAGTGATAATTACAAGACTAAGTCACCGATGGTGGTTGTTAGTATCGAACGTGTAATTGACCATAATTTATGTGAACTATGTGTACAGTGAAAGTGATTTGTGCAGAACTGCGATGGAAATTACAACCGTGAACGTAAGTAGTTAGTTTTTATTGAAATTTGAGCGTAAGCTACGTACCGTGAATCTGGCACGTTCCTCCATGATTTCGTAACCGACGATCGGTATCTGCAAGCTGCTTGATTCAACGTTGCCGTTGCACGAATAGAAATTGTCGTTATCGCACATCAAATTCGCCCTGATTGTCTCGTCCGAGATGTTCGTCGACGTCGAATATTCGAATCGTCGCCGGTATCTGAACCAAACGAGCTCGTTAATCAAAGCAATGGATTTGGCCGTGACGTCTATTTGCGCTCGTCACGCTCGTAATTACCTTAAAGGTTCCGACAAGTACTCCTCCGAGTCTGTCGTGATTGCTTCTTCGGCCATCTCGCACTCGGTCTTGTTGTTGTTGGGGCTGTTCGCGGCCTCGTGCACGCTCAAATCCGCGAAGCCGCCTAGCACGTCGCGATCGTCCGTCATTTCAACTAAAAAAATTTTTTAAAGTTTTTAGCGTCGAATTTCGTTGGTAACGACTCACCTAACCTAACTTAACTTGACTACGCCATCACGAACGCACCAAGCAACGATGCAATAAACATATCCTAAATTTTGTCGCCTATGCCTATCGCGATAAAGAAAACAATGACATGACACTCTACATTCTACGAACACGTTCGGTTTAAAAATGCGTCGCGAGCGATTGTACGCCTTAGAGCGCCGCTAATTAGGTTTGTGGCGAGTTTCGTTTCGTGCGGATCGTGCGCGTTTTAATATTCCACGGTCAATTTATTTGCAGATTACAGTTAATTTAATTACGGTTGCGGTGTCGTGGGCTTGTGGGTTACGCGATTCGTTAACGAGGGCTCGTTACGGTTTCTAGGAGAAATTGGAAATTCGCTCTTGTTATCTTTGTTGTCTTTGTCGTTTTGGCGCACTGGGAGTTTTCGAAAGTGCGGATTTGCGACGTTTGCGATTGCGACACGATTTCCATATGTTGATAAACAAAGGTTACGCAACGGCCCCACGCCAATGCAGTAACCAGTTTCTTCGCGTGGGAGAGTTTTATATGAATTTGCTATATATGTACTTAATTGTGACGTCTTATTTATGTATTTGTTAGCGACCATGTGTATATGTAAATTGGTTTGAATTCTTGGATTTAATAAAAATATTGGCAGCATCCATGCATCAAAAGGGACGTTGCTGGATCTGATGATTTCGTTTTAAATTGGGTTTTAGATCTCTCGAGATTTTCAAATAAAATCTTTTAAATGGTAAACGTACCATTTTCTTTTATTTTATTTTTCCAATCACAGTGTCCGATTTACTTTTGTAATTTCATGTGAGATTTAGATTTCATTTACCCATAATTTTACCGCCAATGTCATTTAAAATGTCATTATAATTGTCACAAAATATGGTTATTTGTAGTGCTTTTTAGATGAAATTATTTTATGGTGGTAACTCTGCTCAAAAGTCAAAAGCTTGTAATTAAAATACAAAATTCGTTTATTTTGAAATACTGCTATTATTTGCGGGCAATGTATATTATAAATAATAATAATTAAAGTAAATGTGCATGAATAGTTTGAACGTTAATTGTGATGAAACTCCGTTGAGGTTAAGTGTTGTTTTTGTTATTCTTTGCGTTCGGGGGTTCAACGTAAACAACTACAGTCGTTTTATGCACTGAATACATCCGAATAAAAATGGTTTACATACACTTTCCGGCGAACTGCACCGAAGAAGAGATGATGCTGAAGGCGAAATATCAAAAATTAAAAAAGAAGGTACCCACACTAACACCGTTTGACCTCCTTTTTGATCAAAATCTTGCAGAAAAAAGCATTGCAGGCCCTGAAGGCGCCCAAGCCGGAGCCCGAGAAGCCCGTCGCCCCGAAACGACCGGCGGAGGCCCGCGACGCCCGTGAGGTCGCGAAAAAGCTGCTGAAATCCGGCGCGATCACAGCGATTCCAAAACAGCAGAAACAGCCGGAGCAGGGCTTCAAGCGACCCAGAGGTGTCGATTTTTTTTTGCCATCGAATGCCGGCGACTAAATTAAATTTGCAGGTCTCGAACGTAAGTTGATCTCCGATAAGATAGTGAGCGGGTACCAGCCGTTCTCGGCCGTCCAGTCCGAAGACGGGCCCGACAATCCCGAAAACAAGCCGCCGAGGATCAAGAACTTGTACGATACGTTTGCGAACGCCCGCGATCGAGAGGAACGCGGGCTGACCGAGAAGCAACGCGAGAAGCCGGAAAAGCCGAGACAGGGGAACACGATTTACGTGACCGGCTACAAAATCACCGAGGAATTCCTCAAGAAACATTTCTCGACGATCGGGAACATTGTCAACATTTCGATGGAGATCGAAAAGAAGTACGAAAGACACTCGACACCAATCCAAATCATTTGAGTTCCAATCAATTTAATTTCACTGATTAGCCTCGGGAACTATTTTGATGCGGATTTGTTGTGCGGTTTCATTTGCGAAGCGCTAACGATCGGTTGTGCTTTCAGTCGGGGATTCGTCACGTTCGACAAGGTCGAGTCGGCGGAACGGGCGATAGCCGAGGTGACTGAGGCGATCCGTCACGTTTCGTTGTCGTAAATGCGGTTTAATTTCAGATGGACGGGAGTATGGTGTCCGGGATACAGTTGAAGGTGTCGCTCGCGAGGCGGCAGCCGCAAATCGAACCCATCAACGACGCCACTTCGTCGTCGACGTGGTCGACTTTGGGTAAATTTCAAATTGCCGCTCGTTATTATTATTGTGCAGTCAATGTGGATGTTGTTGCAGCCGCGAGCCACTCCCAGAAAGGGAACCATCGAGATAAGAGGGATTTGATTTCGTACGACGACATGTTTGATTAAGATTTGTTCTGAACGTAGCAAAAATGATAATTCGTAACGATCGTCGTATTCGTCTGCGTGGGGATGAAATCCAACAATCAACAACACTGTTAGCTGTCTGCTTTAACTAACAGAATCCTTTGCAATGGTTGTTGGTAAAATTAATAATAAATAAATAATACAAATATAAATGAAAATACTGCGTTGATTTAAATAACCAATTTATTTGTACAAAAATCAATTTTCCTCGACGATCGCCTCCTTTTCCTTCTTATCGAACACCTCCCGCTGGTGCGCCTCGAATTGTTTACCGACGAGTCGTTCCAACTCGTCCAAAGATTTATCCTTGATGCGCCGTCGAATGCCCTCGAAAAATTTCATGTAGTGGTGTATATTGTGGCTGAAACGATGGAGTTTACAAACGGAATGTCAAAGCATGCAATTCTTACATTGTCAGAAGTAGTGGGCCTAGCAATTCTTGCACCGCCACCAAATGATAAATGTAGCCTCTCGAGTGCTTGCAGCACGCGAGGCACGTGCATCCGGGTAAGAGCGGCCGGAAATCGTCGGCGTACCTGGCGTCCCGCAAGTTAATTTCGTAGACCAAGTGTTTCGAGGTTGGATCCAAAGCAAAGGTCAAAGCCGACGATCTTTCGGTTACTATGTGGCAGTAGGAGGTGTCGAAGACGTCGACGCCTAGTTGTACTAGTTTTATGACGGTGACGGGATTCCAACAACCTTGTACTGTTTTTAGCTTCTCGCCGGGGAGTTTACCCTGCGAACGATTAATAGGAAAATTTAACTTGAACACTTCCAAATCAACCATTCAAGATGGCAAATGAAAATTCAAAGTTAGAAAGCCTTGGCTGAAATAATTGACTAGGAAACGAATTCTGCATATTACAGGATTAATAATAAAAGTTAATAAAAATTGATAGTGCGGATTGTAAATCAGAGAATAAAAAAAGCCATGCAAGAGATAACGATGAAGAAGATGGATGAATTTTTTTTTAGTTCTCCTGTATGTATAGGAAAATTTCCTCTGCATTTAATTAAATTTGTTGAACGTTTTTGCTCATAATTACATTGACGAACTCGACGACGGGTTTGACTTCCTCGAACGGGAGAAATTCGACTTCGGGGCCGTTGTTGTGCAGCCCGTCGATTAAAAATCCGTCCGCGTTCTCCTTATCGGCGATTCCGTCGATGCATCGCTCCCGGCCTTTCAAACTATATCCGCCGGCGACAGGGACGATCACAAACGACCCGTTCAAAATATTCGATCGTTTGTGCCTCTCCACACATTTGTTGATGAAGTCCAGGGTGTTTTCGACGGATTTCGAAATCCTTTTCGTCGCGCTCGCTATGTTTGTGTCGCCGTCCGACAGCAAGTAATAAATGTCGGGTTTGAAGGCCTCGATTATGTCCATGTACTTGGAGGCGTTCAGTAAAATTTTACCCGAACGCGTCCACAGCGGAACGTGATCTTTGTATCGGTGTCCGGGTTGGGTTAAATCGCCGGGGTCTTGGACTGTTACGCAAGTCACGCAGTCTCGCAGACCTAAAACCGTTGATTAACTATGTGGTGAAATAAAGGGTGAGAACTTGCCGACGAACTCTGATATGCGCCCCGGGAACTCGGACATGGCGTCTTGGAACTGGTAGGTGCTGACGATGGGGATCTGTATGATTTGCGGTTCTTTGCAGCAGATTTGGAATATCTCGTGGGTTATGTGCGGTATGCTGCCGCCCTGAGGAAGGAGGTTTTAAATAAATAAAATCGGGGGTGACGGGGCGAACGTGACTTACTCGCGTGTACAACATGGCCAGTGGGGTTTCGATGTTGAATTCGGGCTTGGAGTCGATGTTTTTCAGGACGCCTAGACGAGGCGCGCAGCGCGATACTGTGTCGGCTAGGAATTTCATTATTTTTGTTGCGGAGCAAAATCGCAGACGTAAAATATCCTCTTCATTTAAGCTTTTGACGTCAAACTGACTTTAGTGCCGGGTTAAAAGTTGGGTTATGTTGTATGATTCATCGACTTGGAAAAACTGGTTTTCGTGATTGTTAAATTTTATCATTTGAAATTGTTAATGATTTTAGAAAGAACTTTGATTCAATTCAAGTTGGTTCCACAATTCATTCGTTAGTTCAGTAAGTTAAGTTACTTCATGGCAACGGCTAGTATAGACATGTTACTTTTGAATTACCCGCCATTAAATGTTGGCAGTGTCATACGGACACCGATTGCAGCTCCATCTATATTCTTAAAGCGAATGCTGATATTTTAAATAACGTACAGCTCCCCTTAGCAAACATGACAGTTGAGGGGGAGTGGCGAGAGCGGCACTGATTTTCAACGTACATTCAAGTTAAAAAGTATTTCAGCGGCAAATTTAAAAGGTATTGTTGCAATAAAATTTTTGTATTTTCTGACTCTCGTGTTCGCTAAAGGGAGCTGTAGTTTAAATAATAAAATGCAACTGTATTCAATTTGAAACTTTCTAAAATTGGGCTCGCGTCTAGTTTGATCTTTTGAAGTTCATCGCGAATGATGTTTATTTATTGAATGTATTGTTAAAGTCGTGAAAACGGCGAGAACATTGTTCATTTACACGAAATATTTTCATAAAGTTATTAAAAATTCAAGGCAGATGATTTATTTATGGGACAGCGTTTACCATTCACCATTTCCTCAACAAGGCAAACACGCAATCACTTTGATCATTTATTTAATTCATTTATCTTACACTGTGTACAAATTTTCGCGAGAAAAACATCACTATATTACATCTTAATATACAATATTAACAAAAGAAATTAGACTTAGGTAAATACAGGGCGGTCGCGCGAGACTAGAAAATCATTTCACTTCAGACAATAAGAAACCAACGAAGAAAAACGTCGAGGCGTAGAAAAACAGGGTCGTGCATTGACGGCACCGGAGATTTTACGGCGGACATCAAATCAGAATTAGCGTCGTTCAAAAGAAATCATAAAGCTAGTACAATTGAATTTGCCAACGGAATCGAATCGACAGCGCGACGGTTTCTAAGCGAGAGGCGTCGAAATTCGAAAAATCCTTTTCCGATTTGAACTCGCACGTTTTCTAAACGAAAAAAGATAGACGTATGTCCTTGGGGACTTTATTTTAGACGATTAAGGTCTACAACTTTATTTATAATTTTGTCGTATCCGGTCCCGTTCGAGTAAGCAATTTCTTAATAAATTTATAAGTTTTTTAAATGCTTCAAAAATTATTTGAACTTTTTTGTACTTGATGTTCAGTTAAAATTAAGGCACTCATTTCGTTTACACTATTTATATAGTTTTTATTTTATTTTATTATTTTACGCTTTTCTCTTAGTAAGCTGTTTCATGCAATTAAAAATAATAAAAATTCTTTGAGACCGTCGTTTACGCGATTTTTTTTTAAACGTACAAATCTTCAGTGTCATCAATGGGGACGGGACAAAATATAATTACAAATTTTTCGGCGGGTTGAAATATTCCCAGTGGTGATGGTGCACGGTGTGGCCATCGCCCCACCCCAGCAGTATCAACCCGGCAATTAAAACCAAAAGGATCACGACGACGACGTGCAGATCCTGCTGGCCGTCCGCGTTCCGCATGACATTCATCGTCACGTGCTTTATGAACCTCTTGAGCGCCTTCTCGCCGGCGCTGCCGCAAGCCCTGACCAACTGCCCGGTCAGCTGGGGTATCGAAGGCTCCGGAGTCCGGTGCCTGCGCCCCCGCGTCGCCGGCGGCAATTCCTCAGAACTCGACTGCGTGGCCACCTTCGGCGGTCTCTTCCTGCGCGGCGGCAAAGGAATGTCATCGTCGTCGACGTAATCGTCGACCACCGGAGATCTCAACATGTAAAAGCTGGGCGGCGGCTGCGAACGCAAGTAAATTTGTTCGAGCACGTCACGGGGTTCCGGCGGTCGCGGCGGCGCCGCCTCGCCGTCCCAAAACTCCGGGTATTCCACGTCCGACGGCTGTTGCCGCTGAAAATCCGACTGCCTCGGCGGCCGCTGCGGCGGATCGCTCAGATCTTCATCAATCGGAGTTTTTTTTTGTTCCTCGGTTTTTAATTCGTCAATCAGCCGCTCTTCTTCCGACGTATCGGGAATCAACATCGGAATTTCCTCCTCGTCCTCGACGTCTTCTTGCCGCAACGCCTCCAAAATCTCCCGCTTGAATTCGTCCTCCGAGTCGATCCGCTTCAAATCATCTTCGCTTAAGACGTCACCTTCGACATTAATGACGTTAACGGTTGGGATATTGACGTTCGCTTCGTCCACTGCCGCAGCCGATTGGGCCCGCGCCTCGTTGAATTTATCAATCAAATCTTGCAAGAACCCCACTGGTAACTCAATCCCGCTTATGATTATGTTACCGGACTTGGGGTTAATTTCATTGACGCATATGTTGCCGCTGTCGATTTCGGAGACTTTAATTTTGCTGGCGAGCAGCTCGTTTACGGTGAGTCTCTCGACGTCCAGATCAGAAACTTGCAGTTTTTGCGCCTTGAGGACGTCGATCTCCTGCGGGGGATCTTTGAATTTGGCGAAATTTTCTGGTATTTCCGACGTTTCTTCGTCGCTTAACACCTCGCGCTTAATTGTTATTATTCGCTCGGTCGAGCGGTCGAATGAAGAAATCGGGCCGCTTTCGAAATTATCGGGGACGGGCGCGACGATCAAGGCACCGTGAGTCACAGTCTCTTCGTGTTCAAACTCCGCTATACGTCCCTTGTCCGGCGATGGGGTTATAACCTTGTCGTTTTTGTCCTGGACGAATTCTTCGCAGACGAAATCGTCGGGGAGCGGCTCCGTCTGCACCGAAACCTCCGATTCTTGCAACTTCTCAACTTCGATTTCATTCGTTATGTCCTTCAACGGCGATTTCGTGCCGTCTTTCGATTTTCTAGGAGGTCGAGGGGGCGCGGGCAGCGGCCTGTCCTTCATCTTTTGGATAACGACGCCCGATTGCAAATGCGAGTGCTCCTCGTCTTCGATTTCTATGTACTGGGTGATGTCGATGTTCTCTTTGCAGTCGTCGGTGACGTTCGACGTGGATCGCTTGCTGCGCGGGGCTAACGTGCTGTAATTGCGCAGGGGTCTCGTGGGCGTCGCGTCGTTCAGCGGCCGCGGGACCGTGAAGAATTTCGTCTCCGACGCCGGTTTGTCCGATCGGACGGAGCGTCTTCTCCTGGGCGCCGGCGGCGGCAGCGGGGGCTCCCTCTGCTTCGACTTGTCGATGATCGCGTAGCCCATGTAGTCGCACAGTTTCGAAACGCACGCTTCTTCGACGCAGGGGATTTCCGCCGCTTCGACGTCCTTCGATGAGACGTCGTCGTCGGGTTGGGTGGTGGCTCGCGATTGGGATCGGGTCCTGGAGCGGTTCCTGGTAGGTTTTATCGGCGGCTCCTCGGGCGTCGGTATTATGTATTCGTGTTCCATTCGGTACGCGTCGATCTGGTGGTAAAGAAAATATTAGTCGAGTGGGTACAAGTCTAGGGCGCAACGACGGCCTTATTAACATTTAAGTAAATGTGATCAAAAATTGATTAAAACTGTACAAAAAATATTAAAAATTACAAATTACAATTCGGTACGCCTCGATCTGGTGGTAAAAAATATTAGTTGAGTGGGCACAAGTTGACTAGCACGCAACGAGGACGTTATTAACATTTAAGTAAATGTGATCAAAAATTGATTAAAATTGTACAAAAATATTAAAAATTACAAAATTGTCAAAATTGCACAATTGAGCCAACGGTTGTGGATTTTTGCAACCGTTGCGTCGGCAACAGTTCAGCTAACTGTTGTGGAATGTTTGCAATCGTTGCGCCGGCAACAGTTGTGGATTTTTTTGTAACTGTTTAGTTAACATTTGCGCCGGCAATAGGAAGTCATCGTGTTTGGCGTTATATTTAATTTAATTATGTGTGATGATTAAAATACTTACATTTTGTTGGGGAATCCCCTGATTGGCGTAGGCGATCTCGTCGATGATCGAATCGTGCTCCGACGTCAGACTCTTCAGGCTTTTTTGCTTGCGCGGCGGCGCCGCCGGTCGTTCACCGCGGTACCCGCCGTCTTCGTCTTCGTCGGCGTACTGAAACAACTTCTGGTGGTCGGAGACCAAAATGTTCGACTGTTCGATCCCCTTAATTCGCTCGTTTTCGTACATTTCCGGATACTCGTCCTTGAAGCCCCTGTCGTAGAAGTGACGGTCGTCCTCGCACTGCTCGTTGAGCACGTTGTCGGACGCGCACTTTCGATTGACCTGGAAGATCTTCGGCACGGCGATGACGTCGTCGGCGACGGTCTCGCGCGCCGCGTCTTTCCCCTTCCTTTTGCTCTTTCGCTTCGGCCTCGGCGGCTGCGCGTCGAACGTCTTCGGATACTCTTCGAGATCTGATTCGCGATCGTACGGCATCGCCTCCTGCGACGCGTGCGGCGTCTTCTTGCGCTTGGGTTTTTTCACGGGCTTGCGCTTGGGCGTTTCCTGGAACGACTGGTCGGAAATGTCGAAGTCGCGGTCGTAGTCGTCGCCTGCTTGCATTTTCGACAGCGAGTTGACCGGTTGCCGGAACGCCTCGCGTATTTCCGAGCTGAGCAGCGCGCCCATTTCGATGTCGTCTTGCGAGATGCCCTTCTGTCGCAGGAAGAACTCGTCAGAGTTAATCTCTTCCAGGACCCCGCGGCGGTGGACCTCGTCAGAGCTGCTCGCGGACGCCACGTTCAGCTTTTTCGTCGACGGGGGCGTCTCGTTGTCCAGGTCCGTGATCTTCACCGTCTGGTCGATTTCGTGGAGGTTCTCGCCGTGGAAACTCCCGTGGTTCCACCTGTTCCTGCTGAAGTCGCTGCTGAAAGGCGAAGCACGGTGCATCTCCTGGCTCTCCCGCAGATACGCATCGTCCATATCGATATCCTCGTCGTATCGAGTACGAGATGCCGATTCCGCGTCGGAATCGCGCCTGTCCATCGACTCTTCCGAATGCAACGGTATCCTGATCACGTCGGGGCTCTTCCGTTTCGGCTCGTTTTCCTTAGCCTTCCTCGGATCCTCTTGCTTCTTCTTGGTTTCGTTGAACGCGTGCGCCCATCGCGAACCGATCGACGGCTTCTTGGCCCGCGGCAGCGTCGAGCTCTCGGGCGGCGGCGGCGCGTCCTCGTCGCTGAAGTCGCCCGGTTTCTTCTTCTTGCTGAAGATCCTCGGATACGTGCTAAAGTCGAAGATTTTCTTCTTGGAATCGCCGGCGTTCGATTCCGTCGATAACTGTCGTTCTTTGACGGGGCGTTTCTTCGCTCCGCGTTTCGGCAGCGTGAACGACGGGAGGTTGATCTTCACCTGGTCCGGTATCTTGGGCAGCCGCGGCTTCTCGAGCTTGAAGCGCCCGAAGTTGGGCCGCTGCGGCAGCGATATGTTCGGCCGCTTCATGTTTTTGAACTTGGTGCGGATGCGTCCCGCCTGGTTGCGGAGCGATTCTTGGAGTTTCTTCGCCTGGCTCTCGGCGGGTTCCTCTTTGTCGGTGCTCGCCGCGGTGACGGTGGTCGTCGTGGTGGTGACGGCGCTTTGCTGGGCGGCGGGGGCGTTGAAGAAGCGGTCTTCGATTTTCGACTGCATTTCAGCGGCGGTCAGGATCTCGGGCGAATCGGCGTCGTCGCTTTGGACGACGACGACGTCTTCGTGCAGGGGTATGCGGATCGAACGACCGTCGAAGCATATTTCCGGTGTGGGGAGCGGTTTGCTCGGGTCGGGGTTGGCTGCGGGCTCTTGTGGCGGAGATTTGCCGTCGTCGGGCGGTGGGTTCACTGGTTCGTATTCATGATCACTGAAATTGGGAAAATTTGATTAACTACGTAATTTATAATAACATTTTTCAAAAACAAAGAAATTTAGATTACTTGTAAAAAAATCAACACAACAGTGAAATATTGCCACATTGGTTTAAGTTTACTCAAAAATAAGTTTCAGCGAATATAACAAGCGATGGCGGCCTTTTTATCCTCTAGGGCTCATCATCGAGTCAGGAAAGCACGACTGATATTTATTTTCAATAATTTTATAAATCGTTTTGATACGTTTCGATTTTTAACGAATTATAATGACGTATTACGAAATCGTGGAGAGCTTGCAGAATTGTCCTAAACATGACACCCAACCCAACTCAACCCAAACCAACCAAACCCAATCCAACAAAATCCAACCCAAGTCAACCCAACCCAACCCAAACTTTTATAAAAACCACTTTTTCAACGAACCGTGCCGTTTGCGAGATATGGAAAAAGTGACAGGAATAGACAGTCAGCAGGAACTGACAGATATTGCTTTCAATACGCAATAAATGCAGCAATTACTAAATCTATAAAGATATTGATAACAACAATAGATAATGTTTTAACGTAAAGGTTTATTGCACTGAGTGGGCGTGGCCTGCTGAAGATTTCAAACGAAACGAAACACGTGTCTAGGTCTCACAGAATTTTTAAAAAATTGACAAAGATATTGCTAATATTTCCCACAAACCTTCTCACACGGCATAGCTAAGTGATTTTTTTTGCAATAAATTTTTAAACAGAAATATTCATTAAATTATTAATACTTATTTAATGAAATTTATTACAAATTCTCATCAATTTTGTAATTAATTTCAATCAAATCAAATTAAAATGAAATGACTGGATTTATTTTCTATATACAAATAATTATTTTTTTTACATAATTATAACGTTATATAACGTTACGTTTTCGTTATTGTAAACGTTACGCAATAACGCGACGATCGAAACGTAATTTCATCCCCGGTTTCAACCCAAACAGGGACACAAACGAAACCTCGACACCGAACAACCTGAACAGTGAATCAACAAAATAACAAAAACACAATTGGACGAGTGCGCACGGCCGCCAAAATAACGCGGTATTTATAGCTCCTGGGTCGTCCTTAAGCATCCAGTCACACGAAATAGTCTCTTTCTATTTTCGCGTCGATCGGCGTCGCATACGTACCGAACGACCGCGACACCGTTCTGTTTGGGACGGATCGGGAACTTCTTCTCGGGCAGCAGGAGGTCGCTCTGGAAGTACTGGCACGCGCAGCGCACGTCCAGCGACACCGCCGACGATTCCGTCGACGACGTCCTCGAAACGTTGCGTTTCCTCAGAGCCCTGCGGCTGCCCTCCGACTTGGACCGGACTTTTCCCTCCGGCGAACCGCCCGCCGACGCCCTCCGGCGTCCCTCCCTCTTCGACTTGGTCACCGGCGGCGCTCCGGGATCCATGTTGCGCGACGGCGACGGCGGTCACGTGGCGCGATCGAACCGCGGCGCATTCCAATCGGTGCACATCGCTCGGATTCCGGGATTTTTTAGCGCGTTCGATGTTCGCCCGACGCGAATTTCCGACGGCCACTGTCGTTAATTTTAGTGCGGCCGTGTCGTCGGCGAGCGCACGATTTTCTACGACCGCCGCGCCGGTCGTCGTGGGCTATTAATAGGACGAACGGTGGACGCGAAGTGAAGCCGAGCGCCCTCTGCGCGCCGAACGGAGTTTGACACGGCGCCAGGATTAGTTGAATTCGTTCATTTTTCGTTACGCAATATGTCATCGAGAAATTGTCCGTGGTGGTTATCGTTGACGAGGCGTCAAGGGCGAAACGGTCAGTTCAACGATCCAAGTCGTATCAGTTTAGCAAATTTACAGTTTATTTTTTCGTCTTAATTAACCGAATTTTTAATCAAAATATAGAAAAATGTTTATTGCGGCGGTCGCGGGATGATAGCACGCGTCTGGGGCAGAATTGTTTCATAGTCGAGCCAATGCGCGCTAGATTTTCTAAGAGATTTTAAAACCCAACCCAACGAACTTGATATTTCAACGCCTACTTAGAAACGCTTTTAGTTTTCAAATAAATAAATCAAGTTTCAATCAGTGCCTTAAACTATTTTTGTTTTAATTTTATTTACACAAATAGCACAAAGTAGCACCTGCGACTTCTAATAACCTAAACCGCAGCACTCCTGCATCTGTTTCGTTGGACATATTTGTGCATTTTTTTGTAACTGCAACGAGATATTTTGTTGCATTTTTGAATTCCTTGAAGAACTTTCATTTGAATCTACGTAACTTTTACTACACTTACAACGAATCATTTACAATATGATTAAGTAACGTTAATGACGTTTAACAATAATTATGAAATACAAAAATATAACCTTAAATACGTTGGCTATTAATTGCGCGGTACATCGGCTGCTATCGTTTTTGTCTCGGACCCGGTCGCTTCTTCTGGGTTGTCTTTAATTTATCGCTATTGCTAGTGTGCTAATATTTTCTTCGTCTTTTCAGGTAATTCACGGCGTTGAATTATGGTTGTTTGGTAAGTATTTTATATTTGCTTTATATTAAAACGTTCTTTTCGCAATAAATATTTATACGTCAGAAAATTTTTTCGACCTCATCAACAACTTACTTTTTCGCCTGGCAAACCGTCATCATCGTTTCTTAAGCAATGGTATCCTTATTTTTACTGTTTATTTACCAAATTTAAATTCACATAGTTATTTTAATATAAAGTACATAAGCGCTTTGCTTTCATTTAATAATACGTCGTTGGCAATTTATTTTTATAAGTGACTTCTTCAACATGATCAACAATAAGATCTCATTTTGATTTATGACCAAACTTGTCACGTTAATTGCTCGTTTTGTATTTTTCTAAGGAAACGCCGTAAATCATTTATCTTTTGAATTGCCTGTTCGTCGTCGTACAAATGCGTCAATCAAAATTAACCGTTCGTAGCATTTTTGAAAATGTTTTTATCAAATTTACGAATATGGAGTTAAACGAAGCACATTTTGACCTATTTCGTATTTTTCGACTAAAGCAAATTGAGTAAACTAAAAAAAAAATCGCACTTTTAGTCAATCAATTTTTTTTTATACAAAAATGTTGTAAATTTTTATAATTAAACGAAACCAATGCGTTGCTGAAACTGTTGTCAAATTAATTTTGTCATAAAGAACAAATTGCTCTCAGAATTATGCGAAATTAGTTAAAAAAAATTTTACTTTATCACAAAAAATAAAACAAATTATAAAAAAATCAGCTAAAGTAAGGAAAATCGACGACATTTGTTTTGTTTGAATTTTTAGCAAATTCATAATTTCGTAAATTAATTGAAATTACTGCCAATTAAATTGGGTCGGGGTGGGTTGGGTTGGGTTTGCAATTATAGCAATTCTTACAATTTGTTCTTTTTTTTTCGATTTTTTTTTAATTAATTTGTTACCTAAACTTGTTACGTTAATTGTTCGATTTATTTATTTTCTACGGAAACGTCGCAAACCGTTTGGATTTTCAGCTGTTCGTTTATTTTTTATTGTGTTTGGAATTTTTTGATTTTTTCGACAATTCGAACAACCCAACCGAACCCATTGTTGGTCAGACATTAATCACAGTTTCTTCTAGATGATTTCTGTCGTTTAATTTATCCGCGAAATATTTTTATTAATTCAAAATTAACTACCAAACAGTACGAACACAGACATAATTTTTATTAATTTTTTAATTTTTTTCTGGTAATTATTTTTGATTGTTTCCAATTGGATTTAATTGCACTTTTAATACAAATCTGACGTCAAACTCAATTTGTTAAAAATATTGACATATTTAAAATCATTAATAAGTCAACTAGTCGTTGAACACCAAACGAAACCCACACCAACTCAACCCAACCCGACCCAACCCGACCTAATCCAACCCAATCCAACCCGACCCAACCCAACCCGACCTAATCCAAAGAGCTCACAGAAGTAATTAACTGCAAGTGCAAATGTTGACCATTTACTTCAACCATTTAAAATGAATGTCAACGAATGTAATAGGTGAGTTACAAACAGTTTGTGTGAGTGTATCAACGACATCTGTGCGTAAATATCGCATATCACGCGAAACATTGAAACAGACTAAGTCGGTAATATCGAAACTTGTTACTTCGCAGCAGTCGGCTTTGTTGAGAACAAATTTCAACAAATCTAATAGGTGGCAATGGGCCGTTTCACCCTACTGGGCTCATCAGAAAATACATTTTCATAATTTTGAAAAGTTCGATGCTACTATTTAGATATTTTTTGCACAATTTTTACGTTTTCATTACAGGTTTCTGTTAATTTTCGAAAGTTTAATTTTTAATAACAAAAATAATTTCTGTTACTCCCAATCCCAATCCGACCCAATTAAAATATTTTTTCTGCATTTGGATGAAAATAAAATAAAAACAAACTACTCACGGTAATTTGGACCATTTGTTGTAGTCCTCCTCTAGCGAAGTGGTCTTCACGATCTTCTCGTCCAGGTACGACTTTTCCTCGTCGACCGACATCGACTGCGACGTGTCCATCACCTTCAACTCCTTGCCCTTTTCCTTCCCGTCGGTGACCTGCACGTCCTCGTAGATGCCGTCGGGATCCTCCTGCTTGGACTTTCGCTTGAACGAAACTTTCTTCTTCAAAGGCGACGCGTCCTTCGCCACCAGCTTCGCATCTTCTTTCACGTCATCACTAGCGTCTTCGATTTTCACGACTTGCGCCGGAGCATCGCTGGTTTTTAGCCCGTCTTCCTCGTCGATCATGATCTTCACCTTGCCCTCCTCTTTTGGCTTCGTTTCTTCGAGCTTCGCCGACTTCGTTTCATCGGGTTTCGTCGTCTTCTTTTCCTCGTCCAGCTTCGCTACGTCGAGTATGATCTCGACGATCTTCGGGCTTTCGCTCCCGTTCGCCTTCTTCTTGATCAGTTTGTTTAAGGATTCCCTTGACGTGCGAATTTCCTCCTGCAATTCTTTGAAGATGTTCCGGTTGCTCAATTTCTTCTCGAGCTTTGGTAAATTCTCCTCGGTGACTTCGATGAATTTGCTCTTTTCCGTGGTGCCGATGGGGCGATTGTTCTCGTCGACGTATTCCACCTGGATGACGTCTTCGAAGATTATGCCGTCGATGTTGGTGCCGGGCGCCAGCTCGTCGACGGCGCCTTTCGCCAGCGATTTTAATTCTTTGATCTTCGTGTTGTCGAAGAATTTCTGGCCGTCGGACGACGGCGTGTCCGGGGTTGTGACGCGCTCGTCCAAAGTTTCGTCGTCCGACGGCGCCGTCAGGAAAATGATCTGCACGTCCGTCCTCGAGCCCTTCTCGTCGTCGATCTTCTCGATCTCTTCGTTCGGCTCTTCCTTGATGGAGGTGGTGGGGGTGCACTTCTTGAAGGTGTCGCTTCGCACCTCGTCGAACTCCAAATGCGAAAATTCGTCCGTTTCGCCCGGCGGCGGCTTCAAAGGTATGTGGATGTAAAGGGGCCCTTCGACCTTTTTGGCCTCCTTGGGCGTTTCCTTGGTCGCCCCCTTCGACTCGTCGTCTTTCCCCTTTTTGCTTTTCTTCTTGGGCGCGGCCAGTTTCGAGTCCGACTTCGAAAAGCTGAACTTGGGGAATTTGATTTTGTCCTTGGCCTCGCGCAGCTTCTTCATGACGCCCAACCTCGACAGGCTGATCCTGCTGTAGCTGCTCTCTATCGACAGCTTGCGCTTCCTTTTGGGTTCTTCGGATTTCGCGCGTTCTTCTTTTTTATCCGCGTCCACTTTATCAACGACGATTTTCGGCACGTCGCCGTCGCCGTCGTCGACCTCCATCGCTTCCTTGCTGGGCCCGGGCGCGTCGATCTGCTCTTCGATCTCCGGCTTCTCGTCCGAGTCCCTGTCCAGGTACTGGCTTATGTTGTCTTCCGCCGAGCTGTCGGCCGACTCGACGATTCCTTCGGAGTGGTGGGCATCGGACACGTTCAAAAAGTCTTTGGTTTCCTTGGCGGACTCGGTGATTTCTCGTATGATCACTCCGCTGTCCGACTTGGGCAGCGTGGAGGCGCTTTTGCTGCGCCTGAACGCCTCCATCGTGAACTGCTCCGGGTCCACTTCTCCGTCGTAGTCGCCCTTGTACAGGTACGTGTAGGGGTAACCGCCCTTGGTTTTCGCTCGTCGTACGTCTTCCCAGTGGTAGGTCTTCAGCGGAACCGGGGGAATGTCTTTTACTGCAATTGAAAAAGAAGTTGGATTTTATGCTAAAATTAGGAGGTTGGATGATCTCGGGTTGATTGACACTTCGAAAGGACGAAATTGCATAAAGATGTCAGTAGACAGGATGGGTGGAAATGGACTTTATGTTAAAATAATACGTGGGCAGCATCATTGGCAAAAATGTATCGAATTTGGACGAATTTGCACGAAGACGTCAGTAGAAAAGATTGTTGAGTTAGGTTGGGTTGGGTTGGCATTTTATGTTAAAATAATAAGTTGGTAGCATTAAGCAGTATTTGCATTTTATTTGCTTGTTGTTGGCATTTTTCCCATTTTAGGCATTTTTTGAAAATATCGACATTTTAACAATTTTTTATTTAACATTTTTAAGTGTTTTTATTATATTTCCGGCAATTTTTAATCATTCTGTCAATAAAAATAAATTTCAGCGGATGTACCACGTGATGACGACTACTTCGTCCTTCAGGACTCTTCAAATCATACAATTGTGACACAAGAAAGAGTTGTGAGGGTACTAACGCCATCAAGACGTGAATCTGTGACCACGTAACGGCGAAATGTGAGGGTATTGACGTATAGATGGCGTTAATAGTCACACATAAACTGTGGTCAATTTTTAAAAATATATATACGCAGTTGGATTTTCTTGACAATGACATTTGGAAAGAAAACGTCCTATTTTGAAAGCAACACCTCAACCGGAAGTGATCGTTTACTCTTACTAAACACTTTTCGGGGTAGTTACATATTTAATAATAATGTGTGCGCAGATTTACTAAATTAGTTAAAGATACTGAAATTTTAAATAACTTTCATTAGAAAAGGTTTTTCGAAAAATGTAGTATAACTAAGTATAAGAAAGTTCAGTGCGGATCACTGTCGACTTTATTTTTTTTATATTTTTTCCGTTCTTTTTTATAATTTTCACATTTTTTAAAATGTTGATTTTACTATATTTTTAATTTTTTTCTGGCCTTTTGTAATTATTGACAATCTTGATATTTTTAACAGTTTTTTTGCGTTTTTTTAAAAATATTTATTCATTTTCGACTATTTTCGTTTTTAGCATTTTGCATAATTTCATCAAGAAAATTAAAACAAAATTACAAGTTATATAATGCTGACATTTATATTGTTTTTTGACAATTTTTCATAGTTTTAGACGACGTTGACATTTAAAACAGTTTTGCTTATTATAATTTGTTTTCATTTCATCAATTTTAATTGTTTTGCCAACAAAAATACATTCAGCGGTGATGGCGGCTGTTTCGTCCTTCAGGAGTCATCAGATCAACAACGATATAGTCATCGAGGATGTAGACATGCAAATATGAGTCCTAAGGAATATGTGCGAGTGTACCAACGCTATTTGTAATCACATAGCAGCACGAATGCGAGGGCATTGACGTCTAGATGATGTTAGTACATTCAGACAATTTTTTCGTAACATTTTGTCAATTTTAAAAAATATGTATCGACATTTGACAATTTTCACAATTTTCTTGAACATATTTTTGACATATTATTATTATTATTTTTTTTTACTTTTTGTTGTAAAATTTTCGCAATTTTAGGCAGTTTGATGTTCTTGACAAAGACACTATGAAGAGTCACACGTCACATGTTTACCATCGATCCCTTCGGGGGCGACTAAGACATTAAAAATTAAAGAAACCAACCAGTAAATTATTGGTACGGTTTGGGTTGGCCCAGATTAGGCTTGGTTCGGTTAGTTGAACGTTCCACTCGCACACTTTAGTTGGTCAGGTTGGATTGGGTTGAATTGGGTTTCATTGGGTTGGGCGGAATTTTTGTTTTAGAATTTTTGTTTTTTCCCTGGTCGAGTTTTTTTTCTTTTGTGATTTTGGGTTCATTTGTATTTTTTTTAATATGCAATATGCGAAGACGTCAAACGCGCGGATTGTAAGAATATCTTTAGGATTAATAATCTGACAAAGTGCTAAACTAAAATTATCCAAAAAAAATTAAGTATTAATAATAATAAAAATGACAAACTCGTGTAATTCCTTTGGGATTTTTTATGCGTTTTATTTTAACAATTTTCTCAATTCGCTATTTAAACTTTTTAGATAATTTTTAATTTTTTTCTTTCATATTTTAAATATTTTTTCCAATTTAATTAAAAAAAATTTCAAATTTCAAAAATATTTTATTTTTAATTTTTTTTTGGTAATTTTCTTTGCCTTGATTTGTTTTGAATTTTTGAAATATTTACCATTTCATTTGAGATTTTTGACAGTTAGAATTTTTCAAATTTTAATCAATTCCGATTTGATTTTTGAATTTTTTAAATTTTTCGAAACACAGTTTTGCAATTTAAACAATTTCATCTCGACTTGCGTCATTTTCTGGCACATTTTTGCCATTTGGCAAAATTTCCATCGTCCAAATGAAAAGAAAAAAAATCCAGTTTTTTTAAATCTTGGTCTTTTCGTCCCGAACGAATTGCAAAATAAACCAACATTGAAAAAACCGCAAAACACCAATAAACAGAAACAAAACGAGTTTAACGCCAACCTCCTCCGACACGAATACAAAACAATTAATCGCAATTCCTAACGCGCAACTTATAATGAGAAAAAAATCGACCATTTAAATGCGCATCGCATCAAAACCCATTGCATAACGAGATGACACAACATCTCGATTTACAACAATGACTTAACGCGATCCGACCATTACTTACGTCTCACGTATTTTATTTTGTAGCTGCGCCGCTTAAGCAGCGATTTGATCGACATTTTTTTTTTTTCGATTTTTTTCCAACCACCGCCCGACGACGACGAACAAAACACCGGACGAAACGTCGCCCGCTTCAATAAAACGCGCACGATATCTATCTGCTGTTTGCACGCCGCAGGTTGTAACTTAGCTGTCACGTCACAGCTAACGCAAACACAAAAAGCATTGTTGATAAAACGAAACGGGCAATGTAACGTTCGATTGTTTGTTTGTGTTGTTGTGTTGTCGGAATTTGACTTGTTGGTTGAGGTAGGTTGTGGAAAAATATAAAAATAGAAAATTTATGGGTCATATTAATTAACCAGTCACGATTTTTTTTTTATTTTTTTTTTCGATATTTAGTTGGTAATTAATTTACTTAATTTTTAAACTTGTCAAATTAATTAATTTTTTTTATATATTTTTCAGTATTTCATATAAAATTCGAAAAAAAAATAAATAATAAAAATAGCTCCACAGGTTTTCCGCCGTCATCGCTATTTATTCTTAGGCGTCGCGACGCCCCGTTACGCGCACACAGCCCGACCGCAGATTGCACGTACCTTCGTTTAAGGGCACCATCATGGCGGGGGCGGCGGGACCGGCCGCTCGCGATCAGAACCCAACACGAACCACTTGATGCGACTGGATCAACTAGACATCAATTGGCTTCGCCTGAAACGTTCTCGGCGGTTGGCGGCCGGCCAAGTCGCGTAATGCCGCCATGTGTCCAAGTCGCACTTCGCGCAAAACGATTTAACGACGCCTATAAATCACGATCTTTATTTATATCGAGTGATGTGCGCGGTGCGGGGGCGGGGCCGTTGGCGGCGGCGGCGTTCGATCAAACATCGGAAAAGCGACGCGCCGGCAGCGTCGCTTTTCCGATACGGCACGAAAACGTCTCGGAACGTTCATGCGTTGCTCGGGATTTGATGGGCGATGAGTCAGTTGTTTGCGTTTCTTAGAATTAATTGTGCGTGTAAATTGCTTAGCAATAACTTGGTTATTAAAAGCCGTCACAAAAACGTTCTACTTTATAACCACTTTTATTTTGGCATTTGATGCTGTCATTTTGACAGTTCTAACTTTACTATTAAATGATGTTGGAATTTTGTTACGGTCGTGTCATTTTGACAGTTCTAAGTACTAAAAACGCTACCGCGATCTAAAAAAAAACAAGCGCCTTAACCTTTTTCGGTGTCAAATTGCCTATTTAAAGAACGCATTGTCCGTGGCCAACGTTAAAAATAAAACGCGCGTCGCCGCCGCGTCTACAACAAAACAAAGTCGGCTCGTACAAATGTCAACGAAGGCGATGGCACGTCACATTTGGCGGTGCGATCAGAATTACTTTTACTCTCTGATCAGCGCTTCCTTCATTAACCTTAACGACGACGCACCAATTCGGCAATACGAAGGCAAGAAGCCGTCCAATTAATTTGGAATTTTAGCCAACACTTGACGTTCCAAGTGGTCAAATGAAGTTCAAAGCAAACGCCGATATTTCGGTAAATGTGGACGTTAAAATTAAATTCGTTTAAATACCAAATTTGTGTGTGGATTTCCTCGACTCGCTAAGAATTATCTGCAAGTTCATGTTCCGAATCATAGCCACAAATTTTTCTAAACTTGACGGTGATCGATTTCATTTCAATTACTTTGACAGTTCGACACAGTGAAACGTCAACATGCAAAAGTGAAATTTACTAATTGCCAATTGCTGCCAACGTTAGATAACGATGTATAGTAGAAAATCTTTTTTGTTGAAATTTGCAAATTTCATATATTATGTAATTTTGTTTCATATTATTTATTGATGGCATGTCGATGACAAGTCGAAGAAAATTGTTCGGTTTAATTTGAGTGAGTCCCACAGACGAAACATCCGCGGATTCGCGCCTTTTCGAATCTCCGGGGCATTCGTCGAAATAGCCCAGCGCCAGCGATTATTTTTAAATGTCGCACATTTCCCCAAGCGAATCGAACCATCGACGTCGGGAACCGCACGACCGAAAACGCACCGGGGGACGGAAAAAGTGCACTTACGGCGCGACTCACGCGGAAACGCGACCGACGATCGACATACCTTCAGAATCCGGCGGGCTAGCGTCCACCGCGTCCATGTTCGATCGCGCGACGTCCGGAGACCCGGGCTTCCATGTTTGAGCGCGCCGTCCTCTGCCCTCTTCTCCAGCGCCAACCTGTGCGACGGGTCGTTATTATTTCCTCCGCGATCCGTGGAAGATGCACGCGCGCGTTTCGTACGTCCGCTGCTACTGCTCAGCCACCGACCATTCTGGCAATCGCGGCGGTTCGACGCGGTTATTTTTGGATTCTATTTAAGTCGCGGCCGCCGTTTTCGAACGGCCGTTTTCGCTCCGTAGGTGAGGTCATGTGACGTTTATAGCAGGAGTCGATTTCAGCGACGACTTGGTCGAATTTCGGTGTCATTGCAGTGGACAGTCGTATCGGGTTACGTAACGTCAAAGCTGAGTACAAGCCGAAAGTACGTCATTGTGGCTTTTGACATTGACATCGTTCCTCGCGAATGAAGGGACGAGGAACTTTGACGTTGTTTGCGATTTCAAACGAAAATGGCGGGAGTCGTTTCGCACTGGCAGCTTTAGATGTCGCTGGTTGGGGCTGTCAATTTTATTCGAAAAATGTGCGCGTTGGGGGGTTTCAGTTGGCTAAACTGACCCACTCAAGTGCCGATGACGTTTCACATAACCTCACAATAAAATCGAAAATACGAACGTTTTAAGGCCGCGAGAACATGTCCGAGGTAAGTAGAATGAATCAACGATCATAAAATCCCACGTTTCGTATTTTTAGGCCAAGAAAAGAGTCGTGCCGCCGTTTTTCAAGAAGTTGTTGGACGTGGATTCCCGCTACACGCAGGACTTTGTGTTGTGGGCCAACAAGTTCATGCCGCTTAGATCGTTGCGTGTGCATTACAAAGCCCTGGAGGTAAGAACGGTCTTCGATGTACCTGTTGGTTTTTCATTGTGATATGGGATGAGATTTTTCGAAGAAATGTTGGCGTTATAAGACGGGTTATTTTTTTATGTTTGTGTTGGGTATAAAAGCACATGTTTCTCAGTTTTAATTGGTGCATGAACGTCTTGAAAATTTGTTTGACAATCGTTTAAAATGAATCGTTTTAGATCAGCTGTCATGGAATCCCGTGGTTGATGTTTTGGATTGCGTTTACGTGGCTTTTTAACAACGAATCGCTGGTACAAACGCAAGTGAACATGATCTTAGGTAAAATGTTCAATTTAACTAAACTTGTAATGCAATAATTGATTGTAAAGGTCTTGTGCGTAGAAACTTGTGAAGAATCTTCACATAAATTATTTTAACCAATTTTATTAAAGACGTGATGTTTCAGGTCTCATCGTCGATATTCTCCTAGTTGCTGTGATAAAAGCGTACGTTCGTAGGCGAAGGCCCGCGGCGAACGTAAAAGACTCCATCGCGGAAATAGGCCCAGATGCTTTCAGCTTCCCGTCGGGGCACGCGAGTCGCGCGGTTTTCATCACTTACTTCTTCATTAACTTGGAGCCGGTGCATTACATCTTTGTGCCGCCGTTGTTGGCGTGGAGCACGTCGATTTGTTTGAGCCGCGTGCTCTTAAACAGGCACCATTTGTTGGACGTCGTCGCCGGCGTCGCCTTGGGACTGTGCGAGGGCGTTTTAATCGGGCTCCTGTGGGTCGATAACGACACCGCGAAATGGATGATGAATTACTTGTCGGACGAGAAGAACGAAGGCGGCGAATATCACGTTTAGGACTCTCGTTTTTGTGTACGTTTGGAGAAGGAGTGCTGTGTTTTTTAAATGGTTGTAAATAGAATTTTTTAAGCGTAACTGAAAGTATTGTTGCATCACCGAATATGTACTGAGTTGTTTATCGTTGTTTATATCGTGTTATTGCGTAATAAATCATTTGCATAATGTTGAGTTGTAATTTCGCTTTATCGCTTATGCGATTTGGTCTTCAGTCTCAACATCTCTGTCACAGGTAGCAGTTAATGGTCATAGCCAGTTGATTGTTCTGAGGTGAACTGGGCCTGCATGAGTATAGTTAGATGTAGATATGTAGATGGTGTCCGTTACACTCTGAATTTTATAAACGATTGTACACTAAATGAACTGTGAACTAACAGCCCTGGTTACTGGGCATAGCATCACATGCATATGTTGTGAGTGGCTGAGGCCAATGAGTGCTGACAGGTTCACAGTCTTTGGTGAGACAAAACTGGAGCTGGGTGATGGATTTCTTAAAATTTTTGTTCATATTCAATTCAATGGTGCGACGATCGCATTGTTTTGAGGTGAAAATAAAACACGACGGACATTTCCTCGACAATTTATTTATACATGTAACGCACATTCTCTCGACAGTTGCATCGCAATCCGTATCGGCTACACACAATACTTATAAACCAAAATGCGGCGATACTTACTAACGAATCAAGAATCGATCAACGAGGACGTTCTGAAACTTACTGCTGCAAAAGAAAAGAACGAAACGTAAATCTCCAATCGGCATCGATTCAGTGCTAGACATCCGGGTGCACTGCAAACTAAATTCCACCGAAAAAACTAATCGTAATTAAAGCTACCAGCTGCACGAAACAATGTACACATAAAACGAAAAATGGTAACGCTCCAATTTAGTGGCTACGGCGAATTGTGCTAATCATTTAAATAAATAAATTCTTAATATACATATAAATTATTAAATATATATATAACGTCTATTATTACATAGTACATAAATAAGTACATATAAATCTTTTAAAAAGTCGTTTAGGGTTTCGGTTCCTAGATGGCGCTGTTGGATTTGCGTTGTAAGTTGCAATGGCATGTGTCAAAATGTCGTGCAGCGCCATCGAGGGACCACTTGGCGAAAGTAAGGTACCGAAAATCACATAAAAAGCGGCGCGACTCGAAACATCCAAGAAGCTTGAACCGGGAGGGGTGAGAACGTTCGGATAGACGGCGGCGCAGTCGCACGGGTTAGCTCGATTACATTTCCCATTTCCAATTTCCACAATTTTACCACAACTTATTGTGGTAAAATTTGAGATCGAAGAAGCCCTGCTCGGTCAAGTGACTCGGCGTCTTCTTGACCTCGTCTTTGTCGTCGTCCTTCGGGTGGTCGGTGATCGCGATCTCCTTGACGCCGTTCTCCAATCCGTCCACGTCCGCCACCTCGTCGGGCTGCTTGGGCGCCTCGCCGTCGTCGTCGCCGACGCTCTTCGCCTTGTCGTCGGCGGTCTCCACGTCTTCGCTCTGCTGCAGCGAGAGCGACTGCGGACGCTCGAGTTTCGGCGGGCGTTCGATTTCGCGATCGACTTTCGCCTCCGGCGCACTGGAATATTTCAGTTTAAGCAATTGGGGGGTGCGCGCGCGCGGTTCGGTTTTTATTGGGAGTATATTTGGGGCCTGTCGGGAGAAAGAAAAATAAACGAAACAATAAAAAAAACGAAAGAACAATTGGCGCTGACGTGATTATGAGTTCACCGTTGAAAATTCGTTAATGTCAAGGTTGGCCGGCCTGTCACAGTCGGCAGTTTCGAATTTAATTTCCCACGGCCATCTGAGTCACCCGGTGAATATTTAAAGCGCTCGCACGTGGCGCACAGTTGTTCTTTAACGAAATTAAATAAATAACGAATTAAAAATTACAAATTAAAAATTAACAAATTAAATAATAAAAATGAATTAATAATCAAGTAACCGATCGGTATTTGTACTTACGAATTATCGACGGGGTTTGGTTTAGGTTTACCCATTGGCGGTCTTTGTCCTGCTGGATAAATTCGAACTAGGGACAGGAAAATCGGGTTAGGAAAATTGGATAAAATATTCATTGACCACTTACCGACTTCGTTGATAATTTGAGGCTATAAACTAAACTGGATTAAACTAAATAAAATAAAAATTCACGATCGTTTCGTCGTCATCAGCTCATCAGATCACCATAAAGACATACGTCGAAATATAGCAAGTATAGTATGTGTCATGCCTGCAAGTGTGAGTAAATGAACACCATCTGCACGTCGAGCAGATCGTTACCAGTCGCTGCTTTTGGAAATAACTTAAAAATTTCACAAGTCCGGCGAATTTTATTTATTTTTGTATAAATAAATTAATCGCAAACAATGAGGATGTATAGAACGACGTCAACAAAAAATGTTACTCATTGCAATCAGAAGCGAAAACTTTAAACAAAATTAAATGGACGTCAAACGACTTGGATTTGATATAAAAATAATAAGGGAACTTGACATAAAATGAAAATTTGAGAAAAAAGAAGATGAAAACAACGATTGCAGTTTTTAATGAATTGTAGGGCGTAACGTCAAAAAGGAAACAGCACTTGACAGTTACTCTGACCTACTGACAACTATAAATGTTGTCAACTTTTTTCCGAGTCAGGACGGGTTGCGAGACCGATAAACTTAAATCGCGCAATTTCAAATAAAATAAATAAGTCGACGAATTTTCGATGGTTCCATTGTTTGTCGCAATTGAGTAATAAAAGTCAACGAAATGCGATTGCATCGTAAATCATTCGTGACAGATCTGTGGTAGTTACGATAATACCAAATGCAAAATTAGTTGCTCAATGTATAAGAATCAACTGGACGTGGTACGAGATTGCGAAACAACATTTAAAAGAAAAGAAAGAGTCAATTATTGGATTTTTGACTGTCTTCCAACGAGATTTACAATTGCAGTTACTTGATGCTACTCGTATACGTAAGCCTTGCAATCCAGTTGAAATATGTAATCTAAATAACAACTCCAACGTTGCATAACTTTCCTCGCCAATTTTTCACCATTCCCTAGTTTGGCGCCCAACGTGGGACATCAATCGCAAACAATAAAATATATAAATATGTATATTCTCGCACACGAATTTAGAATTCACAATTCATATTCAGTTGGCCTCGACGCGCTCCTCCATCGGTTGCATGTCGCTGAAAAAGCAAAACCGTCAACACCCCGTCCGCGACGCTCAATCCGCCTCACCCGCTCGCGTTAGGTTTGTCCACTTCATGCCTCGCCGGAAGATCGTCCTTTGCCGCACCATGCGCACGTTGCACGCCGCTGCAAAACACCGGTTGAAATCGCCCAACGAATCGAACGAGATTTACCTGTCGAAGTGTTGGTACGTCGTGGGCGTCGGCCCGTCGACGTAGGTTTCAGGAGTCGCGGTACCCACGACAGTGGTCGATTGGATCTGCTCAACCCGAGTCGGTTGAGTTTCCACGTACGTCGGCTGGTCGCCTTGGACGAAATGCCCAGGTTGTTCAACTTGCTCGGGATGTTCGTACGCTCGCTGATCAAACGGCGCGAATTGCACCGATTTTTTTCGCTGTGGCGCCAGCGAATACACAGATCTAGTCGGGTGGTACTGTTCAATCGGTTGATACTGTTGTGTCGGTTGGATCGATTGGTGTGGATGAGTCGGTTGATATGATTGATGTAATTGAGTTGATTGATGTGGTTGAGACTGTTGGTACTGTTGTACCGATTGATATTGTTGCGTCGGTTGATACTGTTGATTTGATTGATACTGTTGCACGGGTTGATATTGTTGTGTCGATTGATACTGTTGAGTAGGTTGGTACTGTTGTGTCTGTTGGTATTGCTGCGTCGGTTGATATTGTTGAGTCGGTGGTTGCTGCCTAACAGGTTGATACTGTCGAGTTGGTTCGTGCTGTTGGGACGGGTCATATTGCTGACTTGATTGATACTGTTGAGTTATTTGATGCTGTTGAGTTGATTGATGCTGTTGTACCGGTTGATGTTGTAAAGTCGATTTATGTTGAATCGGTTGATACTGATGGCTCGGTTCATACTGCTGACTAGGTTGATACTGCTGAGGCACCGCCGCATCACCGGTGTATGCAACATTGTGATTACTCGTGTATCGTTGAGCGTTCTGATCGACCAAAGGTCTTTGGTTATACTGGGTGTTTTGCATTTGTGGATTGGGTTGCATATATTGCACGTTTTCAACCGGGTGTGACGATTTATCTTCTCCACCGGGAGATTGATAGTGTTGGGCGTTCTGCATTTGTTGGGGCGAGTACGTCGACTGGACGTGGTGGAGATTTTGTATGGATTTCGGGTTCTGCACGAATGTGTGTTGCGACACCGGTGGTGACACCTGCGTTTGCGAAACCTGCGGATGCTGGGGCGGCGACTGCACGCCTTCGAAACCCCTCGCCGAGTACCGAGACTGCAACTGTTCCTGAGTCGGATTCGCATGGCGCACGTTTTGCGCGGGATTTTGTTGGGCGTTGCCCCGCAGCCTGGGGTAGCCTTCGATTTCCGTTTCGGTGGCGTACGGAGTGTACGGCTGCTGCTCCCTCCGGCCCAAATCGTCGCCTTTGCTGTTGTTATTGTCGTCCACGCTGTGCGGGAAACAACCGTACATACCCATCGACTGGCGTGCGTCCGAGGAGCGACATACTTTACCTGAGCTTCGGCGCCCGCTTCGGCAACACGGGCTTCGCCTTGGTCGCCGGCCTTATATTCAAGCTGTTTCTAAGCGTGCAAAGCTCGTTTTATTTAACGCGTTGTAAAACAGCAACACTCACCCTGTCGGTTCCTGCGGCTGCTGCGCCAAAGGAGACTGGTTGTGTATTATCTGGACGGGAAACAAATCGCTCGTTAGTTCCTTTAAGTCAAGCGCATTTCTCATCGATATTAAATTATTGTATGTGATATGAATTAATTTATTATTAACTACGCGGATAAAATGAAAATGAAGCCGTTACCTGCCCCATGCTACAAGGCGGCCGGGGCGCCGCGTAGCGGCCGTACGACGATGCGGCGCTCTGGAGACCGTTGAACGACTCCTTCATCTTAAGCGGCGAACTGCGACGTTAGTGGGGAAAAAAATAACATTAGTACGCACCTCCCCCAATGTTCGCGATGAGAGGATTAAGTTCGTTACTGTCCGAAACCAAACGATTCCAAGCCAAAGCGGACGCGTTACTCACGTGTTGTTGTTCTCGACCGCTTCCGGTTTCCCGATCGGTTCCGGAAAAAACCCGTCGAAGACGACGTAGTTGTTCATCTGCTTGATGGCGCTGTTCAGGCTGTAGTGCTTGTTGAGGAAGCCGAGGAACTTCTCGCTCGGCCTGTCGATCGCCAGCTTCACCGGTTCGATCTTCTCCTTCTGGAAACGGAACCGATTCAAAATGGCGATTAAAGGAATATAAAATCTGTGGATTGATTTTTTTTAAATTGTGACATTTTTTGTAGTTGTTATGAGCCACAGAATTTGAAGACAAATTCTGTGATATGCACCTCTTGGATTTTTTGACTACATTATCACTTTCTATAATTTTATGTAATTTCTTATCATCAGCAGTTTTTCATATGAACCATTTCTAGTATTAGTCGTGACTTTTAGTACAATTTTAGTACTTTTTATTATGAAGATTTTTCATTAAGGCACATTTTCTCATTTATTTAAAAAAAATGGAAACATCATCCCAATTCATTACTTTTTGACTAATTTTTAAATCCACCTTTGGTAATATTTCCAAAGGGGTTTTTTTGTGTGTGTGTTGTGTTCGTGCTTAGATGGGTCTCGTTGTAGTCATCCACAGTGTTTCCAAACAATTCGAAATTTAACGAGGCGCTCGAGCACGTACTCGCGTACAACACCGTTCGTCAGCCGCGAAGTTACACGCTCCGAGGTACCGTTACGCTCTCGTCCATTGTGCACGTCCTCTAATTTCACATTAACCAGATGTCGTCGTATACAGTAACCGTACGACGCGCCTTGGACGTGCGTATCGATCTGCGAGCAAAACAGCGCACGCCGAACGACGACGACGAGAACGCGGCCCCTATGCGGCGATTTAATTCAATCGGCGAAAACGACCAAGGAACCCAACTCAAAACGTAGAGCCGTTCAAATGAACACGAAAAACGACGACGTGAATGAATCAGTGGGCAGAGATGCGGTTGGATTTTTATTTGATTTAAAACTAAAGTGATTTACGAGATTTCTTAGAAAAATTAATTGAATAAGTCAGTCAAAATGCCAAACATTATTTATGCCATTTAACCAAGTAATTTAAATGGCGTTAATGTTTACGTGTAAAAAAAATTACCGTCCATTTCAATATCTTGCTTAGAATTATTGTATTAATAATCAACCATAGAAAATATTTTGTGTGCAAGACTTGAAGAAGGTCTTTGGAAAATAAATTAGTTAATGATAACTAACGAAAAACAATGAAATTATTAATTTCCACATTGTGGAACTAATGGCGGAGCTGTTGATATTGAAACGTCACGATAATACAATTTTTTGCGTTCTCGTTATTTTTACCTCAAGCATGTGCTCGAAGAGCTGCTTCCCCAAGCCGGTTCTCTGCCTGGACTCGTGGACGTAAAAATCCAATATGCACGGCGGCTTGACCTGATAGTGGTGGCCGTCGCGGTCGAACATGTACAGTCCCTTCATGCCGGTCTTCAGCATCCCCGTGACAAGTCCTTTTCCACTGCGAAAAATAAACTATGTAATAGGAAATAAAAAAAAAAATCTTAAATCATTTCGTGTCGAAATATGAATATTTTATCATCGAGACTAAAAAATTTCGATAAAAACACCCGATACTGGAATCAAAACAATATCTCAGCTTCGGGTTTTGAATGAAATTTAGTGCATAACATAATTTCACAGTTGATCTGACATCGCTAACGGAACGAGGATATAACAAGTCAAATTAAGTTGAATTAATTAAGAACCAAAAAATTTTTTTAATTGATATCGAAGTTTGAAATCAAAATAAGTTAAAGTGCCACCAATCAGCACATCGGCAAGCTGCGCCTACGATTCAATTGCGTTATTGAAACTCACCACCCACCCCCCACCTCCCACACACGTCATTAGAAAGGTAATCACAGGGAAGCATTAAAGTTTGATCGGCGCCTGCCGCAAAATTACGCTTTGGCGTGGATCCCTAATCCCCCACCCCCAGCTATTTTATGGCAGCCAACAGGAATCGTGCCAACGAAACATCGAAATGCGAAATAAATCAAAGTAAACGAGCTGAGCGATAACATTTTAAGAGTCACGTGTTTCGCTTTAATTACGATCAAATATATATTAAAAAAATTATAATCACGATAACAAGTAAGAGATGTTAAATACTCGTGGAAAATGTGTCGATTCATTGTGGTTAATTACAAGCCGTCGAGTAGTTCATTATTGCACTAAAACACATTTCTGAGTAACTAGTTCTCAGCCCTTCCGTATTGGTTTCATGTAATTAAATAGTTCTTACTATTACCAATGTCGCGTTTCATAAATACGGTGGGCTTGTTTCGTCGCATGATCGATACTTCAAATATTCTTATTTTTTTCTGTTTATTATTTTTTGCAGCAGTATAAGTTTTGTTGATAAATAAACAATGTGTTTTTTTTTTTAATATCAATCAGTACGTGAAACGCTGCCACGATTTCGATTCCGCGTGGACACGACGCCGACGTCTCATCCCGGAAATTAATCCTCGTGCGAACCCGGCGCCGCGCTCGACCTCGCCGGAGCGTCCCACCCCCCTTTCACTTTCCGCCGGAGGAAGAAGCTTCGACCGGAAATTCGCGCGGAATTCGTTAACGCAGGTCAGGTCGCGGTCGGTGGGTCGGCTCGGCGCGCCGGGACGCACCGCGACGCGTCGAAACGGGCGTTTTCCGTCGGGCGTCGGAAGCAGCGCCGGTTCACTTGGCGCCGTATCGATCCGGGTCCGAGGGGCCGACCGCCCCCCCGCCGCCCGCGCGGCGAAAAAATAAAAGTTTGCGTGCTCGGCGACGAAAGGCCGAGCGTTGATGGAAATCGTGAATTGTCGCCGGGTTCTCTGCTCGGAAACAAATGAAATGCATTTTTGTCGTACAGAGGTTAAAAAAAAAAAAAATTCAGCGAATGTGTCGAGGTGAGAAACGGCCGTTTCGCTGAAGGTGAGTATCAGCGTCATCTATACGTCAATGCTTTCCAACTGCTACGTAATTGCAGTGGTTTTTATCAACCGATTAAGTTGGTACTGTCGTGACTTGTAACTACGCAGTCCACTTTGTTGAAAATAAATCTCAGCGAATGTATTAGTGTGACGTTGAATTCATCAGTAATTGCAAGATGAGACAATACCAACTTAGTTGGTCGATAAAGGTCACTGCATTTACGTAGTAGTTAGATTGTGATGTGCGCTAATACTCACACAAACGCTTCGTCATACAAATCTTAACAATTACTTAACGAAAGTGTATTTCCCCACTTAAGGTTTTATTGTCGTGCTTGCAAGTTATTTTCCATTTCTTCGAATACTTTCCATTAACTTTGAGCTTTCCCTCCATCCTAGGGAAGTACCATTCACCGTTCAATTCGTTGGAGAAACAGTTCAATAAACGTTGTTATTTAGTCAATTATTTAGTCACATTTTTTTTTAATTTCCCTTCGCCTCTGTGCATCCGATTTAAAATGGTCGACACCTTTGATAATACAAACTGTCACGTTCGCAATATGATCTCCAGCAATAATAAAAAAAATATCAATTACGTCGACCAAATTAAAAAAAAATCGGAAATGTAAATGAAGTTTTCAGTATTTCAGTGCTTGTTAATTTATTACTGACGTCATTTGTGAAATTTATTTCGTCCAAATTGAAACGTTTAATTGCGAATCGTGTGGGTTAGGTTGGGTTGGGTTCGGTTTGGTTGGGTTGGGTTGGGTTGGATCGAGTTGACTTGGATCGGATTCGGTTTAATTGGGTTGGGTTGTGTTGACTTGGGTTGGGCCAGGTTGGCTTCACTTTACGCTGCACCCGCGGACGAAATTGCAGTATCCGTAAATTCCTCTAACCCAACACCATCGCGTGAACCTTTAGCGTCATATTCTCACTCACTGTCGTGAATTTATCGCCAGCTTTAGTTAGAAATAATACAACTTTGATGATTGTGTTTTTAAAAAGTTATCGTTCGAGATTACGCATAAGCAGTTGTCATAACAACTTTATTGCATTAATAAAAATGTAAATTCGGAAAACATAACCCCAAAGGTATATTACAATTCGATCCTTGTGACTTGAAAATACAAAATTTTGATTAATTGTTAAATGGAAATACAAAATTATACAAAGAAAATAACGCAAAGAACCAAAACAACGTGTCAGACCTGGATTTTAAGTCTAATTTAAGCTGCAAATTTTAAAAGTAACAACGAACATTGAAAATTATTTATGCTGGACAATTGATTCGATCTCGAGCGCGCCGACTCGCAGCCAAATGAACTTTCCACTTAATTAAAACGCGATCGAGCAACACGACTCCGTCACGTTCCGCTCCGGAAGTCGCCGCAGCTCGCAAATGCGCCCGACTTCCTCGCGTTCGGCGCGCTTTAGATTGATCGCGTGCATAATTTCGCAGCAATTAAACGGAGATTAGCATCAAGCCGCGTAATGAAACCGACGGCGGCGGCGGCGACGGATGGCGTGCCCGACGCCGCTAACTGAAATAAAAGAATCGCCCTGGCACGCCAGCCGATTAATTTGTTGCCGGGTGACCTCATCCACAATCTAGACTTCTAGATTATTGGAGAAACTTATTGCGTATCGTCGTCCAGGCTGGAGAAGTCGGCGACTTGATGAAGTGCACGTTTTAGATCGAATCGTACACAACAGCCCTTTTAGCAAAGTCTCCCCTTGTGTTTTTACGATGGCAGACTGGTTGTGGGGTGCTGACGCCAAGTCTGGCGTTGGCCAGACGCATCGCATTAAAAATCGAACTGGGTATAAATTTAGAATAAATAATATAAAATGATCTATACTATAAAAAAAATGTAGGAAAAAGCTAATGCGTGTTTGGTGATCAATTTCAATTTTTCGTAAACCAAACATTCTTTAAAAAAATAATACTTCGTGCAATCATTTGCTTGTGATTCGTTGTCCTCTTTAGATTAGTACAGCACAGTTTTTCAATTTTGTGAATTATAAGTTTGTTGTCATTAAATCGTTGAAACGAACAATTTGCACAATTTTTTTTTGACACCTGTTACTGAAAATCCCATCGACTGCGCCAATACCAAGCTTTCCTTTTAAAAACGATTTTTTTTTATTTTAACAAACTATATACTAAAAATGAATAAGGAAAATTTCAACAATTTCGATTTTTTGCCAACAATTTCGTTTTTTTAAAATTCGACTTCTCCATAGAATCTCATCAATTTTTACAACTATTACAAATTAGTCTGTGGAACATCAAGTTTCCCGTCACTCGTGATTGCGTTTCTTTATTTTATTTAGCAAAAGTTCGGCCTCAAACTACTTGACTTACTTCTTGCCGTTCTGGTCGATCAGCAGGTAGATCTTGTGCTCGGAGTTGCGAAGTCGATCCGCCGTCGTGATGGGCTTGGTGAGGCCCTGCGCCGCGGCCGAGGCCTCCCCCATCGTGTTGATGACCTCCGCCACTTTGCTCACTCCGTCCCTGCGAAAACAAAAACAAAAATTAATGAAAACCAACGCCGAATCGCAACGCGACCGGAACGTCCGGCGCAGCGAGCCGTCGCCGCCGCTTTCGTTGTTCGCCAGACCGGCGCGAAACCCACGGCCGACTGTTACAAAGCCACGGCCTCTTAATTAAAATGCGCGTTAGTTTGATTGCGTAGTAATTGGGACCTCGTTTAATTTGGAGTTCATTGACGACGACTGATTAAAAAAAAAAAAAAACAGGTTAACACTAACTAACGATGCCAATGAGGAATAATTAACACGATTTCCTTTTGTTTAACAAATTATACCATTAAATATTTTTTAATTGAATTATTTCTTAACAAGAACAGTAAATTGTTATAATGACATGAATACAAACGATAGCTGTGACGATGCTGTGACGATAATAAATTTATCGTTGAACGTAAACTCGAGTAGTGAAATTATGAATGCAAAATTAATTCATTCTAAGAAAATTGGCGAAGAACTGATGTTTAAATTAAATTTAATGCGTAGTTTTTTTTTGGTTGCGATTCGAAATAAAATTTTATACGTTTGGGTCTTTAATTTCCCAATAGATATTACAGACCGATATACAAATCTAGCAATCGGTGAAAATTCGCTAAAGTTATTATCAAAATAACGTGGGAAATTATTCGAGCAAAAGATTTGCGAAATTACTTTAAATCAATTAGAATATTCAAACGAAAAATTCTTCCGATTCATCTACAAAGTTATTCGCTGCGTATCTGCTCGGATATAGCACAACAGGGCCTGTCATGTTGATTTATGTCTGCACTTCATTTACAGTACATCACAGTAAACGTCCGAATGATTTAAATGGGGAAATAAACTTTCGTAAACTATTATTGAAATTACAATCGACCATTCTCACTTAATTAATATCTTTATGCAAACAGACAGAAAACGCAATCGACCTGTATATTTTTTCGGTGTAGTGGGCGAAGCTAATTTCGAACAAAAAAACTTTGGGCGAAAGAATCCAAAAATCGAAACTGCTAACTAGTGTTTCGTGACCCAACTGCGACCGCCAAGCCCCCTCCCCCGCCCTCACTTCCACGCGAATCAATCCACCAGGATAATCCGGTAGATTCGAACGGTGCGATTCGATGGGTTAATTAATGCCGGAGGAAAAAACTTTCGTTTTCCGTACGCGAACGATACCAATCGGGGCGGCTCCGCACGCGATGCGCTCGTTAGGCGGTCGAATCGAACCGGGAAATTTGCAAATCTCGACGGGCGCGGAACCTTCAGCTAGTAATTGGCCCGTGACCTTGGATCGGAAAAGCTTAATGCGTCGCTTTAACGATTTAACAGGAGTATCTGATTTTCTGATATTTCCAACAATGAATTTGTACTAAACATAATTTCGTTGGCACTTTTACAATTTGTATCTTAAATCAGACTTGAAATCCCGATCTAACACCTTGTTTTGGTTCTTTATTTCCTATGTCGTTGTAAAAAAGTTAAACGACTCGTTTAATTGTCCGGCGCCGTTGCGCGTTTGCGTAACCGACGAGAATAATTCCCATTGTGATTCAGGCGGGGTTGCGCAACCGCTTCCCCAGTTCGATTTTCCGGGAAGCCGTCGTAATTTTCGCGGCCCGGTGACTCACTTACTTTCGATTTCGCGATTTCGCTAGCTCGGAACGCCGGCCGGCCGTCGCGGCCGTGGGTCGTCGCAGACCAGTCGCGCCAGTCCTCGGTCCTTTTAAGCGAATGCGCCGGGCGCGACGAAGCAACACACCTGTCCGACAAATCCTAATCTAGGGCCACCAAAACGAAGCGATTTGCAATCGCATGTCCAGAAAAAAAAAAATCATTGTTAATTCATCCAATTAGTTGACTAAGATCAAAATGTAAACAAACAATTTTTACGTACTGAGGGGAGAAAGTCACCTTGAAATCGGCGAACGCGCAATTTCGAACCACGAAACTGCAATGGTTTGTAACAACAACAATAAACAAAGACGGCGTGTGAAAGGGAAAGCGACTATTGTTAGGTAAAACATAACCATATGAAAATGAACTATGGTTTATTTAAGACTCCAAACTGTATATGGTCTGACCGTGCACTGTTTGTAATCCGTCCTTTACATAATTTTTTTTGCTTTTAAATTTTGTCAATTGGTCACAAGGTTTTCTTGTCCATGAATGTGAAAGACAGTTGCATTTCGCGACATCTATATAACCACCACGAGACACTGCATCTAATAAAATGTAAAAGTTATTTCATAAAATTACCGTTCAAGTCGTCCTTTATACGTTTTCGTTGATTATTCGAATATTGCCGTATCCTCGCGTTCCACGATTAGGCATCGACTCCACGCAATTATGAATTTAATTTTATGCCGATTTTGTAATCTAACCAACTCCACTAGATATCGATGACTACACTAGCGCTGCTTCGCAATTACAGCCGTCAGAGTTTCTTCCGTGCAAGAACCCGTGTCACGGTGACGTAATTTGCTTACGCAATTATCGCATTTGGAAATTCCTGGTTAACTCGTAACGGAATTCTTTGCACAATTAATCGTTGTGTGTTAGTTGCGCGTGGTTATTTTTTTTTTCCAAATTAAGATGACATGCTGGTATAAGAATCGTACAATGTAGTTGAAGTGTACATATTTTGTTGGTGATTTTTGTTAATCCATCGGCGGAAATTTCCTGATCTAAGTTACCGGTAGCCGTTTAACATCTAAAGGTAGATGTTTTTCAGGCCATTTTAAACGTTAACGTAGCTTTCTCCATTATTTTGGATTGGATTGGATTTGGTTGGGTCGAGTTGTGTTCTGTTGGCAATTTTTGGGTAAAAATTTTTAACCTCGCCACATTAACGATATTTGAATGTTATTATTTTTTAGCATGAATCGGTTTCTGCGCCTTATACAATTTTGTAATTTTTGCACATTTTGAAAATTTGTTCGTTACGACGTAACCCAACCCAACCCATTTACGACCCAACCCGATCTAACAATTGCTTGTCAATGTTAACTTTTAGCATTTTTTTGGATTCAGATGTGTTTTATTTCGTTACGTGTTACTTTTGTATGTTTTGCAGGCAATTTTTACGTCCACGATTGACCTAATCGTGACACTAAAATGGGCAAAGACTTCGCGCGTTTTTTTTTTATTCGTCAAACTTCAAAGATTGTTTGGTGGGGTTGGGTTGGGTTGGGTTGGGTTGGGTTGGGATTGCTCGTCGCTTAAATTTCAACGGAAAATGCGCGACGATCTACTCGATTGTTAATTTCCAATCGAACCAAGCAACGCAACCCAAGCCAACCCAACCCAATCTAATCCAACCCAATCCAATTCAATCCAACCCAATTCAATTCAATCCAACCCAACCCGTCATCTGTTTCTTACTAAGAACAAATAAATAAATAAAATAAATAAATCTTAAAATTGTGTATAATGCCGCACTACATCAACGCAACTACATTATGCAAATTCTATTTCGACTTTCCTTCTTAGGTTTGCTGTGGGTTGTGTATCAGTAATTGGATTTCGAAAAAAAAAATTGGTTAGGGTTGATCTCCGTTTAAATTTCAGAACGGAAATGCGCGAAGATCCACTCGACTGTTAATTTCCAAGGCAAACCGAACCCAACCCAACCCAATCGAACCCAACCAAACACTTGTTGCTTACTCATAAATTAAAATAATAAAATACATTGTGCAAATTCTATTTCTGGTTTCCTTCTTAGGTTTCCTGTAGATTTTAGTTTTCCAACGATTTAAATAGAAAATGTGCAAAATTCGAAAATTGGTTATTGAGGATTTGGATGTTGTGAAAAATCGCATCATTGTAAAAAAACGCAATTTAAAATTTTCGAAATGGAAACAAAATCCCAAAACAGTCCAAAGTGGCACAAAATTGTAAAATAATTAGTTTGGTCTTCTCTCGACCAATCTAACTATTTTACAATTTTATCAAAACTGTAAAATAGTTTCGGTAAATTTTTACCGAAATGGTAAAAATAGTAAAACGTCATAATTGTAGAAATTTGAAAATTGCTACAATCGAAAAAAAATTCAACGTTGTAGAAAATAACGGACCTGAAAATTGCAAACGTCTAAAAAAATCAATGTTATCGAAGACGAGAATATTGTCGAAATGTCAAACTCAAAAAGATAAGAAAAATTGGACAAATGTTAAAATTGACAAAATCTCACAAAAAAAAAATCATATACATAAACAACATAGCGACCTTTGGTTCGTCTCCAACTACTTGGAATCATCAATAACTAAAAAAAAAAAATATCTGAAGTCCGCAGTGAATTTTCTTATATTTACTTATACTCCATTTTTCGAAACAACAAACTACATACAAATCTTAAGTTTAAAGTTTCATAACTAACTACAATAATTTTTAGCTCTGGACTTCATAAAAACTTCGTAGAAATTCAACGCCTGACGTCTGTCACTAGTCCGCGTTAAAATCGCGACAAAGTGCACCACGGCCTACCTCGTCGTCTTTCGCATTCGATGATTAATTCCAATCTTCATTGTTTACTCCCTCCCACTCCCGCAACGTTATCTCGGTGCACAACACTTCCGAATTAGCCGGATCGACTTACCGATGACGTGACGTAACGACGAAAAAAACGAAGCAGGTCGCCTTCGCCGGGAATGGACGCCGCAGACAGTTCGGTTAGTTCGTCGCGTTTTTCGCGAAAAAACGCGCTTTTCGCGGTGATTTTTCGCGTGACTATTGGTGCGTGCGGTGCGTGTGGTGCGTGTAGCGTTCGGAGGACGGTTTCGGATGGTTTTGGAGTCTTCGACGGCGGACGCGGTGCGTAAAGAAGGTGAGTCATTTTCATCGTATTTTTTTTCTTTGTCGATTTCGAGGAAGATTCAAATGTGTATGGGCGCAATACATGCTCACGGTGTTAAAACATGGGAATTTCAATGCAACAATTAGAAATTATAAATTAGTCGTGTCGTTGACGACGCCGATAAAATTCAATCGGCCATTCGATGCGTTTTTGTTGCGGTTGTCGATGCGTATCTGATCGTTCACGGACTTCTCGATGCAAGTTTCGAATGCGTCCAATCGCAGTATGATGCATTTGGTTACGAATGACGTTTGACCTTGAAGGGAAAGTTGACAGGATTGTATTTTATATTCAATGTAATAAATACGCATATTCGCAATAAATTGGTGGCTGTTGTACTGTTTATTTCTGCTGGTGGTTGGTCAAGATTATTTTTAGTCTTATTTAGGAAATTATTTATTTTAAGAATTTCAGAAATTTAGTCACCTGTTAATTATTATTTTTATATATTGTTCATAGACTGGTTGCTATCGTAATATTTTTTATGGATCAAGATTATTTTTGTTCTTATTTTACATTTAATTAATGTCACACGCAGAGTATATTTGAATTTTTTTGTTTTAACAATTCAACATAAAATGCGAGTCCCATCAATTTACAACCTTGTAGTTCGGTCGATTCAAAGAGAAAATTTTGTTAATTTAAGGGGGGGGGTCTGCTTTAGGAGGACTTAAAATATCGTTTTTGGGGGAATTTTTTTAGGGCAGAAAAAAATCAGCAAGTCTAGTGAACTTTTTAGAGCATTTTATTACATATTTGAGCATTAAAGAAAAAATATTTCGAGAGAAAAATATTTAAACGGAACCGATTTTTATGCACATTTGTGCAACACCTTTCAATTGCAATTTACAATCGGTGGGAAAGATGTAGCCCGTAATTTTTGTCTGAAACAAAAAAAATACCAAAGAAAATGGTAATTCTCATATATTTTCTTCTATGTGAACTAAAAAAAAAACCCAAAATTTTGAAATTCAAGATTTTTCTCAGGTTTGAAAATAAATGTGCTCTTTGCAGGAAGAGAAAATCATTTCAACTTGCTAAAAAAGTTGTTTAGAATTTTTTTTTCATTAATCTTTTTAGTTCAAATCAAATAGAATGCTACTGAAGCCAACAAAAGTTTTGTTTCGTTTTGATTGCTTGTTTAGTTTTCCCGCAATCACGCCCACCAGTTTAGAAAAATCGTAAAAACGAAAACTCGAGAAAACGCGCTCAAAAGTTTACGATCAGGAAAAATGTTAATTGTCGATTACTTACGGAATATCTCGTTATAATCCTACTATAGCTCTTACGAACTCAAAATATTATTGTTTCGAACGACCGATTGAACTTTTTTCAGTACATAGTTCGGTGTTATGTGTCTGCGGGAAGTGGCGCGCGTTTCGTTTGTCCGAGCGTTCATGCGTTCGTATATTTTTTGCTCGACACCTCACTGTGTTTAGCGCTGTATCTTTCAAAATATTGCGAATCAGCCGCTATAACTTTTTATACATATTATTAGATATATTAGGCATAGATTTGAGCAATAAAAAACAAATCGATTTTTTGAGCCTTCTAAAGCAGGATCCCCCTTAAGTAAACGACAGCGTAAGAGATTCTGTAATGTCCATGAAGTCTTCATGGACCACACCATCTCTGCAAACTCTGTTGCATCTGAGTAATTCGTAAAATCTATAAATTCCGTGAAATATATTCTACGGAATTTATGGAAAAAAAAATTAAAATGAGGGTTAAATGAAACGAAATTGATAACAAATAGAGCTATTGGGTAACTTTTGGGCAGGACGAGAACTATGAATAATTCGTAATGTTTCCACGAAATGTCTCCATCAGGTGTCTAAAAACATATTAAGTGGAACAAGTTTTCTAAACGAACGGAACGACTTTTGATCTTGTTACAAATACATGTAGGGCATCAGAGAACACAAATAATTCACACAGTGGGTGTTGGAAATTGGTCTCCTACTGCTCAGATTCCTTTGACATTGAGGCTTTCGACTCCTCTCCAACGGGGTACATTTTTCTTCAATCTCTTTATTATAAATTTCAACTCTTACAGATATGACAGTTAACCCGTTGTCGCTTTTTATATAACCTTCCTTTAACATTAGGGCTATCGACTTCACCCCAACGGTACATTTTCCTCAATCTCCTTCTACATCATAAAGCCCAACCTTGGGACCTTGGAGATATGACAAAGCTCTTTACGCGTCGATTGCATTTAAATTTTGGACTCCATGTCATAGCTTATTCTCATTTCAACATCGCCTATTTCAATTATTTTCTTCACAAGAATGTTGCTCTCTTCTTTTACTCGCTCGTTTTTCTAATTTTCATCATTAACCCCATTTTTGTTTCACATATAACGTCTTCGTGTTAACTTCATTCGCCCAGCTTCCTTTAACATTAGGGCATTAGGGCACTACAGTGGTAGTTTTTCGTTTTTCTGCTGCTCGTCGTACTTGTTCTTCCCATCTCATTCTAGCTCTATTCTATTCTTTCGCTGTATTCTGGCTTCGTATACTTGTTTGGATATTCCATTTTCTTCCATTTAGCGGAGTTGCCCTAACCACCCCAGTCTCCACCAGTTTCAATCTCCTCTTTCATATTACCTTATCATTCATAATTTTATCTTTTCTTGTGATTCCTTCGATCTTCCTCAGGTATCTCATTTCTATTGCTGTTATTCTACTTTTATGTCCGTCCTTTTACTATTTTCATCTTTTTCTGTTGTATTGTTTTCATTCCATTTGCCAGCTGTTCCCATTTTTCCGTTTTTTCTTGTTTCCTCTTTAATTTCTCCTATTTCGCGCATATTTTTTACCATTTTCTGGATTATTTCTCCACCATCCTTTCCATCTTCTCGTTGAACTGCTCCATATCTCTTTCTTTTCCTTCTTTACGTACTCTCTCGGTTGTGTTGCTATTTTCCCCTATGTCCACTTCCTCTATTTTTCTTCGGCACAAGTTCGACAAAAGCATCGATTCAAGCACGCGTTTGAAACAAGTGCTGGAAGAGCTTTCTGAACGTGTTTTTTTGTGCTATTTTTCTGTTTCGCACTTCATAATTCCTTTTTACCTAAGAGATGCATTTTTTTTAAAAAAAGGTTTGGTAAAATTGGTCTTCATGGACTACACTATATTTCCATGATCATGACCATGACTTCCACGTAACCTATTCAATCTATAAAATGTGTACAATTTATGAAATCGATTGTAGGGAATATTGCCTAGGTTTGCCATGGTTGCCTAGGTTGATGTCCATAAAGTCTATGAAATCGATGAAATTTATATGAAATAAGTCTATGAAGTGTGTGGAATGAAAGTCTTTAGAAAATCAATGAAATCTATGAATATGTGTATGGAGTGTGTGAACGACATCTTTCAATTCTATAAAATTGTCGAATCACGGAGCCTATAAAATCTGTCAAGTATGAAAAGTCAGAGACGGCTGACAAACTCGTAAAATGAAATATGTGAATTTATGTTAAGTTTATTAAGAAGTTCCGTTAAATCTATGAAGCTGTGAAATTAAAAATTAAATTGAGGGGGGAAATGAAATCAAACAGATATCAGGTAGGGCTGTTGGGTAGATATGTGTGTAATTTTTGGACAATCTGCAAATGTCCAGGGTCTGCGCTCTTCCTGTCTCTTCACATTTTCTCCAGTTCGTCCTTTTGTTCGTTCCAGGTTTTGGTGTTTTTTCCAACATCTCTACATTTCCATTCCCTCGCCCATTCTATTTTTTTTATAATCATTTTATTATAGTCCACTTAAGCCTCGTTTCCTCGCTTATTTCTTTTTTACCATCACTCGTTAATAAAAACATTAATTTTTTCATTTTTCATTATCATTTTGTCCAATTCATCTTCCAGCTCTATCATTTCCGCGACCATCTTGGGATCGATGTTCAATTGCACGTGCTGTTTAAAAATAAATCACTCACGCTCTCGTTCAAAGTTTTTGACTCCATACATTTTCACGTTATTTTTCCTGCCCTCCTCTCCAATCCTTTCCATTGCTTTACTGAAGTATTTCTTTCATGATTAGGTCAATCTCTTTTTTCCTGTTTATGTCTTCGTCCTTTAAAATTTCATTCTCTGTTTTTATTTTGGTTATGTCCTCATTAAAATGCATTTGCTCTTCCTTATTTACTCTAATAAAAAAAATTATTTCCTTCTGCTCATTTGCCATCTTCATTTTCCGCTTGCCGTTTTAGTGGGGTCTCTGTGGGTTTTCTGATTTTGTTATTCCTATCATACTTCTCCGCTTTTCTCTCCCTAACGTTATCATCCGCGACGTATTCCTGGCTGTCTCGTTCTGCCATTTCCATTACCTGTCCTTTGTTAGGCCTCCGTTGTTAAATGTATTACATATAATATTCCATTCATGTCTCCCATTATTATGACATTTCTTTCCCCATTATCAAATGTTGTTCGGAGAGACGGGAAAAACTCGTCTCGTTCTTCTTTCCTCGCGTTATTATTTGGTTCGTTGGCTATCATCAAATTGATAACGTTATTATATTAACATTAATTAGATATTCAAATTGGTTCAAAAGTTGAACATGGGAGGAAATTTGGAGAGACTTGTCCGATCAAATCCTTTACCAAACTTTACCCCAATGAAAGCCAAGTGAATTAGAGGCAATTAGAGAAAATGAAAAACCTTTTTGTTGAGATCACTCAATGGGGAAAACACACTGAGAAAAAGAATTGTCGAGATGAATTGATGAGATGTTGGCAACCCAACCTTGTAGGAGATGGGTGCGCGAATATTCGCCTAAGAAGGCGTTCAAAGCTGTCTAAGAAAGTGAAACCGATTTAGTTATCGCAGATTGGAACCTTCGTGGCTTTTGGCGAAAAGGGATCGTTTTAAAAATATGCCCCGGAAATGATGGGCGGATAATCACAGTCGCTCAAAACTGTTTCAAGACAATCGACAGACGCAATTGTAACGATGACGTATAAGAACATTGAAAGTTCCAAATAAATGTCATCGATAATTAATTTGTGACAATGAAAATGGATAACGTTCATAAATATACCATTGGTTGGGTTGGGTTGGGTTGGGTTCACTTGCGTGCAGGTCGGGTCACTTAAGTCCACAATTATAACCATCGTGGTGTAATAAATCGGCGATTGAAGGAAAACGATTGACATTTTTGAATTATATTTCGTTTTTAACTAATTGCTTTACAATACGTAAATCTTGATTGATTATATTTGTTATGAAGTACATGAAACTGGATAGAAATACTAACATGGAATGTCATAAAAAATACTTTATTGCTGTTTGCATTTCATATAATTTAACCTTTAAGAACGCAAATCAATACTAAAAACGCCTACGTAGATAAAAATCTTTCTGATTGTCTTTGGCAATAACAAACAAAGAGTGTCAAAACATTAACGTTCAACGTAGTAACGAAATTAAACATTCTAAGCAAACATTGCTATGTGTGTTAGTTGATCATCTTCGCCTAGAATAAAATGACAACTGTAAATAATCGATTAAAACATTCGACATTGTTGCCCGCATATATAATTCAACCTTAATCGCGTAATTGTTACGCAACCTCAATTATTTATGTGTGAATGCAGCGATGGTAACTCCACGTTTAGATTTAATTGAGCATCGAACGTCATAAATTTCACAAATCAACGTCGTCGTCAAATTAAAATTGCAATTAATTTAAGTAAACGTCACGTTTAATTATAATTACGATGGTCGATCGAAATAGACAACCGGACGCGATCACCCGCAATTCAGATTAAAACGGCTAAGTGCACATGCAATGCGGGCAAAGGTTGGAGCCGCGGATCCCGCCAGCCGTGACACGGCGATCGCTGAAGGCCGGTACGCACACCGGGAAATGAATCACACACAGACTCACCACAACGCCCTTCTGTCGGCCGCCGTGAATCCGGGCGGTATCAGATTCGAGTTGATCTCGACGATCGGCTGCTTGAACAGCTCGTTGACGTCGAAGCGGAACTCCATCTCGGGCTCTCGTTGTTCGGTCCAAAAAGGCGAATTCACTGGCACCGGTGCGACGGTAACATAACAACTGGGTGTAAGGTGGTCCGGAAAAACCGGGGCGTGGAAATTTCGTATGGGTTATTCTGCGGCACGTTCGTGTGACGCGGATATGTTTGACAGACTGACGGCCGGAGTTTGTTTTCGCAGAGTGCGCTCCGCGGCTACTTGATGAGCGTGACGATTCCCCGTTACGTTTTGTCTCGCGAAAGGAGGGACGTGCTCGCGATCGCCGGGCCGTGAACGCATGGGCGGCGATCTAGGGGGGACATATCAAACGTTCCTGCAATAATTACGTAGAAATAGACAACAATGACATTATTATCATTAAATGTACGAGGTGTTCGTTATTATTACTTCGTGGGCGTTTATGAAAAAAAAAATTATTGGATTTTCCCTGGAAGTGTACGTTATTTGCAAATTACGAACGTCTTCATTCCATGTCTTTGTGAAGATTTTGTTATTCATTTTTGTTTAGATTCAACGATGACTTCGTCTAATTCTTTCGTTAACTCGTTTTTTTATTTCGTTTAAATTGATAGAAGAAGTCGAAAATGACAAAAATATAAGCAAATATGTAAAAATACTACGTCGCTGTTAATCGAGCAGTAAATGCAGCGAAGTTTAGTTTCATTCACTAATTACTTCGCGAACACAAATAATTGCAATACCCTTTCGAATTACGTGAATTCAAATAAACTGTGGCGGACAATAATTTTTTTCTTAACAAAATAAATTACCCAAGTTCAGTAAACGAAACTTATTTAAAAAGTCGCAATACAAGTGCACTTGTTTTATATTTTATATCGCCATAAAAAAAAATTAAATAAGTAAATATTTTTTTTTAAACAAAGGTTTTATTAACTAGTGCAAGTGGAAAATTTTCGTGCGCCTATGGTCGAGGTTTATTGATCATTTTCTCTGGTGGGGCTCGTCGGGCGTGCGCACAGTTGACGCGTACACATGGACGGTGGGCAATCGCGACCACCATCTGTCGGAGTCTTCACCTGAGCAAATCCACGTACAGGTGTCCCACCGTTGTCCGCTTAGCGAAACTTTTTGAAAAATCACTGCGAAGCAATAACCGAAAATTAAGAAATGAGTGACAGCTCGTAGAACATTAGAAACATTGATCTTCGAGGTGACAATTGAAGAGAAAGTGAAAAAAAAACCTAGATGTTAATCCCCACGCTCGGGTGCTATGCAAGTACAAAGGTCTGATGGCCTGATGAGCACAGAAGAGCGAAAATGGCTGTCACCGTTTGTTACGTTCGTGGAAATTAATTATTAATAGAAAATAGAACAGGACGTGCATTAACAGCTTATAATGCTGTACGGAACCGTTACATTAATTTAAGTCGTTGCGGCCGCGGGCGCTGATAATTTCAAAAATATTTCACAAACATTCAAATCTTTATCGTGGTCCTTGTTGAAAATAACTAAACTTTAATATAAAAATACCAATCGTCCTTGACGTAAAACTGCATTAAAAAATGTAATAGAATTCTCCAGAATCGTATAACATAAATAAATAAAAAAAATAAGATATGGGGTCAATGAAAGGCGAAGCAACGTCAAAAGTACCGACGAGATCGACACCATTCATACCCTCCCATCAACGATTCTAGTAAAAAAAGATTTATGTGTTTGTATTAATTCGTGCTGTTATGCAATTACAGAAGTGTGTTTGGTGGTCTGATGGCCCAGAAGGACCATTTTAATTTAATTAGTTTAATTTTTAATCGGAAACGAGCATTGCTTATAGACAAGTGTGATTTTAAAGATTTTTTTTTGGAAACGTAAGAAATATTATCGAAGTAAAGTCTGGAATAAAAATCGTAAAAATGGACGAAATTGTCGAAAATTCAACAAAGGTGGAAAAGTGGCAGAATGTTAAAAAATTGTATTTGTTTAGAATGCAGATCTAGAAAAAAAGAAGACCTACCTCCAATCAGTCCTTCGCTCCTGTCTTACGACATAATCTGGTGCAGACTTTTTTTTTAGCTGCAGTTCTCTCTTCATCTGTCTCGAATGTGCTCCTTACGCAAAACCTCTTTCCCAACAGACTTTCTTTCAGTCTTTTTTCCTCTTTCCTTACCTTTTTGCATACGTGGGTCATGTGCTCTTCTCTACTATTATCCTCCCTCACTCACTCCCAAGTATGTACGTCCATGCTCTCAGCTGTACTATAGCTTCTCCCTTCCAACTCATTTGTACCTCTTTTAGTTTTCCTCTTCTTTTGAACACCATCACTAGCTTACGCAGCCCTTTCCTCGTCTCAGCCACCAGGACGATGTCGTCTGCGTAAGCTAAGGATCAAATCATCTTCCTCAACCTTACCCCCCAAATGTTTTATACGAATCCACTCTGATAGTCTCCTACTGTACTTTCCATGCATTTTTTGAAGTCTTTCCTTAATGCATTACACCTAATATCGCTATACCTCTGTAATTGGAACATTGTGCTTTGCGTCCTTCCATATTTGTGGCATTTCTTCTCTCTCCCAAAATTTTCATTGCATATCGTACATAATTGTAGCTAACCCATCCCCTCCGCACTTTCTCAGTTTTGGTTTGATTTCATTTTCTCCGGGACTTTTACTATCTTTAATTTTTTTATCATTTCCTTCGTTTCTTTTAGACTTGGTTCGTTTACTTCACTTTCGTTCTTGTCTTTTGTGACATTCACTTCTTCAGTTGCCACTTGTAGCTCTGTTTCATTACTTAATCTGTTCAACTTGTCTTTCATTTACCTTTTCTTGTTCTCCCAGCAAATTGTCTTAATCTTTACTTGGATATTTCTCTTCGATATCCCATTTCTCATCACAATCTTCCACCTTTGTCTTAATCATCTTGACTTCGCTGTCTTCTCATTTCCTGCTCTTATTTTGCACAACCCTTTTTGATATCGCCCCTTTTCCCATTTTTGTCCTTGTCAGTAATCCTCTGTCGAATGTTATCTTCAATGTCGAATGTTATCTTCAAGTCCATAAATATTGCAAATACTTTCCCTCCTTCGTTTTAACTCCCAATTAAGTAATTTAATACAAACAGGTTATCTCTGGTTACTGTTCCTTCCTTGAATCTTGCCTACCCATTTGGCAATATCGCCGTATTTACGGTTTTCTTTTTTTTTAGTCTTGTCCCTATCAACCCTTGTCCTTTTTTTCAAAATCGAGATCACCATCGTAGTCCTCCAATTTTTTTAGCATTTTCTCCCTCCCCATCCAATTCAGCCTCTTTAGCAATGCTCTCCACACCTCTTCTGGTGCATCATTCCGTGTCTACTGCGTATTTCATTTGTCCTTGATCTTCATTAACTATGCCCATGTGATTTCCTTTATTCCGTCTCTTTCATTCCTATCCTCTCCTCTTTTCTCCAAACAGTTTCTTGAAGTACTCTCTCCATTCGTCCATCCATATTTTATTCGATTTTTCTCTTTCTTTCCTTCTTTTTCTGAGATGGTCGCAAATTTCTTTCTAGCTTCGTAGTGCATGTACTTCCTCGTCTTATATTTTTCTCAGTTATTTCTCCTTCCTCGCCACATCCCTCTCTGTCTGTCCTTTCTTTCAAGTATTTTTCACACGTCTTACCTTCCTAGACGTCTCCCTTTCTTACATTCCTCGTAACCGAACCATGTTCTTTCCTATCTCCTTCTTCATTGCTCCTTCTTGTTATTGTCTTACCCACAAATCTTTTCTTTTCTATTTTCTTTATCAACCCAACCCAACCCAACCCAATCCAACCCAACCTAACCCAACCTAACCCAACCCAACCCAACCTAACATAACCCAACCCAACTCCTCTTCTTTGTAAATGACACGCTACGCCAACAGCTGAATCGCTTAGTATATATATACAACGGTTGCCACATACTCGCTGTTGTGTACGAATAATTTTTTTTTTACATAAATACAGTCGACATTGTAAACGTGTTAAGTACATTTACCACTGTAGATAATTATCATACGTTAGAGTATTAGGCAAACAATACGTTGTTTACATCATAAAAAGTGTTATCACACACAAAGGAAGATAATTAATTGCTTGTTCATCTCGCAGAATTCACAAGGTGGTTGCGGGCAATGTCGTTTACTTGTCGCTTAGTCAACGTTGACTTGTAGTTGGCAAAAATCTACAACCGTTGCCGATGTTCTTTTCGTGAATAAAATTGTTCCGTGGTTCACCGTTGCGTCATCTAATAGCAGAATCAGTAACCGATTCAATTGCAAATAAAATTTTCTACTTTCTACGCTTTCTACGCTCACGTGGTGCCATCGCTTCGTCGACGTCTGTACTATTAAAGCTTTAGTGTATCGTAGGCGCTTCATAGATGGCGGAACGTGGCAATTTCTCAACGTAATTAGAAATTCGTGTCCATTATTTACAGTCAGATAATGATGGGTATAAAAGTTCATCGAAGAAATTATTTTACAAAAATAATCTGCACACCTTAACAGTGTACCTACACAAATATCATTTGTATCGAGAGATATTTTAGATATAATATAATGTTTTAATAGTAAATCGAAAAATAAGATATTAAAAAAATTAAGTTAATGACATGAATGAGAAAAGGAGCGAAGTGCCATATAACAATACAAACGTTTGACGAGACTGTACTTCATCATTTAAAAATATTTGTGTCAAAAAGTATTACACACAAGAAATGGGAGAAGACGGGAGAAGGTCCCGAAAAAGAAGACGACAACCTGAAATGAAACCGAGGAAACGATATTATCTAATTTGCATAGAAATGACATTGTTATTGATTGCTAAAGACTCTAAACTTGTCGAATCGAATTTATCGATTTATTTTTGTTAATCGAAGCCTAAATTAAAAACTCACAGCATAGGTCTAGTTTAGTGAACATCAACGGTTGACTTGCTTAGTAAATTAAGACGTCGGCTAAGTTTTCTATTTACAACGGTCGTGGAAATTTATAACTTGATTTGTGCCAACGCAAAAAAATGTTTTTCTCTTTCATGAATCGATTATCCCTAGGACTCTACAATCGTTAAGAATATGTTTGGAATGTCAGTTACAAATTTAGTTACAAAATAAAAAACGTAGATTACACTCAATGAAAATTGTTGCATAGAAAAAGATTTATGCAATTTTCTATTGTTCGACGCAATTAAGTCGTAAAAGTCGAGGAAACACGAGGAACGATTCATGTACGAAAAGTCGGTTACAAACATTTTCCGTTCTGCTCCCAGTCAAGAACTTTACGAAGAAAGTTTCTCGATAAGTTAACTTCGATTTGTTGCATAAGTTTCACTTCATCGAAGTTATTGAAAAACTGTGTAAATGATTTGTAAAACTAGAATATAGTAAACTAGTCAATTAGAAAGGAAAAGTGCTGTTATCGTAAACATGTTATAAAATAAATACGGAATAATTGATATGACACACCGAAGACAAATCTCATTGGTGTGGTTAATTAAAGTGCACTCGGAAATCATCCATGACAGTTTTATTGTGCTTTGTATTTTAAAATTTATAACTTCGTTAAATATATTTTAACAATTTTTTTATGTAAGAACATTATATCGTTACGGCATATTATTAATAAAAAACAATATTTTGACTAATTAAATTGTTCAACTAGTAATGGGTCTATGGTCGCATTTCGTCGACTTCAATGAGAGGCACCAACTATATAGCAACGTACGAGACATAGGTCCCACCTGAATGTGCATCAATACCAATCGATGATTTAAGCGTTGATCGACAGATGACACCATTCGTAATTAGTAATTAAAACGTATCGTTTTGAATTTTGATATACATTTTCGCACAGCTATTCATTCGGTGCGATTTTCAAAACTATCTCGACTCGCCCGCTTCGTACGTTCGCGGCGGCCGCAGGCCTTACGTTTGCCCGGGTTCACTCGGCATCTTACATATTTATGAAGCCAGTTTCGGAGCGACGTTTACCTCCGGCCCCCCCGGCCGCCGCTCGGGCAGTTAAAAGCGCCCACCTGACAAAGTAAACCGCGAAAGGAGCGCACGAAATGACCAATGGTCCGGAGCGGTCCGGGCGCTTGTCCGGCCGGCGGTCGCACAAATCATGCAGGCAGCGCCATCTGTACACATCGCGCCGGAAACGGTAACCATAGATCTGCATTGCAAATACGCTTGACCTCTGCCCCGTCGCCCTCCCCCCCCTCCAGCCGCCCGCCTTGCTCGGAAATCAACGGTCAATTTGCGCAAAAACAAAAATCGCTTCTTCGAAGGGAAATTGTTTAATTGGACGCGAAAAATTCAAGTGGTGCGTGCGGTCGCCCCGGACGAATCCGGGCGCGCATGAATATAAATTCCGGGGATGACATGCGGCAGTAACCGTGACACGATGTAATTTACAATGGTAATCAGTTGACTGGACGATGATTAAGTGTATGAATAGCATATTCGCTGCGAAATTGCTTATTTGCATCCCACATTTCACTGTTGGAGGGTCGAACGTGTCAGCTTCCTCTGCGCACCGATAGCGTCTAATATTTATTAGCATCCGTTGAAATATTCGGTTTGGATGACCTGTGTGTCATTGCGTTATTTTAAATCTCATAATTGATTATAATTTATAAGCAGTAACGGCAACTCGCTGTTGCACATCTAGTGTTAAGAAAATACTGTGGGGTAAGGGCAAGTTTGTTTCATTTTATTTGCCAACCACAGTCTCCAATTTACTATTTAAGATTAGTAGATAAAGTATAAAAGCATTTGTTGATACTTAATTTTTTTTATTACGTGCTGACGCTATGACTATTAAGAATGTTTATCAGCGTAGTTGTACGGTTGTAGTTTTTATTATCGTTTTCTTTCTATCGTGCGCACTATTTTGCTATCAAACTTCGTCGCGAATACGACAAACTCAAATCGACTTTAGATGATGACCCAGATAATTCATTGTCGTAAATGATTTGCTTTAACTTTAATCGATGTGCACCCTGTATGCACTTAAAAGCGTCTTCCCAACGCCAAATTGATCCCGATCTGTTTTATATCACCGACGGAGGGAATTATTACGGTCCCGCCTCCCCCCTTCGTCCTCCCCCCTCCTCCTCCACGACCGGCGCAACTTCCGAAAGTAAAGTACTTTAAAATAATTACCGCTGTGATTGGCGGGAGGTTTTTCCCGCGTCCCCTCGGGAAAACGCTTTCCACGTAACTGTCACGACCCCTCGTTACTTACCTACTGATCAAACTTCCAACTTCCACCAGTTGTTGGCGATGGCCTTTAACCGTTTCCGATGCCATGACAAGGTAAATTAACGGAACCCACTGAATGAAACGGGGAAGTTTCGCCCGATAAAAGTTACCGAAAAAAAAAAAAACAATTTGCCCGGACGATAACAAATTGTTTTTTTTCACGTAATTCAAAAATTCACGTAAATGTAATTTTTAGAAAACGTCAGCGCAGAATTTAATAAATTAATTCACTTCCGTTCGCACTATTTTCGTGGGAGAAAAGCACGTCGCATTAAAGATTCACCCGGCGGCGGCGAGAACGCGGATGTAGACGAAAAGCTGAAAGCTGGTGACCTCCGCCCGAACCGGCAGTGGTCAAATTCAAGCTCCTCATCAAAGTTGCAATGGGAAAACACGTAATGAGGTGTTCTAATGAAACTTTTCTTGGGATCAAAAGGCGAGTCTGACTCGTCGACATGTCTGGTTAATATAATCGAAGGAAACTGGAAATAAAAAAAAAATTAAATTTCAATCGATTTTGTTTGTTAATCACTTCGTCTGATCCCACCTTGGACACGATTCTTTTTTTGGTGAAATATTTTAAGTTAAAAAATTGATCCAATTGCAAAAATGACCCATAAATGATTTTAATGCATTCGATTCGCTGCGATTTAGTTTCTTTAATTTTTGCAGAAATGGTTCAATAAATTTTGTGGGATTTATTTAACGATTGGCTAACCCACGATACGCGATCATTTCCATAGAAATGCATTCAAAATGTTTTAAAGTCAAGACTATATCAGTTCAAGTGCCAGTGATATCCAATCAACGCGTTTAACGACTCGGTGAAGTTACTATGTTCGTGAATGTAAACAGAACGGGATGGAAATGCGTTCGACGCTGGCGACAATGTCAACTTTAGACACGACATTCCTGGCAGCAACCCAACAAGCACAACAGTATGCATATTTATGCGATATCTCATCCGTAACACAGTTCCATTTTCTTGAACCGAATAAAGTGTCTATTAGCTTGTTTTTAAAGAACGCACACGTAGTGTCGAGTTTAGATACGAAATTGAGTTAAAAATATGTGATTACGTACAAGGAAGAAAATAGTAATAAGTTCGATTGGATTTTGTTGGGTTGGGTTGCGTTGGGTCGGGTTGGGTTGGGTCGGGTCGGGTTGCGTTGCGTTCATAACGAAAATAAGAAATAAACGAATTCGATTGAATTGGGTTGGGTTGGGGTTCCCTTAAACCCCAGCACGCAGCGAGATTAGGGTGTAGCGGAATTTATTCAAGCAATTCGAAACTTATCCTAATATAACAGTTATTTTCATTTATTTCCATATTTTATTTTGACTAATCGTATTTTTGGTTGACTGTGTGTTTTATACAAAGTAATTGTTTGTTAGTTTACGCTAGTTTGCGTTGGCTAGAATTGTGCTATAATGAACATTGTAAGTGTAAGTGGGGCTGAGAAGCTCGACAGTCAAACCCAACCACTCCACATTACAATCCAGGAATGGATTGGTACGTTTATCTAGAAATGTGTAGCAAAGTTCATGATTAGGTTCATGATAAGTCCTGTAAACAATAGCTTCATTGAGTGCAGGATTAACAATAAAATTTTATGCATTCTACCCCAACTCAAACCAATTGAATGGATGGCAATCCAGGATTTGGTTGAATAAATTGGGTCGGGTTGCAAAGTTCATCACACATTTTGAGTTAACAATCAAATCAAATCAAAACAAGCATAAACGGAAAAATAAACTATAGGCACTGTAATGGATTATATATAAAATAATACAATTTTTTTACTGAGCTGTCCAGAAAATTATCTAAGACGAAAAGATGAGATCAAATGTTTATTCTGGTGAGTTAGCTGACTTCAGCTACTCCAGCTCGCAGCTCACTTCACTCCATTGGTATTATTTTCCAAGCCTTCTTCAGCATCGTAAGTAATGTGCGCGTGTAAAAAGGTGTCACTTTAGGCATTCGTTGCATAAATAACTATTTCGTGTCATCGTTGATACCTTTACTGACGTAGGTTGTTATCATCATTTGTCCTTTGGGGTATTTTTTGTGACTTTAATTTATTACCTCACTTGTACTTTTCTCCTAAAATAACTCAAACAATGTTCGTTTTACTAATTTGCAATCTTTAGAATTTTATTTTTTACTGACATAGGTTGTTGTCATCGTTTGTCCTTTGGGGATATTTTTGGTGACTTTAAGTTATTACCTCACTTGGACTTTTCTCCTAACATAACTCAAACAATTTTCGTTTTACTAATTTGCAATCTTTAGAATTTTATTTCTTACTGACGTAGGTTGTTATCATCATTTGTCGTTTGGGGATATTTTTGGTGACTTTAAGTTATTACCTCACTTGGACTTTTCTCCTAAAATAACTCAAACAATTTTCGTTTTACTAATTTGCAATCTTTAGAATTTTATTTCTTACTGACGTAGGTTGTCGTCATCGTTTGTCGTTTGGGGATATTTTTTAGTGACTTTAAATTATTACCTCACTTGGACTTTTCTCCTAAAATAACTCAAACAATTTTCGTTTTACTAAAATTTGCAATCTTTAGAATTTTATTTTTTACTGACGTAGGTTGTCATCATTTGTCGTTTGGGGATATTTTTGGTGACTTTAAATTATTACCTCATTTGGACTTTTCTCGTAAGATAACTCAAACAATTTTCGTTTTACTAATTTGCAATCTTTAGAATTTTATTTTTTACTGACATAGGTTGTCATCATTTGTCGTTTGGGGATATTTTTGGTGACTTTAAGTTATTACCACACTTGGACTTTTCTCCTAAAATAACTCAAACAATTTTCGTTTTACTAAAATTTGCAATCTTTAGAATTTTATTTCTTACTGACGTAGGTTGTCATCATTTGTCGTTTGGGGATATTTTTAGTGACTTTAAGTAATTACCTCACTTGGATTTTTCTCCTAAAGTAACTCAAACAATTTTCGTTTTACTAATTTGCAATGTTTAGAATTTTATTTTTTGCTGACTTAGGTTGTCATCATTTGTCGTTTGGGGATATTTTTGGTGACTAAGTTATTACCTTACTTGGACTTTTTTCCTAAGATAACTCAAACAATTTTCGTTTTACTATTTTGCAATCTTTAGAATTTTATTTCTTACTGACGTAGGTTGTTATCATCGTTTGTCATTTGGGGATATTTTTGGTGACTAATATATTATTTCATGTGGATCATAACTCAAACAAGTCTTGCTTTGTTATTTTGCGATCTTTACAATCGCATTTTTTTGCTGAGGTCGTTCTCATCATCCTTTCTTCTTTGACGGTATTTCCGCTTACTTTTCGTTATTATCCCACTTTTTCTCTATCGCAACTCCAACTTTTACTTCACCACTTCTTAAACCAGATCCGTACGTAGTCAGAAAGCCCCGCGCTCGTTAAAACGTAATATTTTTCTGTTTAACATCCTTCCGGCTAACGAGCGGTCTCTAAATAATTAACTTTGCGATTAGTTCCGAATTCGGTTTATTAGGCGCGCGTTTTTAATATTTATATGTGAGTCGACGCTTGCACGCCCGAGTTTAAAAGGGCAGCCGGCTAAAGATCGCATTAAACGGACGATTTCGCCGCTGATTTATTCATGGCGGCGGCGCTCGCCTCGCATTTAATTCGAACGCGATCAATTAAATCGTAACAACGGACGGGGGATCGATATTATTCAAAGCGGACTCTTTCCGGCGCGGCCGGAATCGTCTTAGGCGGAGTGCGGCTTTGCGGACGTCCGAAAGGTCTCGTTCTTTGAGACTTAGCCTCCGTGCACTTTCGTCGGCGAAAAACCGGGACTTTGATGCATTTTTTAATTGGATCGACGAAAATGCTATTTGGAGAATTGCGATGTCGCGAAAGTTTAATTTTTTTGTTTCGTTCGGTGATTTTAATCCTGCGACGTGCGATTTTAGTTTCGGTCCTCGCACTGTTTGCTGATTAATTTTTAACCGGTTTGGATCAGATGGTATGTTTAAAATTAGTGTAAATCAAAGGGCAGGGCGCGGTCCCGGAGGGCGGGGGGGCCCCGACTTCCCGAGGGAGGCCCAGTGCATTATCAAATTACCACCACCCGCCCGCCCCACGGACTACGTTAATCTGTTTTCAATGAACCCCGCACTTTATACACATGATACTGTACACAGATCATCCCCTTATGTCGGCGCGTTCTTTCCGATACTAATATTCGGGGGCTACGCGCGCATTAGCTTTTATTTGTTTGCTTTCGCGATAGGGTTATGGCATCGCTGCTGAAAGGCCCATTGTGTCGTAAATCACGTGCTAAGTCCTCCGGTGCCACTAGATGAAATTTCAATGACGCAATCGATTTTTTTTTGGGGATCAATCGCTGAACAATTTCACTTGATAATTATTTGCTGTAACGGAAATACGAGTTGTTGGCGGAGTCGTTTATTCTATTTCATAAAATTTCATTACTGAGAGTTACAATGACACAAGAAAATAAGTACGTTGTCGAAGTTGAAAGTTTATGTCGATAAGAGGTGAAGCAAGGGAGTACAAAGTGGAGATTATAACCACAAGGGAAAAAATTGTACCATGAAATAAAATGAAAGAACTGGAATGAAAAAATTACATAAAATAAGAAAATAACTAGAATATTAGAAAAATGATCAAGATAATGATCAAGTGGTTATAAGGAGACGTACAATGATAAAAAAATAAGCACGTTGTCGATTAAAAAGTTTATTTGTTGTCCATTTTAGACTTTTTTGTCATGTGAAAAAAATAAATTTAACCCAACCCAACCCAACCCAGCCTAATCCAACCCAACCCAATCCAATCACAATTTTAACTCTCCACGATAAATTTTCCTACGACGAAAGTTCCTGACGCCGTATAAGATAATCATTTCTTAAACAACAAACTAACCTTACCTATAATGGGTTAGATATTATCGGCATATCGACGTTATAGAAAGAAACGACGTATAATGACAGTTTCCTTATAAAGACCCATCAGAGCCGAACATTTTGCTGTAGTTTCTCTTGCAACGTTACTGCTAAATTTTACCCCACAACAAAATCATCATCTGAAGTAGAAAGCAACTTCGAATGAAACAATAATGAATTAGTGATATTTACTAACAACAAAGATATTTAAGTGAAACGTTTCAGAAGAACAGAGAGAGAGAGAGAGAGAGAGAGAGAGAGAGAGAGAGAGAGAGAACATAATCAAAATAAAACGGCAAGGGCACAAACAACATTTTTATATAGATTTTTCAACATTTGAATCTAAATTTTTAAGAATTTTTTCATTTTGTAACTGTCCCACACAATCCCTGGCAGTGTCTCAGTTGCGATCAGGGGGTGTTTATTTGAAATCATTCGTAAAGTTGCATAAGCGCAAATGAACGAGTATGGGAAATTGTAAAAAAATGATGAAATTTGGATGCAACAAAATTGCATTTTTATGCATATCCATAGTTACTTTTTATTGTATTGGGTTGGGTTGGATTGGGTCGGGTTGGGTTGGGTTTGGTTAGTAATGCTCTAAAAGGTAAAATAGTGGCGTTTCTGTTCAAGAAAATAAGAGCATTACGAGGAAGTCAATGGGCAAGATAATGCTAATAACAAGTATTCTATATACATTCTATCTACAATCTGTACGCCCTCCTTCCTGACCGGCATTGGTACCTATTCCCTCTCTCCTAGTCTACTATCTTCTGGCAGCTTTAATCTTTCTCCAACCCTCACCTGGTCACTTTGAATGCAACATATGTACCCTTAATCCCCTTTTGCCACTTTACTTTTCCCACCATCCTTTCTCCTATCCATCTCCAATCTCAGCCCTTACCCTCGCCCTCCTTGCTCCACCCATTTCTTCACATTCCCAATAGTGTTTCCATTTCCACAAGCTTCCAGACCTCTTATACTCTTCCCCATCCTATACTTGTTCATCTTCTCTTCACTTCCACATCTAAACCTGACTATAACCTTCTCCTCTTCTGTAGTTTTGCCTTCTCCCAAATACGTTGGCTTCCTTCCATACACCTGCAACACTTTGTATGTGTTGTTGTATCCTGACCTCGTACTTTCCCTTCGCTCTCCTGCGCTTCCACCTGTTTCGATCTTTCCACCAGACCCTCCCTCTCTTCCTTTTCGCTTCACCACCGACGTCCCCGCATTCTCATACATTCTTATTCTTGCTACTTCCCAGTCTGTTAATCCTCTTCCCATCGTTCCTCTTCTCTAGTGCATCCACCACCCATTTCTCCAGGCCGGTCTCTCCCCTTCACTGCCATTTCGTGCCTCACCATTCAAATGTAATGTATTATTCTTTTCGATTGAAGAAGATTGGAAAATGCGAAATCAGTTAATTAATCGCAGTTACTTTGAAACGAATAATTTCCAAAAAACGAAACGCGAGTTAATTCAACGCTGGAAATTTATTGCAAATTACCCCGAGCCGGTCATCCCGACCGGAGACTAAGAGCCAACACGTGCGGCCCGACCGAAACGTACTTCACCGGCGCGGCGCGCACCAGACACATAAAATATAATAACAATAATTTGAAGTGGTATCGTTAAATTAAGGGCGTTATAAAGGCGAGCTTGTTTACGGCCGGCCCGAGATATTACGGTTCCGGCGCGCTTGACCGCCGCCCGTCCTTCCCGAAACGCGCGTGCAACGCGTTAATAATGCACGGACCGACGCGGAAAGAAAACGCCGATGAAATATGGACGCAAACTGCAACTGTTTGGCTTTTTTGCGCGGGACTCGCTAAGTGCGCGGCGCGTTCGGAGTTATGACCGATGCCGCCCGGCGTTCTTTCCGCGTTAATAAGTGACGAGGCGGCCGTTAATAAGCGGCCGCGGCGCGTCTCGTTAGGATTTGCGCTTATGCATGGGCGCGCCTCCTCAAATACACCGCGCGGCGCTTGCGGTTAAATATTTACGGGCGAGCGGAGAAATGTCCGGCCCGTTCGGTGGTCCCCGGCCGCACGAAATATGCACGGATGTAAATGTTTGGTCAAGAAAATATCGCCGGAACGGGCGAGGCGTCGTTTTCTGGGAGCGAAGCCGACGCGAATTATTCGCACAGCGCAAGAAATTTAAATTTAAGTTTAACTCGATTAGAATTTATTCACAATTTAAATTGAAATTCTCCAGAATATGAAAATTGTAGAAAATTAATTAAATAAAAATGTTTCAACGTTGTTGACCAGAAAGTGTTCAATCAAAAAATATTAAAAATAAATTCTAAATGGCAATCAATTTCAATTTTTGCAAACAACGTTACTGATAACGATGTAGGGGTAACTGTCTGATTCAAAAAAAAAAAAATAAATAACTAAAAAATCAGTTAACTCGGAATTCATCGGACAGATAGCTTCCATCCAAATCCGTCGGATTTACTTTCGCGTCGAACCACTCCGAGGACGCCGTTATTAATGAAATGGGAAGAGCGGCGAGCTCCGGAGGAAGGAGATCAAGGGAAAAGCCGAACAAATCTCGTAAGAGAGGACCGTAATCTAATAGAGCGGAGCTCATAACCCATGAATAGGAATAACAGTGATCTAAAAACGATTACAGCTGCCAAAAATGAGCATCGATGGGGCCCCGGGAGGCCGCCGCGCGCGCGCCACCCTTCGCGACGAGGGGGGACCGCCCCAGGAAATTAGGCGGGCGCACCACCGTAGGTGCGTTCGGAGCGTAAACAATCGATCGGTATCGCGGGCCAAAACGCGAGTTGATTATGCAAATGTGACGGTTTCCGCGTCGGCGACGACACTTGCTCAAGTGGGGATTACGTCGGTTTCGATGAGATTTGATCGGATTGGAATTCTGCACAATTTCGAAGGAACGGTGTTTTTCGTTTGTAATTTTTATTGTAGTTATTGTGCGAATAACGACCGGATTATTTTTATCCCGAAATTACTAAATTGTCTGCATATGCCATAAGTTTTGATTGTTGCCACTTGTTGTTGTCGAATCACTTGTTCGACTAACACATCAAGGAATTCGAGTGGTTTGTTACACATGAGTTGGTCACAGTATTTGTGACGTCGACTATTCTTTGATAAAAATATTTGTATTGAAATGTTCGACGATTTGATTTTTAGCTAAAAATTCGTTCAAGTCGAACGTTTTTATTTACACCGACTATTAATTTATTCAAACAAAGAATTCATTGATAAAAATAATTGCGCCATCGTCTGAATTGCTCAACTATTTTATTCTTAGTTAAGACTTTGTTGTTAATTCTTAAAAATATTTCATTCGTTTACTTCTTTAAAAAAAAAAAAAATCCTTACAAATTTTTCGCTCGCCCCATTTAACTTCCGTAACGACCGCGAACGGTCGTCGAACGTAATAAGCGGAGCCAAAGGCGGAGATAAGTTAAAATTATTTTCTTAGTTAAGATTTAGTTCAGTGTCTCTAGCCTAACTCCGTAATAATTAAGGAGGAAGTTGTTGTATTATGTATGGCGCAGGCGACAAGAAGTCCTCGGGGGGCAGCGCAAGTAGACCGGAGTCTCTCTCTCTTAACACGTTCCAAGTTTATGTCTTTGCGAGCAAGAATTCCGGAAAGAGTTGCGCTAACGTCCCACCGCTCGCCGAAGTTTTACTTTGTCGACGCGCTCGAAATCCATAATCGTAACTATTAATTAAAAACCCGCCTTGCCTTTTCGACGTCCGGCAAAAATTACATTAATTCTTCGTCAGTTTCGTGCGTTTAGAGTAACTTTTTTTTAAAACGGCGATTTTCCGTCGACAGACGCAATTAAGTCGTAAAAGTCGGCGAAAAATGGGCGTCTTAAATATTTTTTCGTGGCCAAAAAAAAAACAATTCAACGCACGCGGTAAATTTAGTTCGATTGATCGGAATTTGCTACGACTAAAAAAATGCAATGGAATCGATTGCGTGCACGTAAATGTGCTTACGTGTTTGACGACGGCGCGGAATTTATGGTAAATAAACAGTTGCATCTGACGTGCATCCGCCGGTAATTTACCGCAACTGTTCATGTTCCACACTGGTACAGAGCCAACATCAATCAAACGTCTTTGAAACGATAGACGGCGACGTCGATGCATAATTAATCGATTCGACGCGAGTTTCGTGGCAAATATTCGCAAAACGTGCTTCATGGGGATTTTTGGGTTGGACGCGAGCTTCGCGTTCGTACCGCAAACGAAACGGAAACGGCGAGAAACGCCGAATGTTCGTCGCGAGATTTTTTCGTTGGGACGAAAAAATACGCACGCCACTGGCTACCATTCATCGCATGATGGTAATCAAAGGACGAGGCAGGGATTCGTGACTGCTATCGGTCAACGCCGGCTCGGTTTAAACTTCTCCACTCTAAACATTCGAACACACACAGGCTCTCACAAGTCGGCTGATAAAGAATTGAAGAGCGGGACGTTTAATTTGTGTATTTACATATCGAATTGACATGCAATCCCGTCCATAATTCACGTGCCTCTACCGACGTATAACGTAAGAGTTTTTGTCATGAAATGTTTGAAATTATACGAGGTACCAAGTTATATAAATATATATACTTATGTGTGTGTGGGTGTGTATATATGTTGGAATTAAATACCAAAAATATTATGGTAAACGAGACCCAACTCAACCTAATTAAAAGAATTTGACGGCAATATGGTTGACCATAAATCCCAATTTGAAAATAATTTGTGAAATGTTGAACTGTCACAGTCATGACGAGCATTTTAATACAGCGTTCGAATTTTTTCGATCATGCTTTTCAAGCGGCGCGCACGAATCAGTTCAAATAAGCCACCCGGCGCAATATCGGTCGCAAGTCGTTCATTTGCGCTTATGCAACTTTACGAATGATTTCAAATAAACACCCCCTGGCAAAAAAGACGTAGCCCGTAATTTTTGTCTGAAACAAAAAAAAATACCAAAGAAAATGGTAATTCTCATATATTTTCTTCTATGTGAACTAAAAAAAAAAAACCCAAAATTTTGAAATTCAAGATTTTTCTCAGGTTTGAAAATAAATGTGCTCTTTGCAGGAAGAGAAAATCATTTCAACTTGCTAAAAAAGTTGTTTAGAATTTTTTTTTTCATTAATCTTTTCAGTTCAAATAGAATAGGATGCTACTGAAGCCAACAAAAGTTTTGTTTCGTTTTGATTGCTTGCCTAGTTTTCTCGCAATCACGCCCACCAGTTCAGAAAAATCGTAAAAACGAAAACTCGAGAAAACGAGCTCTGAAGTTTACGATCAGGAAAAATGTTAATTTTCGATTACTTACGGAATATCGCGTTATAATCCTACTATAGCTCTTACGAACTCAAAATATTATTGTTTCGAACGACCGTTTGAACTTTTCTCAGTACATAGTTCGGTGTTATGTTACTGCGAGGAGGGGCGCGCGTTTCGTTTGTCCGAGCGTTCCTATATTTTCTGCTCGACACCTCACTGTGTTTAGTGCTGTATCTTTCAAAATATTGCGAATTAGCCGCTATAACTTTTTATACATATTCTTAGATATATTAGGCATAGATTTGAGCAATAAAAAAAATTTTGAGCCTTCTAAAGCAGGATCCCTCCTTAAGCGTTTCGACGGTGATAAGTGGCGTTTTCTCAACACGGCTTGTACCGACCCAGGACTGCAGCAAGTGCATATCAACTCTTGCCAGTTTACGTAACCAGGCAAAAAAGTTTGCCGATAAGCATAGACGCTCGAATTCGTCGAAGGTGACGATCGAGTGCATCAGTTGATTTTACCTGCGGATTTGATTTAATCCCAGACGAATGTTACTTAGTGTCGGTGTAAAATTTGTGCGTAAACTTTGACATAAAATAGATAATTCGTTGTTGCATATTCGACGTTTGAGTTAAGTGTTTAATCAGACAATAATTGACACGGATGTGTTCACTGCAAGTGTGTACTGTGGATCTTGTGTATTAAGACGATATTTACAAACAATCTATTTGAACGATTAGTGAGACAATTTTTAAAAATATCGCGAGTTGCTCTCTATAAAGCTGAGTTTTCGGTCGAATTGGATCTGAAGACGCGCCGATGGTTGATCATATGTATGTACATATTAAAAAAATAATTTCAATGAAAAAAAAAATTACAGTCGATTTTATTCTTTATTCGGGGTATTCAGGAAATTCAGGGTAGTGAATGTTATTTTTTAATTTCAGAACCCAGGAAGGCGGCGAAGTAGGGCGGCTGCGCAAGACTCTGGTGAGTTTTTATGCATTGATTCTTTGGTAAATTTGACATCGTCGTAAATTAGCGCAATCGTAACAACCGTCTCCATGTTAAATAAAAATCGGCTGTTCGCGTTCGATTTTTATCTTGCGTCATAAGCAGGGTTATTTTTTAGTGCCATTCAAAATTTGTCAGGAACTTTTCAGTTAAATCAGCCGAGAAAATTATCTGCGAATAATTTGCTCTGTGTCGCCAAAAAAGCGACGTGAAGTTGGGTTATGTGAAAAATGTACAATCGCTAACGTGTGGTGGCGATAAATTATACCATTTAGACATCGCACAAATTTAACTTTATTTGTAATTACAAAAACTTAACTAGCGAGGAAACGAAGAAAATGTAAAAATGTCATAATGTGTGAGCGCAGGATTCGATCGTTTCGGCCTTATTCTGACGTTGTCAGCTAGAACTTCCCAACGTTTGTACAACTAAGCTGAGTTATTAAGAAAATAAATTAACCACTGGTACAGATTATCACTAACCAGTCACTTAAGGGGGGATCATGCTTTAGGAGGCCTTAAAATAGCGTTTTTGGGGGAATTTTTTTAGGGCAGAAAAAAATTTGCAAGTCTAGTGAACTTTTTAGAGCATTTTATTGCATATTTGAGCATTAAAAAAAAATATGTCGAGAGAAAAATATTTAAACGGAACCGATTTTTATGCACATTTGTGCAACACCTTTCAATTGCAATTTACAATCGGTGGGAAAGACGTAGCCCGTAATTTTTGTCTGAAACAAAAAAAAAACCAAAGAAAATGGTAATTCTCATATATTTTCTTCAATGTGAACTAAAAACAACCCAAAATTTTGAAATTCAAGATTTTTCTCAGGTTTGAAAATAAATGTGCTCTTTGCAGGAAGAGAAAATCATTTCAACTTGCTAAAAAAGTTGTTTAGAATTTTTTTTCATTAATCTTTTCAGTTCAAATGGAATAGAATGCTACTGAAGCCAACAAAAGTTTTGTTTCGTTTTGATTGCTTGTCTAGTTTTCTCGCAATCACGCCCACCGGTTTAGAAAAATCGTAAAAACGAAAACTCGAGAAAACGCGCTCTAAAGTTTACTATCGGGAAAAATGTTAATTTTCGATCACTTACGGAATATCTCGTTATAATCCTATAGCTCTTACGAACTCAAAATATTATTGTTTCGAACGATTGTTTGAACTTTTTTCAGTACACAGTTCGGTGTTATGTTACTGCGGGGAGGGGCGCGCGTTTCGTTTGTCCGAGCGTCCGCGCGTTCGTATATTTTTTGCTCGACACCTCACTGTGTTTAGCGCTGTATCTTTCAAAATATTGCGAATTAGACGCTATAACTTTTTATACATATTCTTAGATATATTAGGCATAGATTTGAGTAATAAAATTTTTGAACCTTCTAAAGCAGGATCCCCACTTAATGCAAGATATTTTAAAATAAGTAATTCAATCGATGTATTTCGGCAAATAACAGCTGTGTACTGTCAAAGCCAAGCATGAGAACGCAAACGTCAAAACAATTTAGTTCATGTCAGATTTCATATAAATTCTTTTGGTGTTTCTTGCCGATGAGTTTAGAATAAGCACGAAACGGTCGTCCGCGAATCCAAACTGTTATTGTTGCAGATGCAACTCTTTCTCTCATAATTGATATATTTTTTATTTGAAAAGCATCAGTTGTGCACCTCAACCATTCGACTTCAATCAGAAATTTAAAATAAGATATCTTAGCCTAATCTTTAATTAAGAATCTCGTAAAACTTGTGCAATAACTCTTCAAATTTCAAATGTGAATGAAAATCGGTTAATTAACCTAAAACTTATTGAAAACGCCAAAGTGGTGTGAGTTTGATTTGCTGTCAGTTAATTTAAGTTAAAGTAGCTGCAAATTTTCTGAACAAACCAATCGTTTGTTTAATTCTGCTTCTGTTTGTATTTATTTTTACTAAAAACCGACCACAACAATTTATTTATTTTTTTTTAAATTATATAAAACAAATTCGTATCCTTTGTGTGTATTTCTTTCTAAAAAGCTCGAATCGTCGTCGTCACCACACAAAGCTCGACTACTGCAACAAGCTTGAAAATTATGAGCGATCATCGATGGGACCGAATTTGGTCGAACCCGTCCTTTCGCCCACATCATACTCATTATTATCATCATCATCATCATCTTTTCGAGGCGCGAATTTTCCCTCGGCCCGAAAGCGCTCCGCAATTTTCGAGCGTAATTGCCGGTCCTTACGGCCGAATCGCTGATTATCCTTCGCGCTTGATTAACGTCCGCTCCTCGACGCAAATTGCGCCGCAAACGCGCGATTATTGCCGGGAACGCGCGCGACGAGACCGCGAAATTAACTCGGACGCAGATTGCGTCAATAACCGACGCGTGGATTAAACGGCGGCGAAGCGGATCTCTCGGGTTTTCGTTGCGGCTGCAAATCTTACATTCAAATACAATTAAAATATTATGCTGTGTGTTTTCACAAATCAATTATTCTGTTGTGTAAACCGGACAATGGAGATAAAGATTGGAACGGTAATAAAAGTGTCAATGTGGGTTAGGAAATAATCGTCGTCTACCAATAAATACGCATGACAACAAGATCGGTATCAGATTCGTCATTTTTGGTAACTTTCGTAAGGCATAAGATTTGAATCAAATGTTGTGTCTTTCACATAAAATAATTCTCGACAATTAAACTTTTTCGTTTTGATTCGTTAAACGACTGTAACGGTTTGAAACCAGACTTCGGAGTCGGAGTTTCGGATGACGGCGGCGCGCAACTAGACCCGTCGTCCGCCCGAGTCCCGATGAAAAGACGTCCCGGTAATTTGTGTTCCAAAGTTCCGGACACTCGCATTAGCTGGTGACAGATCAGAGGAGGCCGTGACAGCAGACAATCGTACGTCCATTTACAGTTAATCGGATCACTGCAGTCTGTTTTATCCGGTATTTTCCCGGGGGATCGGCGTCCCTACTATATCAGTGCCGCCGCCACCAGGGCATGCTTCTTTCTTTGCGTCGATAAACAAAACATATATGTATATATGTATATATTTATGTATGTGTGTATACGATTTGAAATTGTCAATGTTTTGCCCTTTAAGTACATGGAACGTGAAAATTTCGATTGAAATAATCGCAACACACAAATCATTAGAACAATGTGCTACATCACCAACCGATTTCTTTATAATTACCTAAAAATTCGTTTGAACCAATGCGTTTGCAAAATCACCTATGTCTGTGACTTCTTCTTTGCGGCTTTAAGGTCGATGTCAAACCTAGAAATGAGGGGAAACGGAAGTTTCAGTGCTTCTTGAAGAAATGTTAGAAAAATTCTATCCTGCTTCTGCCTATGCTCTTTGTTTTCATAAATATTTTGTATCTGTTATACGCTTTGCGGTCTGCCTCGTTCCTCTATGCTATCTCGAGGCTCCTTTTGGATTGCTTTCTTAATCTCATTTCCAGGGCTTTCTAATTCCTCAATACGACGATTAAAAAACTTAAAAGATAATAAGATCACCGTAACTGAGGAGGGCAGAGGAAGAAGGAATTAAAGTCGTAACTAAAACTAGCGCAGCAAGTCGGAGTAAAGGCAATTGGAGTAAAAAGAAGAAGGTGGACGAACTGAAAGAACTAATGAAGAAAACTATGACAGAAATGGCTAAAAACACAATAGAATTAAAGAAGAGATAAAAGGGATCACGGTAGAGATGAGAAGAAAAGAAGAAGAATGACAAGAAGAAGGAAAGCAACTAAAGAAAATAAAGTGATGAAAGACAGAGCTGAATAAGAAGATAATGCGAAGAGGAGGAATAATTTCATAATAAACGGATGGACAGTGATCATCATTTAGTATTGGCAGGTATGTAAAAAGTATATGTAGAAGAAAAAAAGAGTTTACTACGAAGATAAATTAAAGAACATGGACGAAAAATTTAAGGATGAATTAAGGAATTGTTACCAAGTCAGAAACGAAGGTTTCCAGAGGAAACAAATATATTGCAAAGATAAACACGTAATTTAATAGGAGAGGGGGGAATGTAACAGAGAGGTGGGACGAGCTCTTGAGCAAGAACTTGGGGATGCTGAGCAAATTGAAGAACTATGGAATGAGATAGAAGGATTGGAAATACATTCAGCTACAGAGAAGGAACTTAAAGATGTAATGAAGAATCTTAAAAATCATAAAAGTACAACCCAACCCGAAACAACCTAATCCAACCCGAGATAACCCGACTTTATTCGAACCAACCCAATCCAACCCGAGATAACCCAACCCAATTCGAGCCAACCCAACCCAACCCAACCAGAGACAAACCAATCCAACCCGGGATAACCCAACCCAACCCGAGACAATCCAACCAAACTCTATATAACCAGAAACCCAAACCAAAGAAACCCACCCAATTCAAAGCAAGCTGACCCAATGCAAGCCAATTTAAAATCAATTATTTAGTGGAAGAAACGTCAACAATTTCCGCTTAAAGTGAAAAATATTTGACGTTGGTTGTCAGATGAGAGGCATCTGCAAGAAGAATTGAAGACATCGACAATTTGCAATTGAAACGAAACCAGTGGTCGTCAATAAGTAACGTTGGATCCCAATGAAAGGTCTTTGCAAATATAATTCGTCTTGACGTCGATATCCATTTTAACGTCCAAATCAAAGCAAGCGAAATTTTTCGTCGTTTATCGTACATTAATTAGATCTTCGCGTTGTTTTTCCAAAAACCACCGACTGCTTCCTCGACTTCCTTCCTCTCGAACGCGCCGATAAATTCCGACCGCGCGAAATTACGAAAACATCTCGGGCGCACTCAATAATAAAGCAGCCGGAGCAACACGTTACCGATAAATTATTCGGGCGATGCAAAATACCCGGTGTGCCGTGGCGAAAAAACGGCACGGAGGGGGGGGGGGGCGTTGTTCGGCAATTGCAGTAAATTTCGCCGCCGAGAAGAAGGCGAAGTCACGTCGGAAAGCCGGAGCGTTCGTTTGTGGTTCGTCGGAGCTGACGAAGCCCGCCGCGCCGAAGATTTGTGTGCTGGTCAAGTGCGCCCCGACTTCAGACTGGGCGCCTGAATTATACAGGGATCCCGGCGTGCATAGTGCATGAGGACCTAAACGCCGCGTCGACTGACTATCGGTCCGGCTGACCCCCCGGACAGCGTCAACAGACGTCATCGATACTCTCGCCGAAATTATTCACGAAACGACCGTCGTCGGACGAAATGCGACGCGGAAGAAGTCGCCGCCGGTGATTTTAACTCCGGACGGCGGAATCGAGACGAGAAGGTGTGAAATCGATGATTTTTATCGCCGCGTTAATTAAATTAAACGAATAATAAAATACGAGGAAATGTTACGGTACCGATCGTCGTTATTCAAAACGTTTCGCGAACGCGAGTGGTTTGTGTCTTGTCTTAGAAAAGGCGCAAAACGGACAATCATAGATAGCAATAATTATTATTATTTTGACTGATTCGTCTCGATCGAGCTGTCAGTCGGGCGCGTGGATTTCGTTGTCTTTCTAGTTCTAAATAATTAACGCCCTGGTCGTCCGATTCACAGAAATCAAGTTACCGTCCCAACCATCCTCGATTTTCGCGCACGTCGCGAAAACTCCCACGACGTGGGTGCCGCCGCACTAACGACGCGTCGTCCGCGAAATCGGCGAGAAAAACGCAAACGGTCAGAGCCGGCGCTGCAGTAACAAGTGAAGATCCGTACCGGCAGGCGGCGGCCGCGTTGATTTCCCAAGAGCTCGACCACAATGCAATGTGCGCGCACACACACTCTCACACACACACATATACATACATTCGCCCACACGCTCGGACCCGAAACCATTTGCAGTTTCGCGGAATGACGCGGCCGCCAATTCCAACTTTATCGGCCACGTGGCGCCCCCCCCGCTCCCGACCGCCTCGCTGCGAAATGAGATTTTTCAATAGCTTCCAATTTGCACTTTAAGTGTTATTGTTTTTTCGATCGCGCGCGCGTACGTACATACGTCGGACTTTAATCTTAGGTGCGGAGGCGTCTTGGAAGGACGAAGACGAACGTATTGAAAATTTTAATATTGTTCGAGTGATTTATTTTCGCGGTGTCATTTCGTGAAAGCTCGTTCGTCGATGCTATGGAAATTTATGATAATCGGAAGGATAAATGAGGTTGGGTTATTTTTGGTTGTGTTTCGTTTCGTTTTGCAAAAATAATAAAAGTCCAATCCAACCCAATCCGATTTAAATATATGCACGGATATGTTCCACAAATGAACTTTAAATTGAGTTATCTAAAACCGCAACAATAAATAACAGCAGTGAAGTTGAATAGAGCAAAAATGGTATTGGAGGAATTAAAGAAAAGAAATTTCAAGATAACTAACATCCAAGTGGGAAGTACGCAGGATAAAAATATATGGAAAGACAGGGTTATATGTGGGAGAGATGGAAAGGAGGAGAGGTAAGAGGATACAGATGGAGAGGAAGATAGTAGAGATATGGACCTGCTTCCATAGCACATGGGAAATGCGAGGTAAAAGAATTAAAGCAAATGAAAGGGAACCAAAATATTTAAGGGGTGAGAGATCGGCGGAAGAAAAAAATGTTAGCAAGGTTGGAAGTGGAAGTGAGGAGAAGGCCAACAAATACTGGATAGAAGAGACAGAAATAGTTCCGTGGACAAGATTGAGATGATTGGCAACGGTGGTTGGGAGGTTGTAAAGATATAATCTTGAAACAGACGAAATGAAGAAAGTACTGGAGAAGAAGTTTGGGGGGAGAACGTAGAGGGACTAGAAATCGTATGGATGAAGGAAGAAAAGGAAAACATTACGATGAAGGAAAACCCTGAAATTTTTATAGTCAAAAATTTTACTTTTATGAAATCATTTATTTACAAAAATTGGCTTACCCACTTACGTGGCACATTAAACTGGATCAACGTTTAGGAAAAAAACTTTAGATTAATTTACCTTCGTTCAATTTGGAGTGTACGTAGATCATTAAATTTAAGTGAATATTGCAAATATTTAAAAATCAAGTAAGAATCATCTCAGCTGACCCTTTTCATAAAAGTTTTTAGCAAATTTTATTCACGATAACAAATTGTACGCAGTTTTTAAAGGAAATGAGGAAATATCGTAAAAGTTCATTGGGATTACCATATTTTCATAGAAAACACGGCCAATTAAAATAGAGAACTTCTAACTTAATGTGTTGTGAACAAAGATTTTTGTTTCAGAATATGGGAAAAGTTCTTTAATGTTATACACTTGGGTTTTGTCTAAGGCACGAATGTTCGCATGTGACTCCTTTGTGAGCAAAGATTATTGAGATATTGTTAAAATAAAGGGCAGAAAAATATATAAATATAATTTCGCGTTTTTCTAAAATTTTTTTTTATTTAGTGTTGACCAAAATAATTTTATTGGCCCTTTTCGCCTGATTTTGATTTCTTACCCAGATGTTTTTATTAATATTTTCACATACGTTTTCTTATTATTGACATTTATTACTGTTGTCAGATTACTGTCAAGTGCTTTGATACTGTGCCCTAAATACAAATAAAACCGCAAATCTAAGATATTTTTTGATCCCAGTCTTCGTTTCCCTAAAAATATTCATCAATTTTTCACATCTGCCATATTGCACATTTGAATCATTTTTATTGCAAGCCAGGCAGGACTAGAGTGTGGAATGAAAAATGACAAACTCGTAATGAATGAAAGCTTGCGAAGGGAATGCACGTCGTTTTGTGTCTAAACTGAAATAAATTCTCATAGTTCGAAGCCAAACCACAAAAAATACTTTCATTGTTCCCTCGTTTGTCGTCGATTTAGTTTCCATTTGTCTTATTTGTTTTAATTACATTTATAATTATTTAATATCGCAGTTTGTTTCGTATTCGTCGTTCTTCTTTTGTTCGCGTGGATTTTTAATTGCTTCATTTGTACGATTTATTGTTTTCTGTCGTGCATTTGTAATTTATTTTCATGACCAATTCATTCCAAAGTTTCAATTCAATTTCGCATTGATTTCGATTATACTTTTTCGAAAAGCTTTTTTTGTGGATTCCACGAGGTTTTTGTAAAATTAACTTTGGATACTTTGATCGAGTCGTTGGTGATTTGGAATTTTAGAAAGCGCCGATATAAATAAGACCATCAGCAGCAATGTTTATAAAGTTGTCAACGAAACTGCACGCATCCATTGCTTAGCTCCGCTCATTGGATCGATCCAAAATAATTTGCAATCGACGGAATAAATCAACATTAGAAATAAACGACAACTTAAGAACGTCCTGTTACACGTGACGTCATCAACTTGACGGCGAGTCGCGCGCGTTCCGCCAGATGGAACAATCGCGGCGTCAAAAAGCCACGGGGTGTTTCCGAGCGCGTTTATCGTCTCCGTACTCGAACCGCGGAGCCCGAGAGGAACGTCTCGGGGTGGCCGCAAGGTCCCCCTTTATCTCGCCGGTGGCCGAGAGAGACGCGCTTGCGTGCGTGGATTCCGGTGCGTTCGCAGCGCCAATCTGTGCCGACTGCAGGGCGCGATTGTACTTGCGTCATTGTTAGAACCCGCCCCATTTATTATTCATGGCGACGCCACCCCCGAAACGGCCGGCGCTCGCCCCCTCGCCGGTTTCTTCCGAGACGTCGCGGGAAATCCCCGATGGTCGCCGACGACGCAACCTGGAGAGCGCTAGATGCGCCCAACATGAAGTTTGAATTTTCGAGAAGAAAAGCAAAAATCACAAACATAGTTCGTAACTTTGAACCTGGGAAACATTCATCGCAAGCGGACGTTGTTGCTTTTTTGATCGCGAGCACGAAATTTGTATCGCGGTATAGCTTATATATTTTTATGTCGATGTTTTAGATTATTTTATTCGACGATGTATTGCGAATAAATCCTGACAATAATTTTAATCAATAGAATTATAGTATTATTGTGTTATTGCTGGTGGCAACTGACTCTTGACTTAGATTCAAATAAAATATAGTCCAACTCAATCCAACCCAACCCAACCCAATCCAACATCTGCCTCGTTCTACCTTGATCTCATCAGACCACCACACAAACATCTACTGAAGGTGCATCAAGTCATGCAAGCACGAGTGGCAGTATAAATAAATTTAAAATCGGCTCTGTATTGTAATAAAGGGTATACAATACGACTCGTTAAGGTTAAATACTTGAATTCGTTTGATATTCACCAATCATAAATATAATTAATAGTTTTACTTGGATTTCATATCATCGACAATTCTAGCAAGAAGTTTTGATTGTGTAATTTAACAATAAGGTAAATTAATCGACGGAAAGTTGATCAAACAATTCAGTGTATGAATCATTCTAACTTTGAATAATTAGTTCTTGTAGAGTTGTGGATTTAGGCGCAGGGAAGTGCATTGCATTCTAATGGCCGAGACCTGTTTATGTTCGAGGATCCTCGATTGAATTTGGTTTTCGATCAGCGAAGAGCGAAGTGTGCGCTTGCGTTTTGATGGTCGGTGAATCGTTCACATCTTTATATTTGTTTTCTATTGGTGTGGTGTCTTGGAATTAAATCACTTGGTGTCAGTAAATGCATCATGGAATGTTCTCGAAGACTGTTTTGCACAGTGAAATGTAAAGTGTGCGTCTTGATAAACTTCAACGACTTAAGTTATAAAAACAACATTTTTCTACCCTTTACTCATATGTCTCGGAATCTTTTCTTCCAACCTGTTAACTTCTCGACCACCGTAATCGTGTGTTCTTGGTGGTGTTTTTCTAAATCTATTTTAGCGTCGTTATTACTATCTGTCGTTATTACTATCTATGGGAGTTTGTATTTTAAATAGATAAGCTGTTCCTCAGCGTTTTCCATAATTTCTTTGTACTTGGCTCATACTTCCAGGTTGGGTTGGGTTGGGTTACGCACTCCCATTATATTTATTGATCCCTGTTTTTTATATTTGATGGTATTCCACTGAATTTTTATGATTATCATCATCAAACTGAATCAGTTGACGTTTACTTATGAAATGTTTCTCTTCGTCACTATGCTCGACTTAACAATAAATTAATTCAAGTTGGTAATAATGTAAAATGAAGAAAATTATTAGCAGGTGGTTTCTGGCCCTCATCAACATCAACCGAAAATAATTTGTTAACAAAAAAGAAAGTTTCTATCACTACTTCGTAATATTACCACAAAAAATGCAATGTAACTAAATTATTTATTTTCCCACTTTATTACTTTACTTCATACCAATTGTACTCCAATATTTTCGTCGAAAGTACAGCAAATTTTTAAACGTGTATTGTATATAATTAAGAATAAGATTTCGTTGAACTAAAATAAATAAAATTTCCTGTGATCGATGAAATGATTCTAAGAGAAAAAATATCGATTAATTAATTTTTTTTAAATCTATTTTTTTAAAACTTTTTCTTTAATTGCGAATTGATAACCACACGTTTCACCGTTGACGTTGGAGTAGAACGAGGAGATTGGATAACTTGAACGATTTGAATACATTTTGCGAAGCTTCAGTTGAGGTAGCCACCATCAACAGAAATAAGTACGTCGGTGAAGATCATAGAAGAATTAAGAGAATTTCAATAAAAAAAATATTAAAGAGGGAAGAATATAGTAAACGACATTAAAGTTGCATCACCATGAAAATAAAAAAAGGATATTTTTTATGATACATGTATCCTAAATCACGTGTCATGCTATCGTTTTCAATATCAATTCCTTTAAGTTTAATACTGAAATTTTCTTTGGTACGTACCCATTTTTCTGTGAATATCTGCACGTTATCTGTGTGCCTTTGTCTTTGTTTTCATTGTTATCCACGTCTTTAAGATTAATCCCCACCATTTAAATGTCACGTGCGTCTTTAAGTTTAATACTTAATTTTTCTTTAATGCATACTTATTGATGCTTTGATATTGGATTCTATGTTATAGTTTTTTATTATATAATTTGCATGTCTTAGGGATTCGAAATTATCTTATCTTATCTTATCTTAAAGAACGACGTTTTCAAACCCAAAAACGAACGAGGTAACGCGTCGAGAGACGTAACCGGTTGCATAAAACTCGCCCCCGGACGGGCCCCCGCCCGCCCATCGGCCATTTCTTCCGGCACGTCCGGCGGAAACATAAAGCTAGGCCGAGAGGAAAGAAAGGAATAGCCGAGGCGGTCTGTCCCGCGAGTCTATAAACATGGCTCCATAAATTTGATGCCCCCTGCCAGCTCCTCCTTGAATATTGATGTTACTGCCTCGCCGTATTACACGGCGCCGGCACACAAAGTCCTGCTTTTCAACTGCGCTAAATTATTTTTATTTTTCCCAGTTAATCTTTTAAAACGACCGTTACGCTCAATTTTTAATTTAATAACAAACCGTCGTTACGTACCACGGGGCTTGCGTTTGTTGTTACACGTTTAACGGACGGTTATCGGTTGTTTTTACTGCCGCCCCGGGTTGATTTACGTGTCTTGGAGCGGAGAGATTGACGTGCACGCCATTGCACGGACGGCGTTGCACAATCGAAGGGATGATCGCGATCGTTTTGAAAGTGGCGAAGTTATCGTCGACTGGTGCTTTTAAAACGGGCTCTATGTAATGATGGGTTTGTTGGAAATTACGTATTTTTTTTTATTAGTATCATTAGTATGGAATATTCGAGACGTATTTTATCGAATAGGTTTGACACCTACTTCATAGAATGGTTTTTTAAAGAACAGAATTTAAACCAACCCAATACAATTCAATCCAACCAAATCCGACCCAATCCAACCCAATGCAATCCAAACCAATCTAACCCAACCCAATCTAACCCAACCCAACCCAATCCAACCCAGTCTAACCCAATCCAATGCAACCCAACCCAGTCCAAACCAATCCAACTCAATCCAACCCACAATAAAAATCCGAACAACAAAAACACTACCTAAAGTCTTTGCTCTTGGACCATCGTTACCATTGAAAGCGAATATGCAACGGCGTCTGGTGATTGGCGTTCGATCGAAAAAATGTCGCCGGTCGAATGATTCGATTTAACGTCAGAGATTATCTTAATTAAAGTCTTAGCATCTCAGACACACGTCACATTAAACCCTGATGTGTTCAAACTAGTACTAGCGGTTTCATCTTGCCTCAAATTTATTTTTGTTGTTCGATTTGATTTACGTACATCGTTGACACCGATTTGTTTGAAGCTCTGTCCAAGAATTTTCTATGAATTAAAGTCTGTGGGCTGTGGTTGATCAGAGAAAATCGCCTGTTCAGAGATTCGAAGCGCTGAATTTAAATCTAGCCACTTGGACAAACGTTATGTTGCTTGCTGATGTGTTCAAATTGTTATTGATAATCCATCTCAAATGGGGCAGAGAAATTTTTGGTTCTGAAGTAGTTTTGGAATTTTTAATATTTTTTTTGTGTACATTTTCAACATTGTCTCCCTCTAGTTTGATTATGAAGTTGGATCGGGTTGGGTTTGATTGGGTTGGGTTGGGTTTTTTCTCTCCCATTTGATTCTGAAGTCGGGTTGGGTAGGGGTTGGTCTAATCGGGTTGGGTTTTTTCTCATCTATTTGATTTTGATTGGTTTGGCATCTAATTTAAAATTTGCAAAAATTGTATCCGATTGCATTTGCAAAATCGTCCATCTCCCATTTGATTATGAAGTTGAATTTGGTTGGGTTGGGCATCTGGTTTTGGAATTTTTAAAATAAAATTGTTGGGTTCATAAATTTTGCAAATTGTCTCTCTCTCTCTTTCACTCTCTCATTCGATTCTGAAGTTCGGTTGGATTGGGTGTTTTCTCTCCCATTTGATTCTGACGTTCGGTGCGCACTTGGTTTTGATTTTTTTAAATTTATTTCGTTTCATAAATTTTTCAAAAATCCCATGCGATAGTGAAGTTGAGCTGGGGTGGGTTTGGTTTGCTCGAGTTGGCTTAGACGAGGTTTTTTCTCTCTCTTCAGTAGTTTTTATTAAATTCCCGCCATTATGCGTAAGTTTTGGTTTTTTTCCTGCATCCATTGAAATTTAAGCAATAAATTAACTTAAATTAAAATTTCGTTAGGTTCATACATTGACATGTTACGTCATTTCATTTGATTGTGAAGTTTGGTTGGGTCGTGTTGGGTGTTTTCTCTCCCATTTGATTCTGTCGTTGGGTTGGACATTTTAGTTTAAATTGGGTTCGTTTCTTAAAGTTTGAAAGTTTCCTGTCTCCCGTTTGATTGACTTGGGGTGGGTGGGTTTGGTTGGGTTGGATTGGCCTAGGGCGTTTTTTTTTCTTTCTCCAATTTGATTCTATTGGGTACCTATTTTGGAAGCAAACTGTTGCCGTTATGCGAAAATTTGTACTGCATAACTTTAATTTGTATTCATTAATTTGATTACGAAGTTGGGTTGGGTTTGTTTGAGTTGGGTTGGATTTTTTTCTCCCCCATTTGATTACGAACTTGGGTTGGGTACCTACTTTTGAAATTTTAAAAAATTGTGATGGGTTCGTAGTTTTTTTTGAATTGGGTTGAATTTTTTCTCTCCCATTTGATTGTGAAGTTAGGGTGTAGGGAAGTTGGGCTAGATCGAAAAAAATTGAACCCGATCTGACGGGCATGTCAACTGAAATCTTAGCCACACGAATGTGACATTCACATCTAGTGTGGCTCCTAATTAAGGGGGGATCCTGCTTTAGCAGGCCTTAAAATATCGTTTTTGGGGGAATTTTTTTAGGACAGAAAAAAATGAGCAAGTCTAGTGAACTTTTTAGAGCATTTTATTGCATATTTGAGCATTAAAAGAAATATGCCGAGAGAAAAATATTTAAACGGAACCGATTTTTATGCACATTTGTGCAACACCTTTCAATTGCAATTTACAATCGGTGGGAAAGATGTAGCCCGTAATTTTTGTCTGAAACAAAAAAACCAAAGAAAATGGTAATTCTCATATATTTTCTTCTATGTGAACTAAAAAAAACCCAAAATTTTGAAATTCAAGATTTTTCTCAGGTTTGAAAATAAATGTGCTCCTTGCAGGAAGAGAAAATCATTTCAACTTGCTAAAAAAGTTGTTTAGAATTTTTTTTCATTAATCCTTTTAGTTCAAATAGAATAGGATGCTACTGAAGCCAACAAAAGTTTTGTTTCGTTTTGATTGCTTGTCTAGTTTTCTCGCAATCACGCCCACCAGTTTAGAAAAATCGTAAAAACGAAAACTCGAGAAAACGCGCTCCAAAGTTTACTATCAGGAAAAATGTTAATTTTCGATTACTTACGGAATATCTCGTTATAATCCTACTATAGCTCTTACGAACTTAAAATATTATTGTTTCGAACGACCGATTGAACTTTTTTCAGTACATAGTTCGGTGTTATGTTACTGCGGGGAGGGGCGCGCGTTTCGTTTGTCCGAGCGTTCGGGCGTTCGTATATTTTTTGCTCGACACCTCACTGTGTTTAGTGCTGTATCTTTCAAAATATTGCGAATTAGCCGCTATAACTTTTTATACATATTCTTAGATATATTAGGCATAGATTTGAGCAATAAAAAACAAATCGATTTTTTGAGCCTTCTAAAGCAGGATCCCCCCTTAATGGGTTAAGCAATTCTATATAATTTATAGTTAATCCGTGACTTACTTAGCACAAAATTATCCCCGGCTATGTAATTGTAATCAGGAAAAATCCCTGCACTATGATATGTCAAGGAAGAAATCCAAGGATCAAAGAAATTAATTTTGAGGGACATCTAACTGGGAAAGTGCACCCTGTGGAATTATCTCAATGCAGCAAGAAACATATTGATAATCGATTGATACACGTATTGGGAACAAACTTACGAATTCGCCATCAATAATAATATTCGGAAACCCAAAACGTGTAATTTCAAGTCAGATAACACGAATCCGTTTATGAAACGTCGATTAAGGCGAACTCGTATTTCGAAACGGGCATTTTTAGTCGGGCAGCGCTCTTCGATCCGACGCTCGTGCATGTTTCAGCGACGAAATTAAAAGAGAATTTCAGTTAAACAGAATTCCGAGATCCAATTTATCCCATTTCAGCAAACAGAACCGGCAACACGCATGTAAATACATCAGCGCTGGCTTTAAGCTCTGTTTAAGCCCCATCCAAACACTAGAGAGCAAAGCCCATAAGCCGACCGGCTTAGCCGACCGAAAGCTAATCATAATCATGCTGTAATTAGTGCTGTTTCATCATCGACTTACCCAAAAACAATGGAGAGCCGCTTTAAACACGCGAATATTCCCTTTCTGGCGCGTCGCGCCTCGCCGCGGCCCTCCCGCTCCCCGCGCGACGAAAATAAGATTTCATCCGGCCGCGATAATCGCCAGGACGGGTAATTGAACGGTGGGCGGGTGGGTTGGTTGGGACGGGGGACGTAAAACCGAAACATTTCGCGTAACAAGTTCCATTCTGCGCGGCGTGTGCGTTGGGGGAATTCCCGTTATTACGGGGGCCCCCGCTTAATCTATGGAGCCGGTCGGAAGGGTTACGGCAGGCAGGCAGCGGCTCCGCCGTTATGATTGCCACCGTTAATATTTAATCGAGTAATTAATGCAAGAAATTACCCATTATACGTATGATTCGAGTAGCTCGAATTATTGTGAAATATGACTGTCGGCTCACCGAAAGGAAATGCCTCGGTCGGGTAACGTTCTTGTGCATTATGCAGGGGCCCCTCTTTTGTGATGAACGTCGATCGTCGGGGAAATTAACCGATAGTCGGTCTCTGAAATAATCGAACGTCAAAATCGTGCATTATAGATATGGTACGAATTCCAAGTATGCAATGGTCTCGGTACAGTGGCGTAACAAAAATATGAAAGACGTGAAAATTTTTTCAAATATCGTTTAAGTTTACGTTTACGTATAACGTGTATCGGCATCGGCAGTATTATCGTACAATTACTACTGGTTGAGATTTTTTCCACCCATCTTCGGTCTCGTGTGCTATATTGCTTTTTTACTGTTTGGACGATACCAGTGTTTCCGAATAGGTCTTCAATTTCCCTATTAGTTATTTCTCAACTTTATTGATTCTTCTAAAAAATTTCCCACTTTGCTTTCATTCTTCTTGTTCAGTGTTTTTTTTTTTCGCAAGCATAGATTACCGTTTGGAACTCTTTGGCACAACCTTATTTTGGGCGATCTCGAAATGTTCTTCTCTCTTAAAGCCTTCGTTAACATCGCTGCCCTTTGAAAACCTTTTTTTTTACTTTCTCTATATTCTTCGCCTTTACTTGTCAGGGTGACTCGTAGATATTCTATTTGTTCTACTTCCTGCATTTTGTGTTTCCTTTTCCGCTCGTGACTATTTCAATTTTATCCCCTTCGTCCTTGTCTGTCATCACCATGTACTTTATTTAAAATTAGCGCAGGAACTACGAAGTCGTCGCGAGAAATTTTTTTGAACTCATTTGCAAAACATTGTGTGCATTATCAATAAGCTCTTGGGATGAGTTGGATTAGGTTGGGTTGGATTGTGTCGGGTTGGGTGTCTTTTGTTCGTTTCGATTATTAAGCTATATTCTTTTGCATTTCCTTCTAATGACTTGAACGATATGCATGCCAAGGATTGGCGTCTGCTAGCATAAACTGTGCCTTTAGATTTTATCTCGCTCTGTCTTATAACTGTTTCATTTACTAGGTTGAAAATGGTTGTGGATATCGGGTCTACACAGGCCTTATTTAACTATGAATTCATTCCACCAATTTTCCTCCAGTGTTACTTTATTTCTTTTTATTACTTTATTACTTCTCAGTTTGCTCGATATTGACCACCATCAGCTTGTCCTTTTTTGCCCATAGTCGATGATAAGCATGTGTAGGTCGAGATTCTCCTCATACGTGTTCTGTTGTAGTTGTATCTTAATGAACACAACAATGGTCGATTCTTCGTCTTTAAATCCTTCATGGTACTCTCATATGAGCATCGTTGTAATATCTACTTAGCCAGTTTCTGATTATCCTTGCGGACATCTTATATAAAACATCGAAGAATTCTTCTTGAGTTACTACAGTCTTCTGTATGGAGTGCTTTACTAATTTTTTTGGCATTGTCTCCTTGTCCCATTTTTTATCATCTCCTATATTTTAGTTGTTAGCACTTCTCCACCATACGTCAAAATTTCAGCTATTGTTCTATTTTCGCTTCCATCTACTTCTTTTCTTGATGGTATGCTTCCTGCCTGTTCTTCCAGATCCCCATTCTTTGCACTGTCTCCAAATCGAGTTCATTTTTGGGCAACATTAAGCAATTCTTTAAAATACTTGCAATTATTTATATTTTTTGTTGCCCACTACCAATCCATCTTTATTTTTCAGGTAATTTGGTCTGCTCTTGTTTTGTTCTTTGCTTTCGTAAGATTCTTCTATAATAGCTCTCGCTCTGGGTGGCTAGTTTTCTTTTCTTCACATACTCTTTCCTCACTTGTTCGTTATTTTCTTTTATTTTTTTTTGCCTTTAGTCCAGTTTTTTGCCTTTAGTCCAGTTACAATTGTTATCCTTGCACTCATCAAATCACTTCTTAGTTGGATGTTCTTCCAGCATTTTCACAGTTATTTCTTCTGTTACCTTTGCAGTCATTGTCAATTTTTTCTATATGTTCAATCGGGGCGTTTGGCTTGTAGTCCTCTTGCAATTTCTTGCCCAAACCGCGCAGCCGTCAACGTGTCCTTTTTTTCACTGATTTCAACTCTTTCGTTTTTCTCCCTTCCTCCCAACCCGACACGATCCACCCCACCCCAACCCAACCCGACACAATCCAACCCAATCCAACCCAACGCAATCCAACCTAACCCAACCCAACCCAACTCCAGAGCTTATTGATAAAAATTTGACAATGTTTTGCAAATGAGTTCAAAAAAATCCTCACGATGACTTCGTACTTCCTACATTTTAAATAAATTCTTGACATTAAGGGAAACAAATAACACTGACGCAGTTTTACTTTCAATTGACAATAATGTACCACAGTTAGTTCGTTTGTCAGTTAGATTTTTTAGTTCGATTGTCAGTTAGCTTGTCAGTTACTCTGACAGTAAGCTTCAAAGTTAAGTCAAAGTAAGCTTCGACGATTGTCATTTACATTGATAGTTAGTTTGTCAGTTGATAGTTTGATCAGTTAGTTTGTCAGTTAATTTGATAGCTCGTTTGTTAGTACCAGTCAATTAATATGCTAGTTAGTTTATCAGAACTTGTCAGTTAGCATGACCGTAAGATTTACAGCTAATTTGTCAGTTTGTTGCTCAGTTTGATTCTCAATTAGCTATGAAGTTACTTTCTTAGTTGACTTGTTGGGTTGGGTTGGGTTAATTTGAAAATTAAATTGTGAGTTAGTTTATTGGTTAGTTGTTAGTGAAATTATTAGTTTGTCAGTTGGTTTATCGGTTAGAGTTTCAATTGGTCTGTTAGTTAATTTGTTAGTTTTATCAGTGCGTTAGTTTTTTGATAGTACGTTTTGCAGTTAACGTAGTTAGTTTGATATTTACTTACTTTGTTAGTTCATTAGTTATGTAGTTAGCTTCGACGTTTGTCATTTAGAATGTTAGTTAGTTTGCCAGTTTCCGTTACACTTTCAATTAGTTTCGTAGTTAATTTTTCAGTTTTTTTAGCTCGTTAGTTTTGTCATGAATCTAGCTAGTTTGATAGTTAATTTGTTAGTTGTTAGTTCATTCGTCATTTAGCTAGTTTGTTCGTTGGTTAGTAAGTTAGTTGATTAGATAGATATCTAGTTAGTTAGTCGGTTTTCTGTTGGTTTCTTATGTAAGCTAAAAGTTGCTAATTCGCAGAAAATCACAATAATTATTATTATTAAAGGGTAGTGTCAGTTGGTTTTCTTGTTACATTTTTAGTTCGTTTGTCAGTTGCTCTGTCAGTTAGCTTCGACGTTTGTCATTTACAACGTTAGTTAGTTTGTCAGTTAGCGTGTGAGGTAGCTTGTCAGTTAGATTATCATTTTTCAGTTTGATTGTCAATTAACTTATTTTCTTGGTTAATTGGTTGGACTGGGTTGAATTGGGTTATTTTCAAATGTAGTGTCAGTTAGTTTATTAGTTAGCTGTTAGTGTTAATTTGTCAGTTTTTTAGTTCGTTAGGTTTGCTGTGAATCTAGCTAGTTCGACAGTTACATTGTTAGCTCATTCGTCCGTTAACTAGTTTGTTCGTTGGTTAATAAATTGGCTAGTTAGTTGATTAGTTAGTTATCTAGTTAGCAAGTATGTTAGTTAACCGTTTTTTGTTGGTTTCTTGTGTAAGATAAAAGTCGCCAATTCGCATAAAATCACAAGAAATATTATTAAGGGTAGGTTCTCAGTTGTAAGTTACTCTGTCAGTAAGTTTGTTAGTTACCCTACTCTGCCAATAAGTTTTTTAGTTAACCTACTCTGCCAGAAAGTTTTTTAGTTAGCCTACTCTGCCAGTAAGTTAGTTAGTTAGCCTATCAGTTATCTTCGACGTTTCTCATTTAGAATATTAGTTGGTTTGTGAATTAGCGCGTAAGGTGGCTTGCCAATTAGATTATCGGTTACTTTGTCAATTAATTCGCTATAAGGGGTTAGTTGTAAATAAATATAATTTAAAATACTTCGTCTCATATTGCACAGCTGGTTACCTAAAAAGAGTAATCGTCTTAGGGTAGGTCTCATAATATAGTCTTACGTGCCCTTTCCTTAGAATCGACTCATTGGAACCCTCAATGTTTTTTTTTTCACGTTTGATTTTCCTTTTGCTCGGGCGTCCGAACGTTTTTTTTTCCACCGCGGCGGAGTGAATCGCGCCGGTTCCAGAGCGAGGGCGAACGAGGAGGATTAGCGGGCTTTTATTCATTGCAAAATTGACTAGAAAATCGCATCCCTTGCGCATCCAACCCCATCCACTTGAAAGCGCGCGGAGCGCCCCCCCTCCGGACGGACGACAACCCTTGCCGATTGTGTTTACCGCTCCGGCTCTCCCCACTGTAAACCCATCGAGCCGCCGCGCTCGCTGATGAGGATCGTATAAACATGTAAACACTAATGTATGGAAATCTATGGACGTCCTTTACACGTGTACCTTAACGCCGGGTTCGTGTCGTCGTCACGCGCCCGACAGGGGGGCGCTCACCGTCTCCGACAGAAACAACAACGTGTTTTTTTTTTTAATTACGAGGCGAACCGAACGCGTTTTAATAATTATGAACTTTTAAAATTAAAAGTTGCAACAAAGAAGCATTGATTACTATTGTGTATGTTAGGTTGGCGTCCGAGTTGATTCATTCAATTGCTGCAGGCGTGATTATCACTGTTGGGAGTGCAATAGAGTTTGACAAATGGAAATTAGCAACTGGTGTTATTGCATACATTTGAAGCGAAACTTAGTATGAAATGAGTTAGATGTTAAAATTTTTTATAACTCGTCGAACGATTTTTTCACACGGGCCGTAATTTCATAAAAATTAATATCTCATGTCTCCAGTTCCTTTTTCGATCTTCAGATCTTACAATGGGCTCGCCTTGCTTGATTTATAAGTGCACTTAAGATGGTCTTAAGGAAACTTTATTTATTGCGTATTTTTTTTCTACTGCAAGTCGTTGTTGATTCTGCTGGGACTGTCTCATTCTGCACACTTCACCAAGTGAGTCCGGTTTCCTTGGATTCGATCGCTGCTAAAAACCAAGGCAGTATATTTCACTCACATCAACGTAAAATATAAAACGGTGCAGAATCGAAAGAAAATACCACTCCGTTCGGCTCGATTTAATGCAAAGCTCGTGTAGACATCGAAACCCATCGGAATTAACGCGAAAGCGGCCCTTTCCGCCGCGATCGCTCACAGTCTAATGACGGCGCACGTTGATGGCTTAAATCAGTCGACATGGTCCCGAAATGGTTTTTCGCTGCTCCGCTGTGATTTGTTTGTTCGCCGTGACACCGCGCCTGTCCGTCAGCGCGCCCGACCTCTCGCGTTTTTGTCCGTTCCGTCCGGATTAGGTGCGAGCTTTGAAATTGCATTTTTGTTTCGATCGCCGTCGATCGGTTTTTTCGCGCGTGTTTTCATTAACGTCCGTCCGGGGTGCGTCTAAACTATGCATGGCCAATCTGGCCGGGCGCGATGCTTAGACGCGCGATGGAGTCGGCGTGGAATTAAAAAAAAAAAAAACGATTCACATTCTATCCGGACGCCGGCGTCGGTCGGTCCGTGATTGACTGGCTGCCGCAGATACATTATGCATGGAGAGGCCTTCGACCCCGACCTGTCAACCTGTCACACGAACCGCAGGACGCCTTCGCATCGAAAGCTGCTGATTTTGTTTCCGGCGTTGTATTTTTTTTTCATGCAAAAAAAAAGCAAATCCGTCATTGGTCGGGTGACTGAATGTTGCGAGATTTTAAATATCGCGAAATTATCCACATATTTCGTATTTATATAAATCATCGGATTTTATTTCGAAAATCAAAATATACGTCAGAAATAATTCACACGACTTAAAAAAAAATTAACGACGTAAATCCAAGAAAATCAAATTAAGTAACTAATTCAAAAAATGTCGAAAGCGAGGAGTTCAAGTGCAAATGTGTATTGGGTCTAGTCGATAACCACTTCGCAATGCGATATATAAGAAAATTACGTAATTTTAATTGCGAAACCAAGTCTCGCACTCGACAATGGATTGAATCGAATCCATCACATGGCGATCCTGCCAGGAAACCAATTATTATTATCACGATTATCGATTTTATGCTTCGTCTGATTTTTGATACGTGGTTATTTTTGTTCATTTTCGATTCTCTTGACCGCATTTCATGAGCGTTTTTTAGGTTTACGCAATAGAGTAATTGATTTATGAGTCATTTTAAGCGCTGAGAATTTTCTTTCTTAGCTCACGTGGACCAGGAATGAAATCGGTGGCTGGCGTTTTTTATGCATTCATCTGCTTGTTTTCGTCTATTGAACTGTTTTTTCAAAGATTTTTTTTTATCTAATCTATTGAAGGAATTCATTTCATCAACTATCACTCCTTGCTGTTTTCGCGTTTCTTATATCGTAATCTTTAAATTAATTAAGTATGTAACACAAATGATGTTAATCAGTTTGTTTGTGAGTATTACCTCCTTCTAGATGAGAACATCCACACACCGAACGTATGTGTGATGGTTTGATGAGCTCATATAGGGTGAAACAGCTGTCATCGCCTTGATATATTCGCTGAAATTTCAGCAATCGTATAATCATACAAACAGCTCTACCTGGCTGTCTAATGACCTATATTGACAACTGTCACAAAAATGCCTAAAATGAAAACTTTCCTTAAAAAGTAAGAATTTTAATAATAATTGCAAAGTTTGCAAAAGTGAAAATTGTAAAATTGGCTAATATTGAAATAATTAACAAAAGTATGTCTCACAAACATTGTTGGGTTGGGTTGGATTGGGTCGGGTTCGGTTGGATTGAGTTGGTTTGGATTTGGTTGGGTTGGGTTGGGTTGGATTAGGTTGGGTTGGGTTGGATTGGGTTTGAATGGATTTGAATGGGTTTGCATAAACCGATGTTACTAACCCCGGGACATTGAGCGAACTCGTTTGGTCCTTGATGTCTTCTCTTCGATAAGACATATCAAGATGTAAACAAAATAATCAGCGATAATCAAGAGATTTGGCTTAAAAATGCGGTATTTAGTCATATATCCACTTGTACAGGTTGTTACTTAACATAAGATGCTAATAACCAAAACAATTTACAAGTTCAAATAAAAAGAAAATGTTCAAGCTTCCATCGAATAAGTACTAAAAACCCCAAATCATACATCCTATTGTGTAAACCGGATTAATGTGTGATGAATAACAGTGAATGCACGTGGCTATTAACGTATCAAGTCTAAATCTATCAATCATATTCACCCAACAAACTAATTAATGCGTGACAAATTGCACATGAAATTTCACCTTCAAGTAGTAACATAAAGACACAAAGTTTCCTTCTTCAGTTACCAGGGGTCAATTGGGCAAATTTTGATCAGAAACAATAACAAAAAAAAATAATAAAGACCTGAAAATAATGGATAGCGCAAACGTGAACTATTAAAAAAAATTATAAAGTGAAACAAGGAATTATATGACAAGGATTTGATCAGAATCAATAACCATTATGGTTATGTGTTAGAAGTAGACATAGATAGAGATTGCGAGATGACATTGATGAGGAAAATAATGAAGGTAACGGACGAGAAAAAAATAACAAAGGTAACCATGATGGCCAATAATTTTTTTTTTTTAATCAATATGAAGACATCGAGTAGTCCACGTGCAAGGTTGAATTTATCAACACAAACAGTATACACCTGAAACGGATTCATGCCAGTAACTCAAAAAGCAGTTTACAATTTTACATCATCTAGATTATCTGGAGCGCGATTTAAATGGATCCGAACAGATCAAACAATTTCTTTGTATCCGCAGATTCCCATCAAGAGAGGCCCCATTGTGTCGCCTTAATGGCCTCGAAACCGTGGAATCCGAGGTCTAAGTGGGCCCTTTTAAAAGTATTCATGCGTACGATATACATATGGTTGTTTAAACAGCAGAGGTCCGGGTCGCAAGATCTCTCCGGCGCGCTCGGCTCGTCCCCCCCTCGTCACCCCCGCCCCGCTCCATTGTGAGCCGCAGGTCTCCGAGCGCGCCACCGTCTGTCACATTGTAAGCGATACGTTGGGGGAATCGCCGCTTTTATATGGACAAATTATATACAAATATGAACTGCTGATTAGAGTCTATGCGCCCATTGTATCCGCAGCGCGCGGGATCAAAAAAGAAACGGAAACGGAACGGGGCTTTGTAGCAAGATGATTGGGATCGGTGGTCGCCGCCGCGTTTCTTTCCGGACGTTAATTGGAAACAAACAAGTTTGTTACGGGGTGGATGCGAAGGTGGCGTTTCAAAGCCGCGGTAAAGGACGAGCTCGCAGGTAGGACGTTACCGTCTAATCCGGCTCGCTAATCCGGACTAAACGCCGCCGTGATCTAGGATTAGGCAACTCTGATGAATTTTGGTCTTATTAAGTCGGGGGAGTGAGTTTGTTCCAGTCGGCTTTCGACGCATTAAACATTCATCGTGTTTCCTTGCTCCGATTTTATTCGAGAACTGGAGATAAAAAGAATAAATATTATGGTTTGGGTAACGAGGTGAAATATTTGTGACAGTGACTCGCCAAGTCCTCATTGACACCAGACAGAGAAATGTTTCACGTTTAATTTTAATGACGCCCTCGTTTTGTTAAAACGGATTTGTGTGCACGGTAGTTTCGTGGTATCTTCGTTCGTTCAACACAACATCTCCGTCTGATAAGAATAAATTTTTCTGAAATTCATTAAGATCATATCTGTGTCAGACCACTACACATACATCCACTAAAGATTTTAAATTCAAACTTTAGTTCAAAATTTGTAACTTGCTGCATTTATGACCATTGTCATTTTCATCGCGACTTTCCCATTACCAGCAACCGAAACCGCAAATATTGATTATAATTTATCTCGATCGCCGCTCCAAACGACGAAAAATTCCATAATTTTTTCGCCCCATCTCTTAAGACAGGCAACGCTCCATTTTCTCCGCAACACACGCGGTCACGTCAGGCAAACACGATTAAAATTCTAGCGCCAATTAAACGCGAATTAAGACCGATTTTTTTTTTCCCGCGCGCGCCGAGTCAACAGCTCGAAAACGTTACGGCTCGCAAATTACACACTTACGAATAAATTAATTCCGAAGTTGACGTCGCGCCCCTTTCGTGAGGGGGGGAGGGGGGGCGTCGTCGAATAATGCGTGTAATTGTCGAACGACTTGATCGATTTTTTGTCCCGTCGTTGCTGCGACGTGTGCACGCGTACGTTGCTATCAATCAAACGCTCCGTGACAAGCGTTCGTTTGTTTCAATTTGGCCGGTGACCGCGTCCGGGAGCATTTCGGCGCATATTGATCTTTCATCGTCGTTTTAATCGAGCGTCCGGTTTCGAACCACGTCGAGGTATTCGAAGATGGAATTCAATTGCATTGAATCATTTGCGAGCGAATATGTTTATTTTATTTCGAGAAAATCTTATTCCTAATTTTAAAGAAATAATTTTAAAGTTTTAACGGTTTTTTTTTGGTAACAATTGCGTGTCTCGACCGACCGACTTTCGTCGTTTTCGATTCCCGTCCCCCGTTGAATATTTCATCGGACGGGCGCGCAATTAAAACAGCCGAAGAATCACAAAAACGAAGCGGAACCGTCAGGATCGCGATCGCCTTTAAAAAGCAAGCCGTGACATTTCACGAACGCCGCCGTCGCCGCCGCCGCCGCCGTGATATAGAATGCATGATCCCCGGCCGAGAGCCGCGACCTGAATAAGTAAACCCACAATAAACCATGCAAGTGGGAATACGTTAATTTCTTAATTTACTGGTTAAGTTGTTCGCCGCCATGAATAACGGACGAGCAAAGAAATATTACTTGGCGAATTGCCGGCTGAACGCGACCCGAATCTGATTAAGTTTTTGGGCGCGTTTTTACGACGGCGCGGGTCCAGACGGGAGATTAAAAATCTTAGGGAGGTGGTGAAACGATCGGGGATCGCACACTTTTTTTTACAGTCGGTTATTCAATTGTGCGACCGATTGTTTATTTCGCATTTTTCTATTTTTAGTGTTGGAAGATCGAATTGCAAATCAAGTTAATGGAAACAAAAACTATTTTTTCTATTTTTTCAATTATTCCCTCATTGTCCCAATTAAAAAAAAAAATTTGTTGAGATATTTTGATAATTTTTTTATTGTTCTTAACTTATTTGTACATTTGTGGTTGTTATTCATATCTTGTAAATATGGTGAGAATTTTTGTAACAATTATCGTAACGATTACTGAAAATATAGGTCAGTGCCAATCGCGCCGACGATGCGTAGCCATTGAGGCATTCAATATCGTACTGACAGTTATTATGTATTAGACCACAATATAGAACATAATATTTTGACGCAAGTGTTTATTGTCCAGCCTCACTAGACCATGTTGCTTACAATTTTGTGTTTGTGTTTCAGAACTAAATGTCAATAATCTGCGTTGTATATAATTGGGTAAATAATTAGATGAGTGTTACTTGCAAATAATTGGAAACGTTACGTGGTTCTTTAAAAATACATCGAATAATAAAAACCATATTGTATGACTTTTCGCGAACACATATTTTTAAAATAGCCAAGGTCAAAAATCAATGTACCATTTTGAATTGACCGGATGCAAGTAGATGATGACATGTGGAGTGATGACCTCTACTTCACTCAATTTTCCAGCAAGAAATCGTATCGTTTTAACCAGAACTGGAATATTACATTCAATACATTTCCTTTAATTAATCGTTTCTCACGTCCTTAATTATATTTCGTCTCCAAACCTGACCCAACCCAACCTAACTCAATACAACGTTTCTGGTGATAATTTGACAAATTTTGGACCTGTTTAGAATTATGGACAAATTATGCAATTTTTTACAAATATTTATGAATTAAGAAATTGATACAATTGCATGGATTGTAAATTCATACAAATCAACATATATTTAAAAAAAAACATAAATTGCTATTAATTACTAAGAATGTGCGATTTAATTTTGACTTTTTTATAGATACGCATTTTCGCAAATTCGATAATTGAGTTTAAAATGATTTTTTGGACACAACCCAACCGAACACAATCCAACCCACCCCAACACCCAGTGTACGATTCAATCAAAATATCTTAGGCACCTAATTTATCCTAAATCACCATATGTTCTGTCTTCGCACGTGACTTGGATTTAATATATTTAATATATTAAATTCATTTAAGTTTGGAAATTTGGCGCCAATGGGCATTTCAGTCAACGAAGCGCTTAGTGTGCGCGAATGTTTTTTTTAGGATATTCGAGGAATTCTTGTGTTTCGAGCCTCGTCATTGGTTGGGATATCGTTAATTAGTTAGTAGTATTAGTAGTTAGTGGTAGTAAAGTTTTCAATTATATGTAAGTCGTAAGGGATCTAATAAGGTTTGGATTATTTACTAAGGAACAAATTTATCCTTGTCTTATTAGTATGAAATCTTTATTGGCATCTGTTAACAAATTTACAAATTTATCGTACAATTTAATTATTATATTGGCCGCTTCCTTAACCTTGCCGTGACTTCTTCCTTCTTCTCTCTTCTTGGCAATTCTTCCCTCTCCCTTGGCCACCTTAACTGTAACATAATTGCCTTTACATCATTACCATTTTCTTCATTTTCTTACCTTCTTCTCTCTTTCTCTTTAACTTCCCTAATACCTCAACTCGCTTTCCATCATTCTCCAACACCTTTCCCCAGTCCATACCCCTTTTTTCTTCCTCCCTGCCAGTATTAACACAAGTGGAAAAAAAGTCTGTCATACAAACAAAGAAAAATAATTGCGAATGCATAATTTTTTACAGTCATGTTCCTTATTGACAGATCAGCAACTCATCAGAATATTTCAAACAAAGCGGCCAGTGATGACGTTTTTTCGACTCTTATCGAACGTGACCTAGAAAGTCGAATATTCGCAGGTCAACGATATCATAAATTAAAAGAATTTTTTTTTAAGTCCTATAGCGTAGACAATTTAAACAAATCGGAGATGAAAAAATTAATGGGAAATAAAGGACTTGTCGGCTCCACGGGCAAAATGCTTAGATGGTAAAATTTAAGAATTTTGATTTTTAAATTTTCCAAATTTAAAAAAAATTAATAATTTCAATTTAATGCAAGTTTATGATAAACTTGCAAATTGGTCCCTCCAGAAAATTAGTAGTTTTCCTGGTGGGTTTCGATTCCTTGATTTCGGGAAAAAAATAATAAGAGGAAATGAATTTAAAATTAATTCCTATTTTATTAACAGTGCGTTTGTCATCGGTCCAAGTCCATTTCGACGCATTACCGCATAAAAAAACGATTTAATAAAATAATTTCACAATTTGCCACATCCGCTTCAATTGCACCGCTCGGACGAAGGCCGACGCCCATTGTCGATGTTTATCGATAGGAACTCGACGCATTTTAATCAAAAACCCTTTGACATCGCCGTGGAAATTACATTTCTATGGAAACTTTTTTTCATTATTGGCATTGAGCCAATCCGACGAAACAATTTCACGGCAATTTCGTTTTATATACGACGCGGTTTCGCCGGGCTATGCATTCGAATCCGCGCGTCGAAGACATGAAGTGCGTTGTATTAGGTGTCGTGTTGGGATGTTGTGGGGCTCTAGCCCAGTTCGCCACGTCGCCTCCTTACGTTTGCGTTCCGACGGGGACTTGCGCCACGAACCCCACGACGCCATCGAACACCATCGATCCGAGAATAGTGACGCCCAACCAGGGACTTTGCCCAGCCGGGCAAGAAGCTTGCTATGGTGGTACGACCGTCCAATGCGGGGTTCGTTACGTTGGGTCGGTTAGCACCGCTAATGGTTTGGCGACGTGTGGCGCTTATCCATGGCAGGCTTATTTAATGGTGCAGGGGAGTTACACTGGTAGTGGGGTGTTGGTCGATCCGTCGTACATTATAACAGCCGCGCATAAGGTTTACCAAAACGTGGCTTCGCCGTCGAACGTCAGGGTTTACATGGGGGTGTGCGACCCGGCTAATTTGGCTACGGCTCAAAGCGCAGTCGCTGATAAAATCATCGTCCATGAGCAGTTCAACCCGACGACGCTGGTCAACGACATTGCCGTGGTAAGACTCGCGACGCCGATCACTATAGGTACAAATGCTGGGACTGCTTGTCTGCCGACCCAAGGGCAAAGCTTCATCGGCAGCAACTGCGTCGTTTCGGGTTGGGGGCAGACGGCGTTCGGGGCCAACAACGCGCCCACCCAAACCCAAAGGCAAGTGACCGTTCCCATAGTTAGCTTCGCCACTTGCCAGGCGTCCATGACGAACCTAGGAGTCAGCAGGTTCTTGGACCCCAACGGGGAGATTTGCGCGGGAGGCGTCGCCGAACTGGACGCTTGCACCCAAGACGGCGGTTCGCCCTTGGTGTGCACGGATTCGTCGGGGCGATTCGCCGTCGCTGGATTGGTGATATGGGGGAAGAGATGCGGCCAGCCCGGGGTGTATGGTGTTTACGTGAGCGTGCCTTATTACAGGAATTGGATCGACCAAAAGATCGCATGTTTGAAAGCGCGCACTTGTTGATTTTTTATCTTGTTGGTGTTTGTTAAATAAAATGAAATTTTTATTCAAATAAATTTATTTTCCCATTGCTTTCTTCGTTATTGGGTAAAAAGATGGAGAATCAATTATTGGTCATTTCTTTCTTCTTTCAGTCCTGCGCTCCTGTCGTTGCAGGTCTCCCTCTACTTCTTCCATCCACCTTCTCATTGGTCAGTCTCTCTTCCTTCTTCTGTCTTGCTTCCTATTCATTATGGTCTTTGGCAGTCTTCTTCTACGTGGCCCAACCACCTTTATCTTTTCATTTTTATTTGCGTTGTGATGTTTGGTTCTTTGAATAGTTCCCCCATCTCCATATTGTTCCTCCATCTCCACTGATCCCATTCTTTTACTCCTCCATATACTCTCCTTAGTGTTCAGGTTCCCATATATGTAGCTTTGTTTCCTCGGTCCTGTCAGCGTCCTTTTCTTATTACCTATTTGAAAATATAAACAAACCAACCAACACTGAATATGTAAGAAGAACAAAAGCAAAACCAAAGCTACGTTTGATGTACCAACGAAAAATGTAAAGGAGTACTATTGGGCCTCTCTGGACTCTAATCCTTGATATTTGAACCCAACCATCAGTGTCTTTATGCACCCAATTAACGTAGTCATTTCCTCTTTACCTTTTGTGTGTAAAGTTGGGTAGAGTTGTGTCGTTCTTTTTGGCCTCCTTGCCCAGGTCTCTCCCCGTCGTATTTTCTTTTTCAAACCCTGCCTTAATTCCTTCCATTGTGAGCCCTTTTGATTAATTTAATTTGGTTGCAATTAATACGAATACTTGACTTTGGACACTTTGAATTTGTTTGAGTTTACTTATGCGAATTTTCAATTCAGTAATCGTTACGTCATAGACTAGTTCAAAGATTTTCGACTGACCCCCGATACGACGAATCTCTACAAAACAACAACCGAACCGAACCGAACACAACCCAACCCGACCTAATTAATTAAGATATCGAAATAGTCAATCGCACCGCCTCTTTTTATTCATTCGCCAAGTTCTAGGAGATAAAATTCCACGAGATTAAATTTTCGAATCGATGTCGCCATTCCGACCTAATATTTTCGACGTTTTACAGACGCAAAACGATATCAGTCCGTGTCCATCGCAATCGCAAAACGCACTAATTACAAGGTAACGAGGAAATACTTCCTCCGGTAAACTGTACTTCGGAGTTTCCGGACGCACTTCCGGACAGGAAGCGCAAGTGTCCCCCTCCGTTGCGAACACGCTATATGTGTATATCAAACTGCACCCTAACCGTAACCACCCCACAATATTATCCTCTCGAGCTTGAATTTACATATGTAGTGCTTGCCGGAAAACAGCTTTTCAACTATGAAAAAGAATTTCGCGGCTTGACTTGCTCAAGGTTACGTCGCTAGTTGTAATTTATCAACTTTTTTTATATAAATCCATCGATGTTTATTCAATTAATTAAAACGTAGATTAATACGACGAACGTCGATTACATTAATGATTTTTTTTTGTTGTAAATGATTTTAAGTGGCGTCGATATTAAAATTAAAATATCGTTGGATTACAGTGAAATTTTAAACGAGGTTTGTAGGATGACTAATGTGGGGGTTAATTGCGTTCGTTTGGTTTTATTAATTTCGATTGGGGTTGGAATAAATTTGGCTTTAAAATGTTAAATTTATTCTTCCAGTCATTTTTTTAAAATTCTTTCGTCGAAGTTTCGTCGAAGTTCTCAGTTCTTCTTCTTTTTGATGTTCCCAGCAATGTTTTTTTTTTAATAAATTTCATTAAAATTTGGTATAATTTCCAAATTCAACACAGCAGGTTGGGTTGGGTTGAATTCCTTGACAAATAACTAAAAAAAAAAAAAAATACGTGGTGGTTGCATTTTTATTTAAAAAAATTAATATGCAATTGAATTGAAATCAATTCAAACCCAACCCAACTCAGCCCAGCCCAATCCAGCCTGTCGCCAAATATCTGAAATAATTACGACGCCACTGCATTTTAATTTAAAAAAAAATGAATTTATATTAATTCAAATTAATTGCATTTAGTTGGATTGGGCGAGCTCGATGAACGCGCCATCAATGGAAATAATTAAACGTTCTAACATTTAGATTAACGACGCAAAGTGGACGTGGAGTGCTGTCGACAATTAAGACAAATTCTCAGGCGTTGTTATTATTATTTTTTTAATATATTCGCCACTGAAGTGAAATGTCAATTAATATCGAAATAAGATAAGCAAAATAAACCTATTTTAGTAATTAAGTCAAATTGATGCAGTCCGTGGTTACGTTTGAATATTTCGTAAATTTGGAATTAATATTTTCTCAAATTAGAATATTTACGGTAAGCTAAAGTAATTTAAAAATTGAGAAAATTAATTAAATATGCAAATGAAAGGAACTTGATATTTTTTTATTAACTCAAGTCTAGTCAAAACTAGTCAAAAATACAAAATCTTTAAAATTGCACAAATTGCAAAATATCTAAATAAAATTTGAAAAATAAAACACTGACGAAATTGCAGAAAAGGAAACTCAAAAATTACAAATTTCAAAATACACAATGTTGACGAAATGACGACAAACTAAGAAGAATCACGTGTTGAGGTCTGCTCATATTTACTCCAATAAATTCGTTACATTTAATACAAAAATATCATATACATGGCCACCTATAACATGGCTTGTTTTAGGAAAAAAAATGGATAATTACAAATTGTAATTGTACCAAACTGCACTTTGGACTATTGAAAAAAAAACTATTTAAAAAATTTGTTTATTGAATTAACAGCAAATAAATTATTATTATTATTATTAGCGAATTAATATGGAATTTACTTAATTTGTTTTGTTTTGCTTTGGATTGGATTGGGTTGAATTGGATTGGGTTGGGTTGGGTTCAGTTGAGTTAGATTAGGTTACCCAACCCAACCCAACCAGCGTTTGACTTGTTCTAAGCAGGTGCCCCTCCTGGGCGAGGACCTCTATACTATCTTCAATTATTTAGTTTTCAGTTTATGAGCAAAATGTGAGTATCTTGGCATTGCAATTGTGAAAAATGTTTGCATTGTAGAATATAATAATTAATGTAAATTTTCTTTTGCGTTTTTTTAGATTTTGTCAGTTTCTGTAATTTCCCTATTTTGGTATTTTTTTCCAATCCTTGCAATAATTTTTCCCATGGGCGTTTCCCGCAATTTATATTTTACGTGTAACATCTTGTAACTTGTAATCTTCGTGCATGTGAAATATACGTCGAGTACTTTTTAGCGGCATAATAACCCCAGCCCTCATATTCCTTGCAAAATATGACACCTATTTTTATTGACCATCACTAAAATTATTAATTGTTAAATATAACAAATATAAATAATCATATTGGGCGATATTCGATTGTTTTCGAGATGTGACGGTGTAATGCGAAAGAAGCAACCAAACGATCGTTGGAAATTGCATACATTTAAGTCAAAAATAACAACATGGTACACGCAAATGAGGTAGTGTCGTTTTATTATTAGGCGTGTATCGGAAAAAAAATACTCACTTCGTTGTACAGTTACATTTCATGCATACCAAAATATTAAATTCATATGATTTTAACTGCTGCATCGAAATAGTGGAAATGTTCTTTTAGATTTTCCTATTTCCCCTCCGTTCCTTTCAGGTTGCTTTCTTCTGCTTTTGCTTATGTTCAAGTATGTGTATTAATAAATTTATTAATGATAATTAAGTTAATTTTCAAAAAAAGTTGACGAAATTTGGCGATAAGTATTAAGACTTTTTCCCTAATGTTATGGGGTATATGTCACTGTTGAGCTCTTTGTTGAGGTCGTTTTTCACCCTCTTTAGTCCCGAGTGCATTGTTTGATTTTTTGCCTTTTAGATTTCCACGTCATATTTTTCTATTTCTTTTGCTCTCCCTCCTCCTGATTTTCCTAGTTTTTCCAAGTTGACGTGAGCTACATTTCACCTTGAAACACAGAAAAAAAAATCATCGAAGATTCAAGAGAGGGACTTTAACAATCAAAGATGTTATGAAAATTTCATAATACAACAAATAATTTGAAAAATAATTATTGACTTAGAGGAAGCTTTCGATGGAGTGGATGGGGAAGTTTAGAAGTTCGAGGAAACTAAGAACTAATTCTTAGCAGACAAAAAAAATCGAAGGCATATAAAACAGAAATATTTAAAAGGACACAAATTCCAATTTTGTCTTTTCGGGTTGGGCTGGGTTGACTTAGGTTGGGCTGGGTTTGGTTGACTTTGGTTAGGTTTGGTTGGACTGGGTTGGGTTTAGTTGGAGTCGTGGACGTTAGGAATGAAACAAATTAATTTGGAATTAAACAAAAAAAAAGTATATAGATAACAATTAAGATGGAGACGTATTGAAGATGAAAGAGGATGTAATAGTAAAAATTATATACGAAAAAATGGAGATGGAGATGGACGAAATTACATAGGAAGGAAAAGATGAATTGCAAGAACACGCACTGACACTCCAGAGAAAATGGCATCAAGTAATGAAATTGTAGGAAATAGCAAAGACACCAATGAGAAAGAAGGAAAACCCTGAAAAACCGAACCGAGGATCATTGCATACATCTGTTGACTTGAACACAGAAATCAATGAATTCGTTTTGATAGATTGCTCCTAAAAAAAAATTCAAGCTTTGCTACATTAAATTGTCTCATAAAAAAATGGAATTCCGATAAATTTGTTTATAACATCGGTGTTTACTTGCACCACTTTAACTTATTCAATTCACACCCAATCCAAGCTAATAAAATTTTCTTATGACTGAAAGATTTTTTTTTTATTTATTTAAAAATTCATGATACAATTTTTTTGCTATAATTACTTTTGTATGAGCTTCACCAGTACGAAATTTTGAACTCATGAGGAACGGTCGGTACAATCCTTTAGTGATTTTTTTCATAAATTAACTTAATGGACCAAATAACGTAAAATGGCTAAACTAACGTAAACGACTAAACTAACACACCGCCGCACCGGTGTTCAAGCAGGCTATTTTCTGATCGATCCACGTTTTGTAATTCGGGACGTTGACGTAGACGCCGTAGACGCCGGTTTGTCCGCATTTCTTCCCCCATATCACCAACCCAGCCACGGTGAACCTCCCCGTGGACGCGTCCACACACACCAAAGGCGATCCGCCGTCTTGGGTGCAAGCATCGAGTTGGGCGCCACCGCCCGCGCAAATTTCCCCGACGGGGTCCAAGAACCTGTCGACGTTCCCCGCCAAGATATCGGCCCGACTCATCGAAGCCCTGCAGGTCGCGTAGCTAACTATAGGAACGGTAACTTGCTTTTGAACTTGAGTGGGTGCGTCGTTCGCCCCGAACGCCGTTTGTCCCCAACCGGAAACTGTGCAATTGCGCCCGACGAACGATTGCCCCTGCGTCGGCAAACAAGTGGTTCCGATGTTAGCCTGGAATCCTAAGGCGATGGGCGCCGCTAATCTGATTATCGCCAGGTCGTTCATCAAAGTCGACGGGTTGAACTGCTCGTGGATGATGATCCGGGCGGCGGTTCCGTTTTGGGCCGTCCCCATGGTGGTGGGGTTGCACACCCCCATGAAAACTTTGACGTTCGACGGAGTCGCGACGTTCAAGTTGACTTTGTGCGCCGCCGTCAACACGTGGTATTGATCTAATAAAACTCCGCTCCCTGTGTAGCTCGTCTGGTTGACTATGTAAGCCTGCCACGGGTACGCTCCGCACGTCGATGGTCCATCGGCCGTGCTGATCGTGGTGATGTATCGCACTCCGCATTGACTGCTCCCCGTCTGGCCACCGTAACAAGCCTCTTGCCCGACGGGGCAAAGCGGTTGATTCGGCGTCACGATCCTCGGATCAATCGTATTGGTGGCGTTGGGGTTCGTGGCGCAGGTTCCGATCGGCACGCAAACGTAAGGCGCGGGGGTGGTCAAAACAGTTCCAGATCCAGTTCCAGCCGTCGGTGGTGGACCCGGCGGGCCTGTACTAAGAGGCGGCGGCAACGCCACTTGGGCGACCACCCCGGCGATCAACGCGGAAAGCAACAACGAACACCACATGGTCGAAAAGTCGTCGGTGTAATGCGTGTCCGATCCGTCGCGGTAACGTATTTAAGCGACAACGTTGGCATTGGACGTGGACCGTAACAACTATTTCAATCGGAATAAAATTTTTCAACGATAATGGTGTTAATGGCCAAGGGTCTCTTTACAATTCATTTGGGTGCCATTGATAAATTTCGACCTTCGCTCGGGTGATCCGAATGCGATTGAAGCGACGCGGATGTTGCAAATTTCCGAGTTTTATGCGTATATACTTTTTCAATGTGATAATTGCAGCGAACGATGTGAATTTATGTCGGTCATGAACGATAATTATATCTTGTCGTTTGGACGGGCATTTGATTAATTTCGTTTTACGTTAATTTTTTTTTCGGCACCGTGAGATTCAGTTGTAAACGTAGTAATATAAGACATCACGTTTACTATTACAATGTATGATCAATAGGTTTTTTTTTGGTGAAAGAAAAAAAATTATTGGCATGTTCTGTTTCTTTTTTCTTTCTTCCTCCTTTTGTTTCAATTCGTACTTTCTTCTTCGAAATTATTTTATCTAATATTTCTAGTCCCCGTCCGTCTCCAATATTTCTTCTCCAATCTTGTCCTTTCTCCTACCCAATGTTCCCATTCATTCCACCCTTCCTCATAGAAACTACACTTCTTCCATCCAGTCGTGTTTTTCGTCTTCTGTCTCCCCTCTATTTTTATTCTTTCGCGGCGTTGGGCGGCACAATTTCTTTGATAATTTATTTAATATTTTTTTTGAAACGTGTAATAGTTTTATTTTTAATTTCGTTGGGTTACTGGCATTAATTTGGAAAATTTGTTAGACATATTTTTGTAACATTAAGTTGTAAGTCAATATTGAAGTAGATGTCAGGATGCATCCAACTAATAATTTTAAAAAAAATTATCCACAACAGGTTGTGGATAATTAATGTTTTTAATTTTCGTCGTTTTTTTTTTGGGTTTGTTGAACATTGAACATTGACCTCCAATTTTTGAACAATTTCCATTTGGTTGGCTCGATTAACTGCGAATTGGATTTGTTTACTTGGTTGTATTTCATTTGTGTTGCTTTGATTTTTCTTGCATCCTCGTAGTTCATTTCATTTATTAATGCGTTAGGTTCCATTGGATTGGGCAAGATTTGTATTTCATCGGTTTTATCCATACTTGTTTAGCTTCAGTATAAAGTTAAATTTTGTTGAAATGAATTTTCATTTAATTTTCGTGGAGTTGGGTTGGGTTGGATTGGATCGGACGAGGTTCGCTTTGGTTTGCGTCGTCCTTGGTGTGAATTCATTTTATCAACATCATCCCATGGCTTGGGTTGGGTTGGGTTCGATTCGTTTCGATTTATTAAGGTTCGGTTTGCATTTCACATTCCCTTCGATTTCGTTTCCATTTATTTCGTTCTTGTCTTGGTCGTTAGGTCTTGGTTTCGGTTCCATTAGTTGTATTTCAAATTCTGCAACTCTGCCGTTGATTCCAATGGTTGTATTTCTACGTACTGTCGTTGGGTCAGGTTGGGTTGAAATTGATTACGTTTATTTTTATTTTTATCAATGTTAATTAATTTTCTTTGGGTTAGGTTCGAGTGGGTTCCATTAATGTTATTTAGTTCTAGTTTCCATTGGTTTTCATTGTCGCTGTGGTCGCGAGTTCAATTTTTGCGTTTCATTCTCTTTGATTTTCTTTAATTTTATTTATTTGGGTTTGATTAATTAGTTTTCATTTTTTTGCATAGGTTCGAGTGGGTTCCATTAATATTATTTAGTTCTAGTTTCCATTGGTTTTCATTGTCGCTGTGGTCGCGAGTTCAATTTTTGCGTTTCATTCTCTTTGATTTTCTTTAATTTTATTTATTTGGGTTTGATTAATTAGTTTTCATTTTTTTGCATAGGTTCGAGTGGGTTCCATTAATGTTATTTAGTTCTGGTTTCCATTGGTTTTCATTGTCGTTGTGGTCGCGAGCTCAATTTTTGCGTTTCATTCTCTTTGATTTTCTTTAATTTTATTTATTTGGGTTTGATTAATTAGTTTTCATTTTTTTGCATAGGTTCGAATGGGTTCCATTAATGTTATTTAGTTCTAGTTTCCATTAGTTTTCATTGTCGCTGTGGTCGCGAGTTCAATTTTTTCGTTTCATTCTCTTTGATTTTCTTTAATTTTATTTATTTGGGTTTGATTAATTAGTTTTCATTTTTTTGCATAGGTTCGAGTGGGTTCCATTAATGTTATTTAGTTCTAGTTTCCATTGGTTTTCATTGTCGTTGTGGTCGCGAGTTCAATTTTTGCGTTTCATTCTCTTTGATTTTCTTTAATTTTATTTATTTGGGTTTGATTAATAAGTTTTCATTTTTTTGCATAGGTTCGAGTGGGTTCCATTAATGTTATTTAGTTCTAGTTTCCATTGGTTTTCATTGTCGTTGTGGTCGCGAGTTCAATTTTTGCGTTTCATTCTCTTTGATTTTCTTTAATTTTATTTATTTGGGTTTGATTAATAAGTTTTCATTTTTTTGCATAGGTTCGAGTGGGTTCCATTAATGTTATTTAGTTCTAGTTTCCATTGGTTTTCATTGTCGTTGGGTTGGGCTGTGGTCGTGAGTTCTATTTTTTTTGTTTCATTCTCTTCGATTTTCTTTAATTTTATCCATTGTTGGTTCGGGTTGAATTAATTCGTATTATTTTTTTAAATTATTTATACGTCAATGACCATTGGATTCTGTTTGTTTGTATTCGCTTCCCGTTTAATTACAATTAATTGCCAACCAGTCGCGATCAAAGGAGTTGCTGGCAAAGCCAAAAAATCATTTCGTCGAAGAAGAAAAAAATCATTTACGCCACCGATAAACCAGAAGTGTCGCTTTTAGGCGCACACAAACGAGCACTCATAAAGCGTGCATGCTTAAGCGTATTAGTGTGCATTAGGAATTTCAATTTGGGGCATTATGTTATTAAGGGAGGGTGCGTGAGTGGTTGACAGGTGCGTTTTTGAGATAGGTTCACACTCTATTAGGGTTCGAGGCGTCCCCGCTCCGAAGACGTCTGTCTAATTGCCGCGTCGTTTCTCCAACGCAACGAAAACACTCGGTCGGGGGGGGGGGGGGGGGGGGAGCGCATTGCAAAACAAGAAAAAATAGCAACACCAAGATTTATTTGACTATTTCTTTATTACATGACTCACCTAGAGAACTGGTTTACAATATACAAGAGGACTAGCTTAGTTCATTGATTCGTGTGTCGACATTTCGCTACCGCCGTAAGAAAATTATATGATAATGTGAATCACAGAATGTCCTACTAATTGAATTTTAACGAAAATCGACTAGAACGTGGTTCGTTTGTACTGACGCCGAGATAAACCAACAGAGACGAAATTAGACACACGCAAAAAAATTGTAAATATAATCTTAAATAGGGTTGCGGCGATCGTGGGAGAATTTGGCAAGTCGTGGGAAAACATCGTTTTTCCACGTCATGGGAAATTATCCTGCGGTCGCATCGCATTCGACGATCGGCGCTCGAAAAAACGTCAAATTTCCATTTGTACTCTAATAAAGCCAAGTTTTTCAAAATGTCGGGGGCGTCCGGCTATTTACAAAGTCTATGTACATGAAAATCTCAAGCTGTGTAGAAATTGATATGTCAAGACCTAAAAACGACTGATATGTTTCTCTTACCCTGTCCGATGAAGACGTCTTCGACAAATGAGCCTCGATTTCGCTTAATTTATTGCTCGGAAACGAGATATGTACACCAGGAAAAAAAACCTAACGGTATTGCCTTATCGTTACTATTCATTATTATTATTATTATTATTATATTGCACGTAAAAATTAATTTTTTATTTTATCAATTATCACTTGAAATACTGACGATTTCTTCACTTTTTTTTTTAATTTCGATATCATATACTGCGTAATACTGATGTGCATGGTCCATATATACTATACAAATACTATCTTTAGTTTGCGACGGCGTTTACGACTAGGTATTTACATGCTGACGTTGTACTCAACTTGAAGTGACGTGATCTGTATAAAAATTGTACTAGTTTAGTTTTTTTTTTTACATGATTTTCGTCGCATGCACTGTGACGTCGGCCGCGTACGCGTTACGCTGTAGGTACAAGTGACGAACTAATATTTACAGTGGCCCAACCTACGACTAATTGAAACAATTGATGATAGGAGTCTTTCGGGTTCGGCGCGAACCCGACTTAAAAAATAAAACGTTAGTCGAACAATCACTGTGGTTATTCGAATAATTACACCACCTGCAATACACTGGGCGCGTTAATCATCAATTGCACAAACATCGTGAAATGTCATGTAAAGCAATTTCTATGCAAGTTGATATATAATATAGTTCGCTGTTAGTTAACATCGTTAGAAAACATAAACGAATCGCTCTGACGCAATAACGGACCAATTAGATCATTCGGGAGGTGTTGATAGTAAAAGTCAAAGTGCACGCATTGATCACGTGAAATGGCAGTGTCGCCTATAAAACTAAACGCGAGGAATGTGGACCGTGTATGAGTACAAGTAGGGGGGGAACAAACGTCGAGATTTAAAGTGAAATTTTCAGACTGTGGAGTTGAAATTTTCAGACTGTGGAAATTATTCAAAGTCAGAAAACGCAATTTTCGGAAAAATTTGTCACCGCAGCTTTTATTGTAAAAGGGTACAATGATCACAACGATTGAGATTCAGTAACTTCCATATGACAACGATGCATTGCGCCAAAAGCAACGACATCGATGTCCATATAAAATATTTACGACTAATGATGAAATTTAATTTAATTTAAAGTCTAAAAATTCTCGTCTTCACGCAGAGCGGGTATCACATAGTCTGCTTCGTCAATCATCTAACATTTTATTTAAATGGTGACAACGGATTGACTTTTAACATTCAAATTTAAATTCGTTGAACTCGCTTTCATTTTGATTAGTTAAATTTGTTTAATGACCGTCGACGTAGTGGAAAATATCAACGAACGTTATTCGAGTTATTTTCGTCGAAATACGACGTACATACGTAATAATTTGTATACAAACACTCGTAATAAATGAACTCGTCCATAAATTTGTGATACATAATTGCGCAATTAAGTATTTATGACTTTGTAACTTTATCAGTACTTCGGGCTTCCAAATCTGGTTCGTGTGCGGCAGCAACAATTTAAATAAACAATTCATGACATGTGCGATCGTTAGATATTCTCAGATTAAAATGCACGCTGAACAGCGTGTTTATAAATAGTAAAAGTGGATTGAATAGCAATGGTTAGAAATTTTTTTTGGGGATGGAGTGACAATGCAGGTTGGATTAGCTCAGCTTGATTGGACTCCACCTCTATAAGAAAGGAACGGTGGAATAAATTTCGAAGATATTTGGCACGTGATTTAAAGCAAAATCGCAAGATTACTCAGGATAAGATATCAACTCGGCTTAGGATAGAATTTAAGACCAAGATGCAATATAAACTTACGACAGAGTAACCTCGAAGGATAGAAAAACAACCCATCTGGGAATATAATTTAAGCCCAGGATACAATATAATCCTAGGGTAGAGTAACCCCCATGATATAACGTCAACTCAGCTGAAGATCAAATTTAAGCTTTACACACATGACAGTATAACACTCCACGAAAGAAAGTGAAAAAATTTAAGCACAGAATGGAATGTAAGCCCATGGCAGAGTAACAGAATCCCAGGATAGAACGTCAACTGGGCTGAAGATTTAAGCTCAGGATAGTTACATCCCAAGATGGAATATCAACTTAGTCTAACATAGAAGTTAAGCAGATTATAGAAAATAATCCCAAAATAACACCCCAGGACGTAGTAGGAACCAAGGTAGCTGTCAGTCCATTGTCATGCCAACCCAACCTGACCCAACCCAACCCAGAATCGTTAAGGAAACAGAGAGATACAAACCCAAAATAAAGTATAGAGTATCAACTTAAGAAGGCTGACGACCTGGGATCGAAAATAACCCAGAACAGAATTGTGAAAAATCCAAGAAAACAACATGAACAACATTCCTGAATACAATTGGTCCAGTTTAGTATAACCATTTTGTATAACCAATCGAAGATGGTTGATCCCAGTTATAGAACTCAGGATATAAAATGAAATAGGAACTTAAGAGAGACCATCAACCAAAGATAGAGTTGCGGATGGAATCGAAAATCAACCCAGGATATTGAATTAAAATTAGAACTGGATAGAAAAGCGAATCAATGTAAACAACCCATGATGGAAAGCAACCAAAGATATACAACGAAAGATGTCATGAATGATATAAAAAATCAGAAGAATATAACAGTCCAAGATAAATAACCCAATATATCAACCAGGCGTAGAACAACAACTTGAAACGTATTACCTAATATTGCAAATGTACCCAACCGGATTCTCCTAGGATTATATAGCTTGTACGACTTTAAAAAAATTACTTAAGAAACAGTAATTCCAGATGGAAAATTTGTGAAAGATATTCCAAGAATTCAGATTAATTATAATTTTCGATTATTTCATAATTTAAATTTAATTTGTGGTCGCTTATTAACGTCGCAGGATACTTTACCAAGTAGTTCGATCAGCAACGATAAGAAAGCAGGGCAACGTCATAGAAAACCAACCCAAGCTAGAATAACAACCTGGAATAATTAGTATCCCAATGTAATTAATCCAGGGCAGAATAATCAACCACAATAGTGTAGAAACCCAAGGAATCAACCCATGGTATTCAGAGTGGAATAGCAACCAAAGATTGGGCAGAACAAAAATCTAGTTGGGTTGGATTGTATTTGGTTGAATTGCAATAGCAATCTATGATCAAAAATGATATTTAAGATTGAATAGTAAGCAAAGAACTGTGACCAATGTTATCCGGTATTGAACACAATTTAGAGTTCCCGACTCAACCCGACACAACCCAACCTAATGTTTCTTCGGGTTTGCACAAAAGCTGCAACTAAAGTCACGAAAAACCAATCTCAACATCGATAGAATCAAATCGTTGCGGCCGCGGACGCTGACAATTTCATTTTAAGAATTTTCTTTAAAATATTTCGTCGAGTTCATATAATCATGCGGATCGAAAATAGATTGGGTTTGCACGAAAACTGCAACTAAAGTCACGAAAAATCTATCGCAACATCGATAATCAGTCAAATCGTTGCGGCCGCGGGCGCTGTCAATTCTAGTTGGGTTAAAGCGTTGCGGCCGCGGGCGCTGACAATTTAATTTTACGAATTTCTTTTAAAATATTTATTCGAGTTAATATAATCATGCGGATCAAAAATAGATTGGGTTTGCACGAAAACTGCAACTAAAGTCACGAAAAACCAATCGCAAAATCGTCAAATCGTTGCGGCCGCGGGCGCTGTCAATTTTAGTTGCGTTAAATCGTTGCGGCCACGGGCGCTGACAATTTAATTTTACGAATTTCTTTCAAAATATTTCTTCGAGTCAATATAATCACGCGGATCGAAAATAGATTGAATTTGCACGAAAACTGCAACTAAAGTCATGAAAAATCTATCGCAACATCGATATAGTCAAATCGTTGCGGCCGCGGGCGCTAACGATTTGATTTTATGAATTTCTTTTAAACACGTCCGGTGTTTAATTTTTGCTTATCCTGTACGCTGTTACTATCTTCGTTTCTATATGCAAGTTTTCCTGTAGGAGTTTCTTTATAGTATTCATTTCAGTTCCCTCTTGAAATTGTTTCAAAAACTGTTGCAGATTTATTACAAAGGCTGTTTAGAATGCTATCAAAAATTGGAACAAACCTAACCCACATCGAATAGCAAGCGATGAATATTTAGGATAAAATATTTTCTGAAGGTGATTGAGCTTCGAATACCTTAATTTTTGATGCAACCACAGACCTCTATACTGGGTTGCGGTTGCATCAAAAATTAAGGTACTCTAACCTATATTGTCTGCATTGTACTTCTGCATTGTACTTCTCAATTATTTTTATCGTTTGCTATTCGATGTGGGTTAAATTGGGTTAGGTTGGGTTCGGTTGAGTCAGGATCAGGGTTAGTATAATGACACTAGAATAGAAGAGAATAACGACCCAGAAAATCCCGAGGTATCAAGAGGAACTGTCGTAGTAATAATCGATCATCAACCAGCGGTGCCAATAGGGGAACACAAAAATGTTTTGAACTCAACACGACCTTAACCATAAACCTTAACGAAAATTAACGCGAAATTTATGCGAAATAAGTGTTTCAAATGTCGACGGTTATGGCTTTACTTCGACATTATTTGGAGCAAATTTAAACAATTCAATGTTAGATTGAGCCTAGATTGTCCTGCATTGGTCCTTTATCACGAGCCATGTTAACCTGAAATTCTAATACGTATACATCTTGGGTTCTACCCTTGCATGCAAATCTTGGATTATTACCAATGTTATTGGTTGGGTTGGGTTGGATAGCGTTGGGTTGGGTTTGTTGATCCATTCATGGTACGATAAAAAAGTATGTGAAGAAACTGATAATAGAGTAACAGCTCAAGATGAAGAGAACTTCCACGAAGTGAATCGACTCGTAGGACTACTAACCATGTCAATATAGACAAAGTGGCAAATCCAGGATATAATAACAAATAGAAAAAATGAAAAACGCATACATCACAATACATCGTCCCAAAAAGGATTTTGTGGAATATTGTTTGACAATGTTGGTCATTTATCGACGTTAAATTCGTATATCCTCATTACACAGACCAGAAAGGATTAACATGGCATAGAATAGAATTTAATAGAATGACATAGAATTTAATAGAATGGCATGGAATTTAATAGAATGGCATGTAATTTAATAGATTAGCATTTAATTTATTAGAATTTAATAGAATGGCATAGAATTTGATAGAATGACATAAAATTTAATAGAAAGACATAGAATTTAATAAAATGACATAGAATAGAAAATAACCTAGAAACCAATAAAAGTCCAGCATTGGATAACAACCACTGATGCTTCAATAATCCAACATTAGGTTAATTTAATGATTGGGTTTTTGCTACATTTTTATCGTTAAGTAAAAAAAAATTAATTAAATCTCAACTACTTGCAATAGAAATTTCTGTACATTACTTCACTTATTTTTATAAGAACAGCGAGATGAACATATCCGATTTTTAATCACGTGATTATTATTGTTGGCGTCAGTTATGCGAGACCCAGTAATTGTAGGAGCATTTTTTTTTAGTTAATCAGTTTCGTCGAATTATCACAGGAATTTTTCGATCACGTCAGTAAAAACTTTTGTAAATGTCCAACTACCGAACGATGGATTTGACTGAGTGGGGGGTGTTGTTATAATTACAGTTAGTTCATGGGAAATCCAAAGTTTACGTCCGGTCAGTGCTGCGCCGCGAACTTCATGCGCTTTTGCTTCTGCCGCTGGTTGCAGAACCAAACCCGCACGACGTTCTTTTTCAGGTCCAGTTTTTCGGCGATCGCCGCGATCTTCTCGCCCGACGGCCGCGGCTGCACCGCGAAGTACGCCTCGAGGCTCCGCTTCTCCGGCGCCGCTATCGACGTTCGTTTCCTCTTCTTCTCGCCCGCGGGCAGCACGCTCGGCGCGTCCGGGTCCCTCCGCTTGTTCTTCGCCTGCGCCTCGGCCTCTTCCAGCCAGGCCTGCAGGATCGGTTTGAGCGCGATCATGTTGTTGTGCGACAGGGTGAGCGACTCGAAGCGGCAGATGGTCGACTGCGAGAGGGCGCCCACTCCGGGGAGTTTGAGGTTGGCCAGCGCCTTGCCGACGTCGGCCTGCGTGACGCCGAGCTTGATCCGTCTCTGTTTGAACCGCTCGGCGAAGGCTTCCAGTTCCCTGGGGTCGGTGTCGGCGTCGGGGTGGAGGCCGGCGACGGCGGCGGCGGCGGCCGCCGCTGCCATCGCCGGGTGGTGGGCTCCGGGGTGGCCGCCGTGGTGGCCGGGGTGGTGACCAGGGGCGCTGTGCCCCGACAGGGGACCTCCGTGGTGATGGTGGTTCATCACGTGGTTCATGCCGTACGAGTGCATGTGTGATGGGGTCTCCGACATCGGCGTCAGCGTCGTCATCGACGACGTCGATATCGGGTCGAGCATTTCGAGGCCATCCATGTGACCCATCTGGAAATAAAGAAGAAAATATTCAGTTTTAATTTGACAAGCGCGTACACTACACGATTACGATAATTTTTGCATATAAATTCAGCAATCAAATATGCGGTGCCCCTTTTCACATAACATAAACTAAAAAATTCAACAGATATAGAGAAATCTGTTGAATTGTTTGGTTTATGTTGAGTTCGTCGTCGCAAATGGAGCTCACGTGCCACTTTTTGCCAGTTGATGATTTTCATTTAACCTGAAAACTTTTTATAACTTTTATGACTTGCTCCAAAGCTTATTTCTGATAAATAAAATTGCTCAAAATTTTTGTTGTAACTTTCCAGCCAATTTGAAAGATTTGGCGCTTAAAACTTATCAATACAAACAAATTAATTATAAAATAAGTTAGAGACATAATTTCATATGTTTATTTCGAGTTAAATGTTCTTCATTCACACCTCTGGCGGAGAAACGTGTCATTTAAAATCACCGGAATCTATTTGTTTTCATTCGAGATTGTCGCCATCGTGTTAATCACGTCGTTTATCTAAACGTTGGCTGCGCGGTTCATTTTCCATGACACCAGCCGTCGCTGACCTAAATCTACGACACAAGCTCAAACAATCGAACAAACCAAATCCGATGGATATCACGTAAAACACACGCATTTTAATGCGCGTTGCGTGTCCGTCGCCATTGGATTACCGATTCCTATCGGTCCGGTCGTTTTTCTATTACCGAGTGCGTTTCATCGTAATTGTGCGGTTACTTCGAGTGATATCGAGTGCCATTGTGAGCGAAACGTCCACGTTTATCTTTATCTTTGCTTGCGGCCTGTTGATCGTCGCACCGACTGCGCCAATTTAATCCTCGTAGAAACATCCATCGACTGTCGCCGTTTGCGCGACACACACACAGCATCTAATCTAAATCCATTATCGCGGCCCCGGAAGCGTAAAACACGAGCCGGTCACAATGGGGGCGAAACGCGCGGACGGCGAATACTTCAAAAAACAAACGCTGGTCGTTGTGTGTGTGTGTGTTGTTACAGCGAGCGGGGCGCGTTTGACAAACGGTCTCTCCGTGCAGCAGTCGGCAAACACGGGACAAGAGTTCGCCCCCCCCAGGTCGCATATAACATTTCCCCGGGGGGTCGTGACCCCGACCGCCCCACGTCGGACCCCTTCGTGTTGTACACGTCAAATGACCACTTTACACCAATGCGAGGTCTAATGATGAAATATTTCGCCGCCGGGACCCGTTGAATCATTGGAATCCGCAGCGGCCGCCGCCGCTGGGCCCTGCGCGCGATAGGAAAGCGGGGTTTCTTCGCCGGTAATTTACGGTATCGATTTCGGCGGGAGGGCGGAGGAATCGACTCTTCGACGTTGCTGACAATGATGCGTCCATCTGTCTTTGCAATGAAAATATTGTTCGTGGGGCTGTTGGGTTGGGATACTCGTCGAATCCCACACTTTAAACAAACATTGATGAGTCTCGTTAAATTTCGCATCCAAATGTATTTCGAAGTTGAATAAGTCACAAGTGTAAGATAAGTAAATTAAAGGAATCGAAGGCAGAATTGTAAAACAGACTGGGCGAGTTTTATACAAGAAATCGGAAAGTCAAGTAATAATGTAATGAAAGTTACATACAACCAATTGAAATGATGGCACAAGGAATTAAAACAAAGAATTAGATCTGGGTTTTGAATCAAATTTGAAACTTAAATTGTAGAAATAGAACAATATGACATTTGATCAAAGAACAACTTGGAAAATTTCACGGACAAAATAAATAGAGCTGCAATTATTAACTCCCGAATAACAGGTTGTAAAAATATTTACATGTCGAGCTTCAACCATTCAGATTTTAGAGTTAGTGTAAGTTGAACATGAGAGTTGGAGTCGGAACAATTTATTACTTGGTTTTAAATTTCTGATAGTGGCAAACATGGGCCATACATTGAATGTAATCTTTGCATTGTAAAAAGAAACGAACGTAATAGATTTCTTAAATTGGTGTAATTAGAATTTATATTTATTTTATTTAATGGTGGGTTGGTTTCGGTTGAGTCACAAATAAAGTTAATCGATACAAGCCTTTGAATCTACAATACAAGTGCTATATGTTTGGCAAGACGTCGAAATAAAGTTAACCTAGAAATTTTGGAAACGTCAACGGAAGATTACGGGACCCGTTGCTGGATATTCAAAACCCCAAGTGTCGTGTTATTTGTTTAATATTATTTGACCAAATTTAATATCAGCGTGTACTTAAATGCAAATTTTGATTATTTCACTACACCCATCAGCTGAAACTGCATGCGAGCAAGTGGTTATTTTGACAAATGAGAATGGAGAATTCCACCACCAAGAATGCCACGACTATTTTTGACGTATAGCTATTAAACATGTATTTACTAACCTTAAAAAAATCTTGCTGTGTGCGGTTTGGTATCTGATGACAAAAAGTTTATTAACCACAAAATTTCTCCAAGCGTTAAATTGAAAAATTGTAAAACCCGTTTTCGATACCCGATATAAACCGCCAGTCACATTTTAATTTCCAGCCCCTCTTTATTTTTATGTCAATAATTTCTCCTCTATTTATAATTTCAATTTTTTCATCTCTTTAATACATTCATTTAATTGAGGACGATGACGTAATAATCGTGATAACCTAAAATCATTGATAAATATAACCAAGAATGTAAATAATAAGTTAACCCAACCCAACCTAATCTAATTGGGGTCGCTTGTCTTGGGATCGAGTACGTTGAGCTGGTTTTCCCAACATCTTACATCGAACTTTGTTTCATCTCGAAGCACGCAAATAAAATAGAATTTCGTTTTAATTATTTTTATTATTATTTAGAAAATAAATTCTTTTATACGGAATCAGTGAAGTTATTCACTTAAATATTTTTTTGTGAAAGAATGAAATTTAGTGTTTTTAAGATTTTTGAGACGTGATGAGCGGTTTTTTGCGTCTACTCATACTAAAAATTACCCACTTCATTATACACGTTTCTTTCATACGTACGAAGATAACAATTTGCATGATTAGAGATCCCTCGAGGTTTATCATTTTCTTAAAAATTAAAATGGAATGTACGCAATATATATGGACAAGCAAGAAAATATGAAAGGCAAAAAAGAAAATGTCCACAAAATAGATTCATTTTTTGGTGGAAAGTTTGTAAGAAAGTCGATGCGAACTGGATTTGGTTCCACGATGACCGTTTCTGTAAATATTTCGTTTTCTGTTCTCTTTTCCTTTAACTTTTTACACATCCACTTTTAATATGACGTATGTCAAAGTGGTTATATTTTTCCAATCAAATGTCATTCAACATCATCGTTGCGTACTGATGAAGCAACGATAGTCCAAGTGGCGAAGATTTTAATTCAGAAGATTTTTTTTGATCTGTTTGTACTTGTATTGTGTCAAGTGAGTTGGGTTTGGTCGCGTCGGGTTGGTTTGGTTCGGGTTGGATTGTGCTGGGTCGGGTTGGAATGGGTCGGGTTGGATTAGGTCTGAATTGGGTTATATTGGGTTAGGTTCAGTTTGATTGGGTTAGGTTGGGTTTGCTTGGGTTGAATTGGCTTCGATCGAGTTGAGTTGGATTGGGTCGAGTTGTAAGTTAAGTTAAGAAGCGTTGATCATAAAGCAATACATCGTTCAATCATTCAATCTCTCGATGCAACTAAAATTTTAGTTCATTCATTCTTAGTCATTCAACATCGTCGTTGCGTACTGACTTTCAATGCAACGATAGTCCAAGTGGCGAAGATTTTAATTCAGAAGATGTTTTTTTTCTGTTTGATCTTGTATTGTGTCAAGTGAGTTGGGTTTGGTCGAGTCGGGTTGGTTTGGTTCGGGTTTGATTGTGCTGAGTCGGGTTGGATTAGGTTGGGATCGATTGGGTTGGGTTGGTCTGAATTAGGTTATATTGGGTTAGGTTCAGTTTGATTGGGTTAGGTTGGGTTTGCTTAGGTTGGGTTGGATTGTAAGTTAAGTTAGGACATACATCATTCAATCATTCAATCTCTCGATGCAGCTAAAATTTTAGTTCCTAGAAGATGACTGGAGGTAGACGGATTTTGAAAAAAATATATAAGTGGAACCATCTTAGAAAGGAGACAACGTTCTTTTATGATATGTCACAAAAGTGGCTAAATGCAATTTTTTTCTAATTCCAAGCCATGAAATAATTTCAAAACACCAGAGTGAACTATTTTAAAGCCTGTAAGTAAAGTTTTACAAATTTCAAGTGTGTAATTAAAATCGTTCGAAATGTAAAAAAATATGATTGTTATAATTGGATTTAAATTTATTATCGTAATGCCTTCAGATAACAAAACATAATTGTTTTATATGGAAACATTTGTAATTGGAGCAAATTTAGACAATTTAATGTTAATGTTAATTATTTTTAAATATTTTACTTATAATTAAGGATTGTTTAATTTTTGAGCGAATTCATAGAGTTTTTTTATGTATATATTTATTATATATTTATTCGGTAAATGCTCGTTTTGAGATTTTTCTAGTATATTGAAACATGAAGTTTGTTTGCTATTCTTACTTTTGTTGGTCTCATTTGTTTCAATTTTTTAATTATATTTTATCACCATTTGCTTTTATTTTTTATTATCGCCACCGTTTTGCTTTTCCCAACACGTTTTATTCCCTTTCCTTTCTTAGCCACACTTCTAGCTCCACTTGTACGTCTGTCTGTTATCGTCCAAGATTCACTGCCATATAGTAACGAAGATCTCAACATCTTTTTTTAAATGCCAATAGTAATTCTTGTAGTGTTACTTGTTGCGTTTTCCAGTTACCAACTATCTCTTTCTTCTTGGTCTTTTTTACAGCTTTTTATCACATGATCTATTCGAGTTGCGAACAGTAGAGGGTCGAGTACACGGCCCTGTTTTAATCCTATCTTTATATCGAATTCTCTTGATTATTCATTGTGTGTTTTTACTTTATTTGTGTTATTTTTGTACAGCATTTTTATTATTTCAGATACTTTTCCATCGTTTTTCTAGAGGTTTCCAGATGCCTTATGGTAATACTTTTTGTAGATGCGTAGGAATTTTTCTCCTATCTGTAACAATGAATTAGGTCTTGGGTACTTCTACCTCTTCTGAATCAATGTTCTTGTTTCTAATATTTTAATTTATCTCTTAGCCTCTTTTCTAATATCCTTGTTAGTGATTCCCAGGTATAACGGTCAGTGTGATTGCTCGGTAGTTTGTGCATTCTCTGTTGTGTCATTTTTTATATATCCGTAATATTATTCCTCTATTCCAACCCTTTTAGTCAAAATGTCATTCAACAATTTGGTCTTCTCGCCTCTCCTGTTTTTAGTTTTTTGATAACTTCCGTAATGTTTGGTTTCTGTAATCTAATTCTCTAAGTCTTCATCTTTTCGTTCTTCGTCTTTGCCTTCTGTTAGCTCTTTAAGATACTTTCAGTGTACTGTGGAACAACTTCTGGTTTTTTTTTATTAAATTTCTTCCATCTTGTGTCGAAATTCTTGCCATGATTGCCTTTTTATTAATTTGTTTTACGTCAACCCTTTTTTTTCTGATCCAGTTTGTAGGAATTTTTTCCTTTTCATATCTTTTGCCTTTCCAGGCCTCTATTGTAGTTTTAAATTTTTAATTTCTTCATTCTTTTAATAATTTCTTTACGTTTGTAGTTTTTTCTTAAAACTTTATGTCGTAATTTTTGATTTGCACGTTCTTTAAATCGTCGTTGTTATCACTTTCCTATCATTGCATTATTTTCATTGGCAGTGTTCTTTTAATTATTAAAAATTTTCCTGCGTCGATTTTAATTAGGACTTCGAAGCCTACATAGTACGTACACACCCACACATTTCAAAAAGCGACCCCGCGTAACAAACGACGCACGCACGCACTAACCGTAAATAAAGCATCGTTCAGAATAACTACCTCCATGAGCGTAATTCGAGGGTTAAAAGGCTCACATATGCGGGCGCATTACCGCCCAATCCTCCGAGGTGCCGTAAATTACGCCGTGAAATTTCTGGATTATGACAAAAAGTCATCGGGCGCGACGCCAAAGCGCCGGGGCGGCCCACCGCATTTACTGCGCATTAGGCGCGACGATCGGCTTTATTGCGATTTTCGCGGGGTACTCACTTGGTGGGGTCTCGTCACCGGCGGCGGCGCTCCCATGCTGTGGTGGTACATCATGTCGTGCTTGAGCTGCGGGAGGCCGCCGGGGCCTCCGGCGCTTTGGTGCTTGATGTCCACGGCGGCGAGGGCCTCGGCTCTGCTTATCAGTCCGTCGTTTAGGCCGGAAAAAAGATCGCCCTGTAAATAATAATAAATACGGTGAAAACTTTTTTTTATCCCGACGAAGTTGGCATTAAAGTATAGACGAGGTGGATTATTTGGATTTGAATTAATTAAATTTAATACAAAATAGACTAACATTGGCAACAATGAAATCGAACAATAATTAAAAAAAAAATCAAAACGAAAGGAAATATATAAAAAAAAAACACCAAGCTAATATAAAATTAAATCGCAAACCTGTACATAAACAAGTCATTTTAGAGTACGCAAAGCCCCAAACCGACTACGTCACGCAATGCACATTTAATCATAAAAAAACTGTAATTAAAGACCACGAAAAAATCGAAGCGACCACCCAACCGACCGACACACATCCCTGAATAATTCAAACGATGCGAGTCGTATCGGGCCCCGTCCCCCCGCACCGCCCCCCCGCCCGCACTCCGCAAATTAAGCGAACCTTTAATCCGAAAAAAGGCGATCGCCGTCGCCATCACACGCGCGCAGAAATACAAGTAAATATTGAATTAAGTCGAGCTTCGCAGCGCCCGACCTCTTCCTGCACACCTACTATAAAATTTATGCGTTGAAATTATGATAAAATGATACGTTAAATTATTTATGATTTTTTCACTAACTTTTACACCGTTCGGGGCCTTTGTTCGACGCGCGGATTTTCGACGGAACGCGTTGTGTTTCAGAGCCAAGTGCTGGTGTATTATTGGAAACTGATGGATTAACGAATAAATTGTCAAATGTGTTTGATGTATGTCATTTAATGGTGAAGGGTAGGTGAGGGTGTTTTCGATGAAAGATAGTAATCGTAGACTACACTATTTGACAATTGTAGCAGGTCTGTAGTTGTGCTTTGAAGAAAGAATGAAAGTACGTTACATTAATTACGAGCCAGGTTTAACCACCATGTTTGTTGTATGGAATTGTAAAGCATCAATCTTTTGTTCTTAATATATTTTATTTTTCATATTTTGTTCCTATCAATTTTTTTGTTTGCATAACTCAAATCTTAAACTTTTACGATCAGCAAGGTGGGGGCATATTTCATCAATCTTTATCGACATAGCCACGATCATCAAATTTAATCCAAATTCGTAATTACCGTTGAAATAAATCGCCTCCTACCATCTGAGGTTTGAACCCCTAACTTTTGGATTACTAACGATCGGTGTACTCCACTAGACCACCAACCGTACGAGTAATTCATCAACTCTGTTACATATAACGTAAGCAATACACGAAACTAAGAAAAACAAAACGAACACAATCTTAAATGAGAAAAATAAGTAAATAAATATGGAAAGTAAAAAAAAAATTAATTTGATTCGTTTCTCCTTCCGTTTAATTTTTTATTTCCGCATAAATTCATTTGGGATTTTTGCAATTTTTTTTTTCTAATATTTTTCTTCGACTTCTTTTAACTTTGTTCAATGCTCGACTATTTATACATTCTTTGATTTTTTATTTGCGATCTTTTCTCAATTTTTATTTCCACGTTTTATTAAATTTCTTTTTGTCTAATTTTTTATTTTATCGTTTTTGCTGCACCACTTACTTTATAACAAAAATGAACAAACTCGAAACAATCGTTTGTGACGACGCTTTGCGGTCGTTTAAATGTCACCGGACCTCGGGGCGGAATCCAAACGTCATGTGGAACCACGTGTACTATTGAAACGCGTGCATGCCATGCATGGAAAACTTTTCAGGTTTTTTTCGCTTGTAGTTTTCCTATTGTGTGTCGTGCAGCCGAGTTCGCAGGTTGGAACTCTCGGGGTGTATCGATTGCGCCGACCGGTCTATGTAATTTCCTCCGCGCTCGCTACTACGTGAAGTTTTTCACGAAAGTTGCCTTCCGTATAATGGCCAGATATTACGGTGTAATTTAACGGAAATGAAATGCAATCGAACTGAATCGATACGTCGAGGCGAACAATAATTTGTGAAAATGTTTGGAGTTGAACTGGGTTGGTTTGGGTCGGGTTGGATTTGACTCAGTTGGGTTGGAATCGGTCGGATTGGATTAGAACCGAGCAGGTGTCCAAATTACTATCTCAGCAAGAATTCAAATTTTCGAGGATTGCGGACAAGTCTATCAAATCAAAAAATCCAAGTCGACCAAACATAAGACAATACGACCCCATCCAATGCAATCAAAAAATCCAAGTCGACCAAACATAAGACAATACGACCCCATCCAATGCAATCAAATCGAACCCAAATGCAAGGCAACCCAACCCAACGCAATACGGCCCAACTTAGTCGAATCCAATCCAAAGAACACAACCAAATTCAAGTCAAGCCCTAACTGAACCCAACCCAACCCAACTGGACTCAATCCGACTGGTTGATAATGGACAACCATTAACAATCAAATCAACGATTAACTGATCGATTAACTGAACAATAATTGCCAATGAAATTATCAACACGTACATTTTTTGACTCGTATTGGACTTCATGTTGAAAAATATGTTAAACCCAATCCAAATTAAACCCAACCCAAATCAAACCCAACCCAAATCAAACCCAACCCAATCCAACTTTTCTATAATGGACAAAATTAATTAACAATCAAATCATCCAAGTAAATCAAACCCAATACGATCCAAACCCAACACTAATTAGACTCCATTCCAAATAGTACAATAAACCCAATCCAAATCAAACCCAAATGAATCGAACTGATCGACAATGGACAATAAATTAACCATGGAAACAAAAACGCATTTATTGGGTTGTGAACGAGTTTATTAAACCCAATGCAATATAACCCAACGAAAACTGATTAACAGTGTACAGTAAATACCAACGAAATTACCAGCACATTGCACGTCAAACCCAATCCAAATCAAATCCAAGCCAATCGAATAAAAAACTGATGTGAAAATAAAAAAAAAAGAAATAAATAAGAAATTGCAAGCGATTAAAAATAAATTCGTGATTAAAATTTAATGAAAATTTATTTTTAATTTTGGGATAAATTAACGTCGTTTAATTTTCGTTAACTTTTAACAACAAAATAAACAACCATCGCTTCTATTAATTTTATTATTAAACCACAAAGGAATCAAAGGCACATTAGAATCAAAAATGTAAACGAAAGAAAATTAAGAAATAAGTGAAGCAAATAAAAAAACAAACGAATTATAAAACATTAATCAATCAGGTTGGTTTAACTTGTAGCCCATTTTTTTGCTAAAATTGCGATTTGCAAATTTTCTTCCTATGGTAAATATTTGTTTAATTTTTATATTTATTTGCCAGGCTTTAAATTGCTGTCATATTTACAGTTATTTCGTTCTAATTTTTAAGTACGTTTTATTATTTTCGTATCTCGTTTGTTATCCAAATCGAACATCATTGTGGTTGGGTTGGGTTGGGTTGATTGTTGGGTTGGGGGATAAGACAACAAGATAACACAAACAGAAAAAATAAAAAAAACATTATTGGATTGTGTTGGGTTGGATTAAGTTGTATTGGGTTGGGTCCAGTTGTATTAGGTTGGGTTGGGTTGGGTTGGATCGAGTTGTATTAGGTTGGGTACAATTTAAATTTAGAACGATATGGAACGAAAAAATTATAAAAAAAGCAAACAAGCCAAGACATTTTACGACAGCACACAACGATGCAAACGAATAGAAAGCACCAGAAAACTAAAAATGCAATTAAAATGAAAGCAATCTTGAAAACGAAAAATTTTAAAATACGCCACGGAAATAAAACTAGCTGAACATAAAATCAAACGAAACGAAAAGGCGAAATAAATTAAATCTAATGAAGGAAATGAATAAAAATAACATAAAAAGCAAACAAAGAAATAGAAAGAAAAAGACACTAAAAAAATTAATCGAAGCTGCAGTAAGTTATAAACTAGACTATGAAACATCCAAATGAGGCAATAAAAATTAATGAAAAATTTTAAAAAATCGTGCAAATGTTGCATAAGCATCAAAGTAGTTGGTCTAAATTGCAGCCCATTTTTCCCAAAACATTTCGTAATACAAGAAGAACATTTTTTACAGAAGAAACTGACAGTAACAAAGATTAATGGAATATCAAAAATCCAAACGATGCGATCGAATGCGTTAAGAAAATTCAAGAAAAAATGTTTCACAGCTTGGAAAGAAATAAAACGAAAACCGAACCGAACAAAAAAAAAACTATTGAGATAAACCAATTGACACGTGAGACCCTGAAGACGAAAATTAAATTGAAATGAATGCCTAACTGAACTGAAAATCAAGATGTCACAATCGAAGGACTAAGGCAATTATGACCGAGACGGTGTCTAAAGACAAATAATGTAAAAAAAATTTAAAAAAATTGCAAATGATTAAAAATAAATTGGTGATGATTTAATAAGAACTAGACTATAGACTATAGCAGCTGAAAACCTGATTGGTCCATTTTTTTTTAATAGTTCGTAGTACAAAGATATAAAAGTTAATATGGAAAAAATTGAAACAAAAAATTTATAATAATCTCAAAGAGCAACAAAATATAAAACGTAAAAAGGAGATAGTCAAATATAGTAATATAGCACGATATAATCTAATACAGTACATTATAACAAAATACAGTATATTAGCAAACAATGCTTTGGAATACAGTTGACTACAATTGATACAGTAAAATACAGGTCACTATAGTACAATACATGACAATACAATAAAATGAAATACAGTCACGTGCATTACAGTACACCGGAAGCCAACCCAACCCAACCAAATCCAACCCAACCCAACGCAACATAATCATGAAAACAATGAAAATGATATCAAAACAAACGCAGAACTAAATTAGAGGAAATATGTCGAACTACATCTAATTTGGCGAACTAAAAAAAGTTAATAAAAATCGAATTTAAGAAAGCATCGAAACTGAAATCAATTGTTTGCAAAATAAATCGAAAATAATTGTATAATAAAATAAAATGAAAAGCTAACCAAGGAAGTAAAACGAAGCAAAAAAAATTAACCTACCAAATCGAAAAAAAGTTAAGTTAAATTAATTGAAGATATACAGGAATCAAATAAAATTGCCAGACAACAGAACAGTAAATTTATCGAACAAAAAACACAAAAATTAAATACATGAATAACAAGAATAATAATTAAAATTACTACAATTGAATTGTTGTCAGAATATGCAAATGGCCGAACGGGCGCTATAATTTTTTTATACTTTGACATTTCAGCCTCATTTTTATGCATTTGTTCGTTTTTGCCAGATTTCTCGATTAGTCTTGCACCTTTGCTGCTGTTTTGTTACACCTTCAATTTTATTTTCTGGCTTACTTTTACCGTGAGCAATGAAATCAATGAAATAAATTGGTGGAAATACATAAGAAACAAATGGAAAATGGCAGGAACGAAAAAACCAAAAATGAAAACCAGAAACGAAAATGAAAGTATAATTGAAGCAATTACGTAAACAAACACAACATGGGCACAATTTTTCACAAATCTTTCTCAATGCACGAAGGATATAAACAAAATGTAAAACATCCTAATGAGACAATGGAAGCTAATATTAATTTAAGACAAATGCCACTATAGCACCATGGGCGACATTTTTCCAAATCTTTACAAATACAAGAGGGACATTTTTGACAGAAAGAAAACCGAAGCAATATTTTATGATAATCTCAAAGGATAACAAAACATAAAATTTCAAGTACAAGACAAAGACAAAACATTTTTTCAAAATCTTTTCCAATACCCGAGAGATGCCCAGAAATTTTTAAACATAATGAGGCAATGAACGCTAATTTAAGACATACATCACTTTAGCACCTTGAGCAACATTTTTTCTAAATCTACAGGAAATAATTGGAACAAAAATTTTATAATAATTCCAAAAATATTAACAAAATTTGAAACAACCCAATGAGACAATGCAATTTAACACCAGTACAAGTCAAACACCACTACAACACCTTACAATCATCATGGACACCATTTCCTAAAACACGACAAAAAAAAAATCAGGAAAACGTCCAGGCCATCTAGCAACTCAAAGCACACGACTAAGCAAGATGCAAAGGCTAAATAGGTAAAAAATAGGAGTAAATCACTTACTCCAAAGTAGTTACTTGTTTTCGGCACGGGATTTAGCGCCTCGCATTTGGGGGTCACGGTGGAGTAGTTGGTATAGCCGAAACGGTGCTTTTGGGTGGCGCCGTCCGTGTTGCTATAGGCCTACAACGATAAGACCCAACATGGAATATGCGACTAAAGAACAGGTGGCAGATCATCAAACCATCAGAACACAGCGTTTCCTCGAACTTTGATTTCGATTCGTTATCGTCGGTACGGTTGGTGGACGTGACTGGTGAAAATGGTTTGATGGCGTGCCGTTGGTTTCGTATATGTGTGTGTGATGGTGTGTGTGGTAAATTTGGGCGAGAGTGCGGTGAAAAAAATCTAGGATTATATTGAAATTTTTCGCGTTCGATGCCATTTATTATTTGGTGGTCGGTTTCAACTTAATTAATAATTATTTAAACGCTTGTAATTAAAAAAGAAAACGTTAAGTTGAAAAATATTAATAATGATTTCATAAACAAAATATGAAGAAAAAAAATTAAGAAAGATTCAAATGCAAAACCCAACTCATTTTTTTTGCATCACCTGTATGGTTTTTTTGTTCCTCTTCGCGTTTACTTGTTTCGTGGTTTGCGTTTGCATTGAATTCAACACATTAGAAACTATCCTTGCAAAAAACTACTAATTCGAAATATGAAATAAAATAAAACAAATGCCAACGCAAACTAACTGACAAAATTTTTCTTTAACTTTAGTTTGGAAAATTAAATATTTTCCCATGATTTTTTTTTATTATTATTACATGTAAACGTCATAAAATTAATCACGCCCTCTGAAATAACAGAAACAAATCAATTGTACAGGACCGTAATAAAAAAATTTATTATGCAATTAAAATTTATTTTCGTAACTAATTTTTTTTCATCGTTATTTAACCAGTCGCATTTTTGCAACTTAGCTTCCCGTCAATCTCAATAAAAATGAAACGTCTAACCGCTCGCCCCCCCGCCGCGTCCGTCAAACGCGCATTTGAACGCCTCAACGTCAGTCGCACGTCCGCTCGGAGCGCGCCCGCCGCCGTTTCGAAGCGCACTTCACTCTTCGTCCGTGACGCGCGAAATCGTCTTTTTGCGGACGCGCCGCCGCCGCCCCGATCCCCTCGGACGCGGAACATCCCCGGGCGCGGACGGATGAAGAGTTACGGGCGAGCAGACAAGTGATAATCGGCGTAATTTCATTGCCGCCGTTTCGCGTTTGTTCCGTTGTCTGGGGGGGTCGCGCGCCGTATTTATCACGGCCGCCTACTCATTTGGAGGTTAGGGCCCCATTCGTCTTGTCGGGCTTACAAATTATCCCATCAGGCTAACTTACGACCGACGCATTAACCTGCGTTAAGTTAGTCATTTTGCGGGCTCGGGGGTGTGAAATATGAGTTGGCGCGATGATCGCGTCGGACGTGGACGGCGAAGGGGATGGAGGGGGTGCGTCGTGTTTTTGACGAATGAATCGATTTGCGAATAAGCTCGAAAATTAAGATTTATGCAATTTTTTTGTTAATTCAATGTCATTATAGAACTATAGAAATAAAAAAAAAGGCTGGGTGGGATTGGTTTGGGTGAAATTTGCATCGATAGCATTTGCAAGTTCCATATTTTCTTTTTGTTTTATTTTTCAACTTTTGAATTAGAGGGCGAGGGGTAGATTGTAAGGAGCATCAATGTCGTTGTAATCGTTATGGCTTACTCTTAAATCAGGAAATCATATATTATACATAAAATATTAATTTGATTGTGGGGGGGGGGCATAGACGTTTCAATTCTGATCTAAAAAATATTAATAATATTTTTGGTAACTCTTGTTCGATGGGAGAAGAAGGGTGTAGTCGTTCGAGTTTCAATTTTGATTAAAAAGTATTTATATTTTCAGCAATTGTTTTTTGGTTGGGGGGCTGTAGATTTTCAGGTGCAATTTTTATTTATTGGGTGCGAGGGAGTTGTGTTTGACAATTTTTCTGTGTCGCGTTGTTTGATGTGGTGGTAAAGGGGGTAGTAGTCATAAACAATCCGGTTGGGTTGGGTTAATAGTTTTTGCATTTTTTATGGGGGGGGGGAGTAGTGTAGAGTATTTCAATTGACTTAAAAGGATATTTTTTGCAATACTTGTTTCATGGGGGGTTAGTTGGTTGAAGTGTGATTTAAAAATATTCATATTTAAAGTAATTCGTGTTCGATGGGAGGGGGGGGGGGGGGTAGTCTTTTATGTACCTATTGTGATTTAGAAAATTTTAATAATTCAGTCAATTTCGTAAACTCTTCCAACTTTGAAAATATGATTACTTTCGGCAATTGTCGTTTGATTGGGGGTGGGTGGGTAACTATTATCTAGAAAATATTAATATTTTTGACAATATGTGTTTTTGATTCAAGCACTTTTCGGATCTTGGTTATTTATTCGCCAAATGGGGGGGGGGGCATTTTTATCTATGTAGTTATTCTAAAACAATTCTTTCGTAAATTTTTGCATAATTTCTTGATTTTTATGGTTTTATATTTTTCAAACGTAACGATTTTGGCACTTTCGGATTTTTAGTTTTCGAACACCTCGATGTTTTCGTGAATTTAGCGAATGTTTGTTGCAAATTCTCCACAATTCAGTTAAAGTAGATTGTTGGATTCATTGTTGTTATATTTCGATGTCTCTATTTATTTTCTGTGATTGACAATGAAAGATTTGTATGTCATCTAGACTTCAATACACGACGATCGGGCTGCTATGTAGTTACAGAGGTCCACTTCGACAGATTAAGAAGTCGGCACTATTTAAACTTATAAACGATTGCTTTGCAAAAAATATCAAATTTGTTTACATTAATCGTATAAAATGCTAAAAATGTCAAAGATGACAATAAAATATTTGAAAAATTATCTAAGTGTATTTTCAACAAAGCTGCGAGTTGCAAGTATCAATAGTACCGACTTAGTCGCAGACCTCTATGATCACACAGCAGCTTGCGTTGAAAGTACTGACGTCTACATGGCGTTAACACACCCACACAAATTTCCTCGTGAAATGCTTTAAGAAAATAAACAAAATGTTTAAAATACGCAAAGAAATTTCAAAGTTGTCTGAAATGCAAAAAAATATCTAATTTAATTTATTGCATAAAAATGAAAGATTTGAATAATTTTTTGAAATAAAAAATGGGAAAATACATCGTAAGAGAAATTTGAAAAAACGACAAAGTGATGAATAAAATAATTTTCAAAAAAAAAGAAAAAATATCAAAACTGTATTAAGAGAAAAATTACTTTTACGAAAAGAAAAAATTAAAAGGACAACATTGACAAATTGAGAAAACTACGTATTCGTAAAAAGTATGAAAAATTGTCTAAATGCGTAAAATGCAGAGGATGAGAAAGTTAACAATATGCAAAAAAAAATTATTATCTAAAGTACATAAAAAGGACGAATCGAAACCAAATCGAAGGACGCGAGACAATAGAAATAAGTAAACAAAAAAGGTAAATAGCAAATTATGGTTCAAATGGGTGAACAAAAAAAAATACACAACAAACAAGAGAAACTCAAACAATAACAGCAAAAAGAAATAAATCAGAAAGAAGAAAAGAAGAAAAGAAAAAAAAGAGAAACAAGTTTTGTGAAGTAAAAAAAATCGCAATGAAAGCAAACCACGAAAAGGAAACCTATTAGCGAGTAGTGAGGACGGCAAAAAAGCAAAAAACTAAGCACCAAAAAATAATGAAACAATGTAATGTAAAATAAATAAAAAATTAAATGTAAAGAATTTAAAAATCAAGGAATGAAACAAAAATAATTTCTAGGCACGTGAAACATTAGAACATCAAGTTAGAAATAACACAAATTGCGACGACTATTACGCCCTTTACAAAACGTAAAATTTTCATACACAAATCTTCTGTCGCCATTAAAGAAACGCGTTTAGTTCTTGCACTTTAACGTCTCTTAGACGAGACTACAGACAATAAGCCGCGTTATTTAAATTTCGTTACGTTGCCCCTACGGCTAACTTCGTTTAACGAGCTTTCGTACACTTTTAAAGCTCGCTGCCGTGCATCGTCTCAAACGTCGAGGTGTCGCCTCGACCCTCGAAGCTCGCTCTCCATCCTCGCAATTACCCAAGACAAAGCCATCCCGCGCGCGCGGACGGAACATTGATTCGAAGAAAAAAATCGAGTCACCGACGACGAATCTCGCATCAATTAAGGCGCGCAACCCGTCACTTAACAAACGAATACCCCGGAAGTGGCGGCATTGTACCGGAAACTGTAGCGCGCGGCCGGGGGGTGATCGCGGGGCGCGCTCTAACAAGTAGGCCTTCGTGAATAATTGACGAGCAGCAAGAAGTAACTTACGGCGGCCCCTGTTTTTACGCCGCCCTCGCGCGGGGGAGAATTTCCAAATTTTAAGCTTTATATTCGCCGATAATGCGCGCCGTCGGAGAGGAGCGCCGCGCGCGCGTTTTAAAACCTCCGGCAGCATCGGGAGGAGATTACAATAATTAGGTGAGGCTCTTCGGAGATCGTTTATTGCTCGGGGTTCGGTTGGGCCGTTACTGGTGTTCGAGACGCTAAAACGGAACGATGAGATTAAATCCGTGCGATTTGGAGAATTGCAGCGAATCAAGAGGTCGTAATTGAAAATTATCTGCTGGGTGGATTATACAACCAATCTAACAATTTAATAGATTCGAATGCAATGCAGTTATGTCTATGAAACAGTTTGTCCAGTTTGTCTATCAGTGAGTTGCCAACTTGAAGAATTACTTTAAGCTGACTTCTAATGAGAACTTGGAACTTTAAATATAATTATTATAAACATTTTCGTCTCATTCTTGATTCTTAAACAAATTTGATCCACGTATAACTGCATCTTTAGAACCCTTTAACAAAATGGCAAAAAAACAAATCAAAGAACAAAATCGAAAGTAATACGAATCAATTTTTTTTTAATTTTTAATTTCCCAATCACAGTCATGGATTGATTGAAACAACATTATTTTTTTTATTGCAGGACGGTGTGATGGGAGATCCTTCATCAGTCAAATATTGCAAGGGTAAGTGATTTTCTTTTTTCATCGGTTTTTTATTTATTTGCTCGATGTATTTTTTCTAAAGCACAACAGGAAATGTTTCGTCTCATTGGTTTCATTTCGATTTTTTATATTTACGTTAACTATCAGTTAATAATTACTGAGCAATAATTTTTTTAAGTCAATTTAATGTGCGTAATTTTTTTAAATCTGTTTATAAAAAATTAGAGATTTTAAAACCTAGTCGTCTGATGGCAACTTGTTCATATAAAAATAAAGAAAATCTACAACTATGATAATTCGAAAAAAAATCTAACAAAATTTTAAAACAATTTAAATCGCACGTTTAATCCGGCGATGAAATTACCGGCAAATTAATTCGGCTTTCCGTGGATCAGTTATTTCGAAAACCGACCGCGGCGCGCCCGCGCCCCACCTAATAAAATAAATAAATTAATTACCCGATCGCCGACCGACGCCGAATTAGATTTAATTGATAAACAGCGAAGGAATCGAAACGAGCGCGCTGAATAATTCAGCGGGCGTTGTGTACGTATTATTACGTTATTTTCTACATGTGTAGCGATTAGTGCGCCGGATCGGGCCGCCCGCGCCCACCCCGTTCGATATATCGACACGTGTTCGGGCTTATCGGATGTTTGAGTGTCGGGTCCGTTTCTTTGGTCGGTCGCGTCGTCGTCGGCGGTGACTTACGTTGTGCCTCGGAGACCACGAGTTGCACATTATCGAGGCGTCCTCCAGTATCCGGCTCTGCAAAAGAAAGATTCATTAGTAAAATTTTTATCTATAAATATAAATAATAGTCATTCCAGAAATTAAAAACATGCGACTTGAGTCGAGGGAACAAGTTGGTAACATTGAAAAATATTTTTCGATTATTTTAGGTATAAGTTCTTAATTTTTCCTACAAGATGTAATTCGAAGTTATAAGTAAATATCAATTTATTTCTACTAACTCATGTAGTTTAGTCATAAAAGCTAAGAAAAGGTGGGTGCATCATAATTAACGATCAATCGAATCTGTCAAATCGGTGGACAGACGCAAGTCGTAGCATAACAGCCTTTACTACTTAAATTATAATATGCAATTTAAAATTATATACAGTCGGGACGATCCAAGACCAGTTTAAAAACAATCAAATCAACGTCTTACTGCCCTAAGTTAAATGAGAAGTTAAATAGTTTTTTATTGTTAAAGATAAAAGTCGTAAAAGTAAATAAAAAGGGGATGTAATTAAATTCGTAACAGTCACGTAAAAAAATAGTGCATAGTAATAACGACCTAATCTTTCAATCCTGACATAACAGCCTCCACTATTAAGACTCTGAAATACAATTTGAAGGTAGGGAACCTAGTAAAACATGCGACCCGTCAATGAAAACGATTAGTGTACGTTTTTATTGCATAAAATAATTTATGCAATAATTTTCCACCGCAATTGTGTCGTAAAAGTCACGTGAAACTGGGCGTGTAGTGCATAACAACCAATCGGAAGCACCTAATGCGTCGACAGGGACCACAAGTCGTGACATAACAGATTTTACCATTCATTACATAATTATACAACGCAATTCAAAGATAATAATAGCAACGATCCATCGTTTAAAGTAAAATGAAACGTCAAGTATCAATGCTGCTGTCGGACGCAGTTACGTCGTAAAAATCAAGGAAACGTGGGTGCGTCGTAAATGACGATCAATCGGAGCGACCTAATGAATTAGCAGTTACAACCGGTCGTGAGATAACGGCCGCTTATAATTCAATTTCTAGATAAGAACTATGCAGTCGATGTGATGCGATATTTCTGAGAGATTACTTCAAGAACACGTGGGCTGCTAATTCCATTTCCTCACACTCCTCCCACCAATCATCTCTTCCTTTTGCGCATGCCTCGCACCTCTTAAACTCTCCCCCCATCCAATATTTGTTTGTGCTTCGTCTTCCGTCGTTTTCCTCCTTCCAGATACTTTGGTATTCTTCTAAGCTCCTGTTACACATAGTACTTAACGTTATAGCTTGACATTCCACTTCCACTTCAACTTGTTTTCACCTTTCCACTATCTCTCGACCTTTTCCCTTACAATCTCCTACTTGCCCCATCTCTCACGGACATCCCCGCTGTCTTTTACATTTTTATTCTTCCTGTTTCCCATTCTGATACCCCCGGTAGTTCCTCCACCACCACCATTTGCACCAGATTGCCATGTATCCTCTCTCACTGCCACCTTATACCTCATCGCTCTCCTCCCGGTCTCTACCCCCAACTTGTGGCTATTTGTCTCTTGCCTCAGTACATAATCCGGTGGAGAATTTTCCAAGTGTAAGGCGCCCCTTTCAATCTATGTGACATTATACTCCTTAGCCATACATCCCATATCCTCATTGTCTTCTCAAATTTCCCTTTCCTCTTTCCCAACTCCCAACAACTCTTTCCCAACTCCGTAATCACTCGTCCGCCTTCCTCGCCTTTTTGCATATATGTTGCATGTGCCTCTTCCTACTATTGTTTTCTCTCGTCATATAGCTTAGGTACATCCATTCTCTCACCGGCACTTTCCTTATTTCCCCCCACATTTCCTGTAAACCATAATCTTTGTCTTCTTCGTATTGAGTTCTAACCCTCTCCTCTCATGAAACCTTATCATTTCCTTTAGTTCTCTTTCCGTCCTCGCCAGGATGACCACGTTATCTGCAAAACGAGTGATCATATATTAAATATCTGAGGGCTCAGTAGGTACCCCTGTCTCAACCCTCTTGTTGTCCTAAATCTTTCTGTCAACTCCTTACCCACTCTCACCCTGCCACCACGTCTCCAGGTGTATTTGCGCTATTTTTTCCGAGCTGAGCTACTCGTACATTTCAACTTCAAACAGAGAGAAAACTTGAAGAAAAATAAACAAAAAATAAAAACATTTTGAAAATTATGAAGTACAATTTTTGAAGATTCTCGACAATTGTGTCACTCTTCTTGCCCCCCTTGTCGAGGTCTTTATTCATTTTATTTCGTCCTGCAACCCCTGCCTTATTTCCTCCCATTCTATGCCCTTCTCAATGTCACTTCTCATGTTATTCTAAGGCTTCCTTTCACGTGTCTTTCTCCTGTGTTTGGTCTTTATATATTCAAATGTGTAGATAAATAATTCTAATAATCGAATGTAGGCTTTCACGGCCATCGTTCCAAAGAGATGTGTCTTTATTTCAACAAACACGGCAACACCCGGAAGACACATCTCTTTATAAATAATTCTGTTGGTGGGTCCACATAGGAATTTTCCTAGCGAGACTTAGTGAAATTGTGAACCTCAAGTGAATGAATCTTTACCGACGGCAAATGACTCTTGAGGTAAATCGGGGTTAAGTGTAAAAATATAATATAAATGTATATAAAATATAAAAATGTTGAGGACTATGTTACTTATCTTGTCCATGAAGTAATAATCTAGAAAACAAATATGTGCAAATAAATCAAAAACTCTTAGAGTCATAATCTTAATCGACTAGGACATTAGGGTTGGGTTGGGTTGGGTTGGGTTGGGTTGAGTTGAGTATTGGAACTTGGAAAATCTTTATCGATTAAAATATGGTGTTGCGTTTGGTTCGGTTGGGTGTAACACTTCACCACAATTTCTAAACCCAATCAAATTTATTACGACTTTCACACGATTGTCTTAAAAACCTTAGAAACTTTAGAAAACAAATGTAAAACTCAAATAAGATATTTCATTAACCGATACGTTATGAATGATACTTGCTCATTGGGTTTTGCGAGACTTAAGACGAATCGTTCGTTGCTAGGACTACAAAGAATTTTTCAGTAAATGGTAGTTTAGTTTTCAAATAAAAATCGATGTCTTTAATATCTTAGATAAGAACCATTGATAACTATTACCGTTTTCGAGATAGGTAAAAAGGTAAGAAAACGTGGTAAAAGTAAAAGGGTAATCCTTATAATTTTTTACATTTCCATTTCCGACTTTACTTGAATCACTTGGTGTAATTTCATTTTCGTTCATTCACACATCCTTCTCCCATCTTCTTTGTCTTTAACCAAATTTAACTGCCACACCTCCGACGCCAAATTCCACCACCATTTTACGACAATCGCGCAATTATTCCCTTTCGTTGATTGCGACGGGTTCGACGCGAAAAGCGCAGCGTCGCCGTCGCCCACTTGACTGTGTTTTGACGGGAAGAGCGCTTTCCGATTCCCGGACCCGCGCGTGTGTGTGTACTTACGCGCCCGGTGCGTTTCCCCCTTGCAACATCAAACAGACGGAACGATGATGAGTGGACACTCGAAATTCAACCCCGACGCCACGCGTCGCGTAATTTCCCGGCACACGCGATTTAACGTCGCGCACTCGAAACTAATAAACCTCGCCGGCGATTCGATTACGACGCCCGAAAAAATTCCGCGTTTGTGGTGTGTGCGACTGCGTGTCCTGTTTCGTTCTGGTTTTCGCTGAAAGATTTTTTTTTTGTTGTCGTCTGTGATTTGTCTTATCTCGTGATTCCGTTTCATTTCATTTGTTGATTGTCTTTTTATTTTATTTTCTTTTTGACAAGCTACGAGTTTCAGTTGGTGCAATGGTTCAGTTAGTTAGATTTTTTTAACAATTTTTAAAATTAGTTGTTTTATTTTTTGACAAATCATGGGCTTTTTCGTCAGTCTCACAGTTAATTTAATTTTCATACAAAGAGGACGAAAGTTTAATGAAAAACTGCAGCGAACAAATAAAAATTATAAACAACCAATAATAATTATAATAATCTAACACTGATGTAAGTTACCGCGTTAATTGGACTAGGGGTCAAAGTCGCAGACTTGTAATCCTAAGGTAGCAGGTTCAAATCTCAATGTGACGTTTGGAATTTCACTTCAGCGATAAAATTAATAATGATCGCGATTTTGATTCCCTGCGACCTGTTGAGAAGTAATAAAAAAAGTCAAGAAAACCTGTTCAATGAAACGAACCAATCAAATTCCCGGACTTCAATTTAAGTGAATTAAAAAAAAATAAATAAATTAATAAAAACTACTGCGCGTCGTCGTCCATCGAGTCGAGCTTGAGGCTAGCCATCCATAGCCCTAACTGAACGGGGGGTGGTAATTGGAGACAGAGTCCTTGGAACACGAGCCTCGATCAACGGAGACATTTCGACGCCGATCGACGTTCACCTGTTTTTTTTCCGAGATGCGAAAAAAGCCTCCAATCTGTATAAACATGTACATTGTGCGGGTCCGCGGCGTGGGGCGCGCGGGGGCGGCGAGCTTCCGCCGCGCGGTGGGGGTAAAATGGCGTCCGCCGTAGGTGAGGAAGTGACGTGGCGATCGATAAAGCTCGGAACGCGATTGGTCGGAGGACGCGAGCGGGGGCGGGGCGAGCTTTTATAGTAAAATTTTACTATCTGTGATTTTCTCGCGATATCTCACCCTGAATATTTTCCTCGCGGAGCGGAGCGCGCGTCAATCCGTCGCGAGATCGTCCGGCTGTCGCGCGCGCGGAAGCGTCGAAGCGGACGCCGAGGTGCGTGCGATGTCCGTTTGTTTTGTTCCGCGGTCGCAGGAAGCGACGCGCGACGACGGCTGCGTAAATAAGTAAGTTGCGGTCGTTGTCGTCGTCGGTGTCAGATTGGAAAATCGAAATTTGCATTTTTCGCTTTTATATTTATATTTGGATTGAAAGCTCAAATTCACTGAAGACTCGATGGGGAAAAATGTTATGGAAACGAATGGATCCGGAATATTATAAGGGAAACTGCTACAGGCTGATGAAAGAGCTGATGAAAGCTCTTGCATGAAACTCGCGAAATGGGCAGAAGTTGAAAAATCTGGCTTCGCGCTTGCAGAGGATATTACAAGCTCCAAAGATCTTAGGCAAACTGGCGAAAGCTCTAATTTTAATAAAACAACTCAGACTGAGTAGATCGCTATCGAACTTTACATCAAAAATCGTAAATTTTGCGAGAACTTTGGCTATTGGAAGGCTTTAGAAGCGCAAGCTGACGAAAATCAAAACCCTCGAAATTGAAAAATTGCGAAACGTGCCATGAAGCAGGCGGAAGTCTCAATCGTTGATTTTCAAATGTTTTTGATAAATTTGGCTAATGGACACATTACGGTTCGAAACTTTAACAATGTCAGGATTTGTTAAATTTGTAAATTTCTGTTGAGTTGGGTTTGGGTTGGGTTTAAGTAGGATATGTAGTGCGAATAGTAGTACGTGCATAGTTTGCAAAGCGTAACGACAACGCCCGGCAATAGAGTACGTCAGTACCCACCTGACAACGCTGAGAAACGAACAACCTTCCAAACGAAGCGATTATGTAGAGTGTTGATAAATACATACATCACAAACGACCGACGAGTATCATTTATTGCAAGCCCTAACTAATAATATTACATGGCGATCCTGGTTTAACCAGTAATATTTGAAAGTGACGTTCAATTGCTTTTGGTACGTTTTGATTTTAACACGAAAACAAACTCTTGTACGACAACCCAACTCAATCGAACCCAACCCAATTCAAAATTGTCGTCAGGTGTTGATGAAAACGGACCTGACCTCGATGGGTTTCTACGAATCAATGATTTTATTTTATCGGGCAAGAGAAATTCGCACTATGTCACCAATCGGGTGTTCTAATTTTGCTCAAAGAAAAAATGATTAAATGTATTTTCTTATTGTTACGTACACAAGATATTTTCTGTTGATTGGGTTTCTGTATTAGCATTTTTGATTGAGAAATTAATTGTCCAGGGTCACTTGATGGCTTCATGGGTTTAGAAATTGAGACAATTGAGGAACCAAATCAAAATCATAACAAAGAGTCAGTATCTTATTTATTGAGATCGATGATTTGGGTTGAAATCGAACAGGTTTTAACGTCACCTGGGCATTTTTCTTAAAATTGGGTTCATAGTGTTAGAAAGCAGAAGTATATCAACGTTACTTAGAATCGTTTTGTGTCTCGAAATTAAATGGATCAGTTTACAGCCATCTCATTGGATAAATTGAAATGACGTTTATTGAAAACAACATAGGGTTTATTGAAATCAGCATTGGGTTTACTGAAATTTACATTGCGTCAACTTTTCAAAAAAATATGTTGCCTTAAAAATTTGGATCATTTTTCATAATTGTTTCGTAATTGTTTTCATGATGTTTTCATGTTTGAATAACTCAAGGTTTATATAAAATATCACATGGGTTTATTTTGTACACAGAAGCCCAATTAACGTTATCGTTGAAGCCTTAAAAAGCACGATTTAAATATAATTTTAGATTCAAGTCGATGGTGATGTGTGTTGAATAAGTGGTTGGGTTGGGTTGGGTTCGGTTTGGCATAAAAATCTCTGGGTGGGGTTGGGGGTGCGGGTGGTAGGTGGTTTTCTGCTGCTTTTTCTATCGCCTCTTTGTATGGAGTTATAAAAATATATCATTTCAGATGATTTCGTTGTCAAAATTTTTAATTTAGAACCCTGATTTGTATTCGAACCCAAATCAACTTTGAAACTGTACAATTTTTTATAATTGGGTTCGGATCTTTATAGTGATTTGATTTTCCGAATTTAAAATCTTGAAAAAATGTCAAAACTTTCTTATAATATTATCGGTGATTATTATTATTATTTTTATTATTATTTTTTTATAGAATTACTTATTGGTTGGGGCTATTTATGATTATTACATTTTCCAAATTAAAAATTTAAAACATTGTCTTGGGTTCGAACCCAAACCAACTCTGGATATATTAGAAAAATTACAGATTTCCTTATAATAATGTCGGTGGTGGATCAGAAATTAAGTATTGGGTTAGGTTTAGGTGAAAATGTCCTTGCTCGAGGACTATGGTGAGGTAACAATAATTTTGCTGTAGCCTTGTTATTTTATCTACTAATGAAAATAACAAACTTGCGATGATTTGATTTTCGAAATTTCATATTTAAAACTTCGATTTGCGTTTCGACCTACACCATATCTGGTTGTCTTGGAAATTAAATTTTTTTGTGTATAGTATTTTTGTTCGATGGCATTTTTATTGTTGAAAAAATATTTGTGACCTCGCCTGTCATTTCACGAAAGGAAATTTGAGTTCCTAAGTTTTTCCTGGAAATACATCAGCAACTGTTCGATGTAATCGTAGCATTGCTTTCTGGACGAACTTTTCTCTGAAACTATTTTCTTCATAGCACTGGATCATAATCTAAATCAAAATTAAACGACTGGTGAAAAAATTATTTTGGAGCATTTGAGAAACCCCATAGCCACCGAAGTAATCGCCTCGTAACAACGTTTTAATTTACCCGGAAAATCAAAATTAATAGACCGCGTACGATCGGAAATTAATAACTTTAGAATAAACCCTCGAAGCCGCGCCGGGGGTGCGCTCACCCCACGCCTAACAGGTAGGAAGTGTACAGGTGTCCGACCTGACCATATGCGCGACGAGGGGCCCGATAGAAATCTGGATGGTGGCGAAGCCATATGTTAGCGCGCGATACGCACCGATAATCACATTGTGCGTTCGCGGCCCCCGTCCGTGTCCTTTTTGCGCGACCGCGATTTTCGAAATTTCGAGACAAACAAGCAAATTAGTTCGTGCGGAACGGCAGATATCGATTCGAAGGAGTGGAATTTTATACGAAATATTGCGGACGGAACGCGATGGCGTGAGTCGGGCGACGAGGACCCGGTAGCTAGGCAGTAGGCCGCGGAGGGTTTAACTGACGTATAATCAGGTGGCGCCACTTGCGGATTTCCCACGGTACTACGATATTACCGAGCTATTATTAATATACTGTTAACAGATAATAATTACTTCGGCTACGTAGTTATTTCATCCGCATCGGGGTTCATGTCTTTGGGCGGGAGCGTTGTTCTTTTTTCGGGGGTAATAATTATCGTCGGTTTTAATTGGGGGGCGCCGGTTTCGTGGAGAAGACGACGGGAAAAACTTCGTTAATGACCGGTCTACGAAACGCGGGGTTGGACGAAAAAAATGGAAAAATATGTCAGGTCATCTGGAGTCATGTAATAAAATTCGAGTCTAGAAAATCCAATGAAAAAATATAGACAGTTTCTGACATTTCTTCTCATTGTTATATTTAATTACCTTATTTTTTTCAGTTGTATTTTTATGTAATTTCAATTGCACTTCTTTTAACGAAGATTCTAATTAAAAGTCAAAAATTGAATCGATAATTAAATTAAATAGATGCCGAAGTAAATGAAACTATGTTTGTAATGCTCGACTCTGATTGGATTTTGTCTACGTCATCTCGCATTGACGACAACGACTTTAGTTTCGTCTTTGCAATTCCCATCTGTCAATAACAAAAATAATCGCTAGGTGATAATATCAACGGAAACAAATAATTCATTCGATGAAAAATTTCTAAAAATCGTCGCTGGGAGAATCGCATAGTCTTAACGTCAGTCCGTCGACACCTGAAAACCAAAACTCGCGCGACCATCACATGTGGTCGCGCGAGTCGGTAATGCCGTTTGAACGATCGGCGGGCGTAATGACGACCGGCCGGAAAAACTCGTCTGTTATCGATTTTCAATTACTCATTTTTCAGTGCGGCGAACGAGTGCGAGGGGCCGAAGAAATTATTTGATTGATATTTGCGTTATTTGTCATCGGGAGAAATGTTATTTCAATTAAACGCGCCTTGTTAATGACTCACGTCTCACCTCGCCCCCCGTTCAATTGGCGCGTTGCGAACACCGGAAGGAGACGACGAGAAAAAATGTGTATATTTATATATAGAAAAATTTATTTAGAATTTATGAACATGTGCAGTGCAAAATTTCTTGAACGCAGATAACTCCGTGAAATTTTTAAGATGTGTGTGGAAGAATGTTTAATGTGCTACAAAAGTGGGTAAGTTGATTTTTGGCAATCTGTTTTGATCGTGTCCACTTTTTCGAACACTTGTAATTTTTAAAGATGTAAATAGACAATTTCTTAAAAAATATATATACCACCAGTGATGAATAATTAATAAAAACATACACTCACGATTTTTTGTGATTTAATTATATTAAGAGTCGATGTGTTGCTGGGTGCTTTTTAAAGATCAAGTAACCGAATTTGTTTTTCGATTTTGGAATTCATTTTACTAGAACTAGCAGCCACTAGTTTTATTGAGACTGATGTTAATTGCGATTTAAAATTGGACTTTCAATATTTCATATCAACATTTCGGCCAAATGATGAAAGTGTTTTGTTATTTTAATTCACTATCTTCAACGAGGTGTCCTAAATATAATAATGCGGTGGAAAATACAATTTGCTTATTTGGTTGTAAGTTAAACGATCCGGTGAATTTAATAGAGTTGTTGATTTACGACCTGTATTCGCATGAATGCTCGATTTTTCGCCTTATTGGATTTTGTTGTAAATATTCGCCACGTTGCCTTCCCATTCTCTGCAGGTTGTGAGCCGTGGCACGAGCTTTCTGATGCCCTCCTTAAAGAATTTTTCCACCGTCTCCTTCTTCCAGTTCAGGATCTTTTGTTTCGCCTCTTCGTCGATGGAAATTTTTTCTGAAGGCGCCAAGTCAGGGAAGTATGCAGGGTGGTTCAACATGTGCCAACCGAATGAGTCAACGTTCCCCTACGTTTGAGCTTTTTTATCTCACAGTATCGTGTTCCATTTATTCGTGAGGCAGAAATTCGAACTGAATGGTCGTTTTTCGGCCCCAAAACAAGGTGCACATAATTTTTTTGCCAGAAATTGAGGTTTTGAATTTTTTGGAAGATGGGGAACTGGTGTTCCGCTACTGTGGCGGCTGTCTTTTTGTCTCAGGAGTGCAATGAGCCGCCCAGATTTTACCTACAGTCACAATCGAGTTCAGAAAACCTAATGTGGTCCTTATGGGGGTCACATGAGGTTTTGCAAAAATAGCCTAAAAACAGTTAAGTTATTTTCTTCCCCTTAACTAAGGTAAATTTTGCAAGAAAATGGCCCAATGTTAACATAACAAAAAATAATTCTGTATTAACTCTAGAAACTGTAATCAAAGAAAAACTTCTCTATTTGCACTCACGCGGCGAGTTAAAATTGTGATTGGATTGGGTTGGGTGGGGCTAGGTTGGGTTGGGTTTGTTTGAGTTCGGTTGGGTTTTAGTTGGGTTGGGTTGAGTTGGGAATTGTCGGTTAGTTGTTTTCTTCCTTCCTTCCACATGCACTTAATTATTTCTGACGTTATGTTATCTATTCCCGCCGTCTTTCCTATCTTCAATTTATTTATAGATTCTGTTACATCTTCTATCCTTTTTTCTTAAAAATTCGTATTCCTATTTTCCTTTTTTTGAGATTTAAAATCTACCTCATGTTCTTCTCGCGATTCCACTCTTCTGCTTCTAAAACTTCAATTCGTTTATGGCAACGTTAATTGTGTTAATAAGTCGAATAAATTTCGCTGCCACAATCACCAAACAAGTCATAAAAGAAAACGCTTAATTTTTGTCGAATTTCCTGTTCGCAACTTGACCCCAGTCGAAAACTCCGAAACGAACTTTTTTTTTTTTAATTAAAACCGTCGTCAGGACGAAGTTAAAAACGTCCGTTAATTAGCGCGTCCCAGTAAAGCGAACGCTCAAAAATGTAATTAATCGCCTGTCGTCCGTCAGGTTATTTCCTCCGCCGCGACGTTAGATGCCGTAACGTTCGTTCGCCAATGACCGCGCTCGGACATCTACCGGCCGTAAATTCATTTAACAACTTTACCGGTTCTTGCGACCGCAATTTAGGACGCCTCTGGGACACGGACGTAAATTTCTACCCAAGGATGTTCTGTCACGATGCCTCGCGTCTAATAGACTTCCTATAGATCGGGGCCCGATTAAATATTTATCTTTATTATTTCGCTCTCGAATTGACCGGAACGGGGAGGCCGCGTTTTTCGTGGAAAATATTCGAAAATTAAAGTATCGCGGAAAGTCTTGCCTCGCGCACCTCCCACTTTCGCCGATCGCGACGCCGACTGTTCCCGTCGCACGCGCGGCGGGCGATACGCGAATAATTCCCTTATCTCAATCAGTTTCGCTCGTACATCTTTAACGAAACAAATGCTCCATCATTTATGAAATATACTCTCTCTCGGCGATTCGAGACTCGTCGCCGTCCTCGTCGCGCGCGTTCCGCCGCCGCCGGCTCCGTCCCGCTCGCCGCTGAAATATTCAGCGCGCGGAGGTAAAATTTCCGCACGTCGCCGGGTTTAAAGTTAAAAGTGAGTGGAGGACAAACAAAGAGATTCCAAGATTGCGCTGAAAATATCGTGAGAAACGGATTACTGATTCATGCGCTCAATTAGAGCGCAAGGGGTTGCGATAAAACGCCCGGTGCCGTGGCGCACTTAGCGATTCTCTTTTTCGTCGTCGCTCGGCATGCGAGCGATTTTTATTGTCTAATTGGCGCCGTAATTCGATTAGGTGGGGGGGGGGGGCTTTGAAAATGCGCGACTGGCGCGCTGGGCTTCTCTGGCGGCGAAGAACGGGTGCGTTTTGGTCACCGAAACTCGCCGGTCGCGCTGCAACGTCGCGTTCAAGAGTGGATCGAAGAAAACGAAATAAAAAGAAAGATACAAATGTTTGGGTGGCATAATTTTAGAAAAAAAATTATGACAACACCATGCATAAAATTTCTCTAAATTATTATTAGAAAAACCACGTCACTAGAAAAAATTTTAGAAAAAGCCTCAAACAAAATGCAATATCGTCGATTACGTGACAACATCCTGACAGTTTAAAAAAAAATAATAATTTAATACAAATATTTTTTCACAGCCTCCTCCGTAGTTAGGTACCTTTGTATCAGCCCTTGTATGTACGTTGCGATAGTGAAGTGGACAACCTAACCCAATTTAATCCAATTTAAGAAGAATCCAATCAGATTTAACCCAACCCAACCCAACCCAACCCCATTAAGAGAAAGGTGCAACTATGTTGGGTTGATAAACCAGAAGCCATGTGGCCGCAAGTTTGAGCCGACTGGTCTAACATAATTTATGTTTATCACAAGTCATCTGCATACCGCTATACTCTTTCTGCAATCAAATAGTGCAAATGAAATTTTGATGCATTATCTCGAAATCTCATAGTCTCATCCATGTTTTATTTTCTCAATGTTCACCATTAAATCTTCATTAGAACCCGGAGCTCGTACTACTAAGATAATCAGGGACTTATTCGCTAAATTGTTTTTTTTTTTCAATTAAATTACTACAACAACTATGATGCTTCATATGTCAAAGTTACATTTTTTGTGCCTTATGCTAAATACCATGAAAAACCTTGGGGTTTCTAGATATTATTTTGAAATATTCTCTTGTCATTGTCTTGTGTCATTGTCTTGTCACTGCCTTGTCACTGCCTTGTCACTGTCTTGTCACTGTCTTGTCATTGTCATTGTCACTGTCACTGTCACTGTCACTGTCACTGTCACTGTCACTGTCACTGTCACTGTCACTGTCACTGTCACTGTCACTGTCACTGTCACTGTCACTGTCACTGTCACTGTCACTGTCACTGTCACTGTCACTGTCACTGTCACTGTCACTGTCACTGTCACTGTCACTGTCACTGTCACTGTCACTGTCACTGTCACTGTCACTGTCACTGTCACTGTCACTGTCACTGTCACTGTCACTGTCACTGTCACTGTCACTGTCACTGTCACTGTCACTGTCACTGTCACTGTCACTGTCACTGTCACTGTCACTGTCACTGTCACTGTCACTGTCACTGTCACTGTCACTGTCACTGTCACTGTCACTGTCACTGTCACTGTCACTGTCACTGTCACTGTCACTGTCACTGTCATTGTCATTGTCATTGTCATGTCATTATTTTGAGATATACGAGGATTTGTTATAACAATAAATGTTGACGAAACCCAAATCTGAACGTAAAAATTTAGTGGTGTGATTTACACTTTGCCTTATAGTCGTTCGTGAAATTATTGTCATAAAACGTGTCAAAAATTCCGCAACATTTAACCTCACTTTATAAGACCACTGGACAAAGCCAGACTTACAGGAATAAATTTCAGTAAAATATTCCATGACAATCAAACAACGTTCCCATTTGGGTTGCGCCGACTGTACATTTAACGCAACAGTGCACCAGGTTGGAGGCTATGTTCCTGTTTGTCAAATAGCGTTAATACGAATTTTTGGCAACGCAAGTATTTTGTGATAATCTGCACGTTTGATATGCAACATTTTAAAACGTATTGACAATAAAACATGAGAATGTATGAAAATGTCATTTGTTAATTTCTCAACGCATTGTTGTTGAATCTATCGATTCGTTCGAATGCCTTTTGGTCATCGACCAGCACAGGTAAGGCGTATTCTAACGTCTTCTTAAAAATAAGTAATTATTGAATGTAGCCCCATCTGCATATTCACAACTGCAGATCGGAGGCAACCTATGATCTACGCTTATTTTAACGGCGCAGGTTCTAACGAACATCACCATCGCATTAAATTACATCACGAATATAAATCAAGCGGAACGAATCTCAAATCTCAAATCCAAATTGAAACGTAACAATCCCCGTCCGACGACGATTCACTTTCGAAACCATTACCGGCGGAGACGGGCGCGAGGGTCCATAATGAATAATTCACGGAAACGGCGCGGGCCAATAAAATACTTCGGAACACTTAAAAAGTTAAAATTTACAATTTAATTCCGCCCCCGTTGTAATCAGGTGTCGGCTGCATAACCGGCGGAGTGTTCGCGCAGCGAAGTTCGCAGGCACGCACTTAGCGAATTAGGGGCGAACCGGGCGCGCGCGGGGGGGCGTAATAAGTGAAGGAAACGAGATCGTAAACATCGGGCATTATTGCAGAGGAGTCCTAATCTTTTACGTTTATTAGGACGCCCGGATTAATTTATTGCCCGCGTTCGGATTGTTTATCGCGTCGCGTCGGGGAGTTTGGCCGCAAATTTAATTTGCGCGTTCCGCGTTCGATTCGGAATCGGGATGGGTTCGGGATCCGTATGGGTTCCGACGTGAAATCTACGTCGATGTGGTAAAAACGCCGACTGGAACGTTTGCGGATTGCGTGAGTCGCGCTAGAGGGCGACACGCGAGCTAATGAAATATCGAGTAATTAGCTCTAACACAGTAATGGCCATATGTTAATAGACGTGTACGGTTTGGAGCCGTCGTGGAACCGCGACATTCGATTTTTATTTGCACGACTTGGATTAATCCGAGTTAATTTTATTGGTTTTTTTCTTGCGGTTTCGTACGCTCTCGGACGTTCTCGTTTTGCAAGCGCGTTGTGAATTCGCGTTCGATTGATTTATAGCTTCGTTGGAGGTTTTCCACGCAATTTCGTACGTAAAATTTTATTTAGTTCCAAAATCGATGTGATCAAATTTCTTGGTAACTTGTTTTGTGCGCGAAGCTGTACATCAAATTGCTGAGGATTTTATGGCCTACTATTCACTCTAACTAAGTTTAACTCCATGATGTAAAACAAACGAGCTACGCGATGAAATAATCGACCCGGTGATATTTCTTTCGAACGGAGCTCCATATATAATCGCATTTTGTACCAAATCGGTGCATCATAACAAAAAAAAAACTTCATGGGTTTTTTTAAACATTACATTCTCTTTCAAGTTGCACGGTAGCTTTGCTTGACGACGAATTAAAAACAAATTATGAAAATAAACTCAATGACATTTTTTTAATTAACAGCCAAATTGTTTATAACGAAGGACATGAAATTATGCTTTCTCGTTCTTGACCCAACCAACCGCGTCCGACTTTCGCACCCGAACACTGCTGCAATCGGACCGCGTTTTTTTTTTTTTTTTTTCATTTAAATTTGATTTTTTCGTCGAATTCCCCAACTAAATGTTTATTTATATTCATGAACGGGGCGGCGCGTTGCGTTCGCAAATTAACGAATAAAACTCCGTAATTTGACGTGAAGAGTGTGCAGTAAAAATATGAACGCGCGCGTGAATAATTGAGCGACTTTTTTAACGGGCGAAAATCGTGAATAATTTAAAAGAATCGCATTGACGTCCGTGACGTGTGTAACGTAATTTAAATAAAGTTTTTTTCCGATCGCAGTTTCACGCGCGCATTGATTTGGCCGGCGGCTTGGCCGGGCGTTTTTCACGCCCCCCCCCCCCCCCCCCCCCCCCCCCGCTGGCGAAATACGAGCCGTCAAAAATATTTTTTAAAAATTGTAATTAAGTCGTCATGTTTAAGGTTAAATTGGATCAAGGTGGAGTCGAGCGTTGCACAATGACTTCGTAGGAGATTGGGTTTATTTAATGAATGGTAAAAATTGTCCATGCAACTTTTTTTTTAATTTCTATAAATATTTTTTCATGATTTTTTTAAAGTTTATTATAACTTGAGTTATTTTCGATCAACGATTTTAAAAAAGTTGAAAAAATAATTTAAAAAAATTTAAATCGTCAGCGCCCGCGGCCGCAACGATTTCAATCAAATGATTAATTTATTGATTGATTCTTTTTTTTATTAAATTAATGGCAGTTCTTTTGGAAATATGGCTCATTTTCAATGAGTTATGCTCAGTTAAAGAAAAATCATTTAAAAAGAAATTGTCAATGTCAGCGAGGAAGAAGCGGAAGTAGATGATTTTAAAGAATTTATAAAAGTTTAAAAAAAATCGCAGAAGTCGATGCAGTTCTTGGCGAAGAAATTGCAAGAGATGCAAAAAGAAAATAAAGAAATACGAAAAATGGTAAAAGAGGACAGGGAAGAAAAAGATAAACTAAAAGACAATGAAAATATTAGAACAAGCAATAGCCACGATGGAAAAAAATAAAAAAAAAACAAAATGAAAAGGCAGATGAATTGTCATGAAAGTCACGAAGGTGTCACATGTACTTGCAGAAAGATGACGTAACAACTAGCCATAGAAAAGACTTAAAAACGATCCCAGTCCGATCGTTTTTCAACTTAAGACGAAAAAAAACGAAAATATTATAGTAGCAAGAAAAAAAATTGGATCAATAAACACCTAGTTTAACCTAAAAGGCATGAAAAAATATAGATGAAATGGAAATGTGGACATAAGGAAAACCGACACAAGCAAAAAATTAAAATATCTCCAATACACCAATAACTTATTAACAGAAATGGCGTAAAAAATAAACCCAACGAAATAGAAATAACAACAAAACTACATAATCCTGATATGCTAGTGATCACTAAGATATGGCAACAAGACTTGTACCAACGTAAAAATTATAATCCAGGATTCAACTCGAGGAATACTCGTACAGGAGGAATGACGTCATTACTTAAAAGAAACATTGACTACAAAATTTTAATAAACCACACAATAAAAAATAAAATAAATAAAACTAATCGTTTTAATACGAACCTGAGTTATAGAAATGTAAATTAAATCAATCTCTCTATGAAACATTATTTGTGTTTTTACCTTAACAATGTCTTTGGCACTGAATTTATTGGTGCAACAAAATTGGTGGTTTTACTTTAACATTGTCTTTCGATGCAACAATATTTGTAATTTTTGCTTTAACAACTTTAACAAGGTCTTTGGCAATGAATTTCGCAATGAAACATTATTTTTTTTTTACTTTAATAATCTCTTTGGCAATTAATCTTTCCAAACCAACCCAATCAAATTCAATCTAACCCAACCCAACCCAATTCTCCACATCCAATTGGAAACTGTTTCGGTTTCTGATGCATGGAGTCATTTGAATCGAATTATTTTATTCTATTTCTTGGGGATTATTTCTTTGCATGATTTTGGCCTTCGATTAAAAAAGCATACGAATGGTCAAGTTTCAGATTTAGCCGAGTTTCGATGGGGCTGGGTTGAGGTACAAAAATTAACGATAAACATACTCGGCTGCGATTTGTAAATTTTTATTGTTTTTTTTTTTTCATCTTTTGCTTCGTTTTTAACTCGATTCGTCAGGTTGCATTATTTCTATGGAAAAAGATAACGACATAATCTTCATTGTCAATCTGACCCAATCATATCCAAACCAACCCAACCCGACCCTATCCAAAGCAATCCAACCCAACCCAATTCTTCGAATCCAATTGGAAATTGTTTTGCTTTCTAATACGTGAATCGAATTATTTTGTTCGAATTGCTTTCTTGGGCTGAAATCAAGAATAAAAGCAGTACCAAGAACTTCAAACAAAGAAATAATTATAATCAGGTTGAAATAATGAAAGTCAAAGGAAAAAACTCTTGACACGAAGTGAGGAACTCGATAAAAAAAGTTAATGCAGTTTTATGTAACAAATCAAAATAAAAATTGAGTAATGAACTGGACCAAGTTCATCAATTTAGAAATTTTGGAAATAATGGACGTATTTTCCCACGTCACCAATATCTGATCCATTTTTTTACTTCACGTGACTAAGGACAGTTCGTTCGTTTACGTCCACGTAAACACTTGATGAACATTTAATAGAAATTATTTGAAAAATAATCAATGTTGTTCATGCATTAAAATGCCGTTAACATTAATTGAACAGGTTGTATCTACAACACGGTTTGGATTCTTTCGTTCTTATTACGAGCTCATCAGCAACAATTACAAAACGTGACCCATCGAACTTGAAAAATTTGGAATTTTTGAAAATTTTAATAATAGCTGATTCTGATCAATGTTGAATAAATTTTCAATTGTTTTCACGTCAATATTTTTGTAAGTAAGTAATGCTGATTTTTTTTTATGAAAAATCCACTTGTTTTTGTTTACGTTTATAGAAATACTACATTTTAACAATTTATCATTTTATCAATTTTCGATATTTTGACATTTCATTGTATACGTGAACGCCTCTTGTATCATACATTGGTATTATTTTGTAAATCGTTAATTTTGTACTTCGTTTCCCTCTTATTAGGCGGTTCATAGCTCTCGCCCATCTGTTTGCTTTACTTAGCCTCACATCGATCTCTTGTTCTTCCTCGTACTTGTTCGTTGTTCTTGCCCCAGGTACACGAATTTCTTCAAACTTCATCTTGCCCAACTGTATGTATATTCTCTTCTAATTGTATGTTTGTGTCCTGGTCTCCTCCTATTCTCATCATTTTGCTTTTTTCTTGGATTACTTGCAATCCCAACTTATGTGCTGCTTCTGCCAGTTTCTTTATTCATCTAGTTCTGCTGCACTTCTATTTACAACGACCACGTCATCTGTACAACCTATCACTTGGTGACATTCGTACAGTATGTGTCCCTCCCTTTCCAATTGGCTTCCTCTCATATTTTTTTCTAGTAACATGTTAAATGGTAACGTGGCGATGGGGGTCTTACTTTTCTAAGTGCGGTCCTGATTTCAAAGTCCTGTGACATTTATTTTTTAAAGTATTTTGGAACAAGACCAGAGATGACCAAAGAAGACCAAACAACAAACACTTATGAACATGACAAGAAGAATCCAACTGGATTAGACTTAAATCTATTCTAATAGAACGACAAAGGAAATATTCATGACTTCGACCCAGAAAACAAGGAAGAAAAAGACCAAAAAAAATATGAAACAAAGAAACATAGACACAAGGGATGCTTTAAGAAGAAGAATATTTTAAAATTTTGACGTTTATACCAGGTGTGCAAATTTTATGGCCGCATTTTTGGAATTACCGACATAAAAATTGCTAAAAAAATTATCCACTCTCGTCCATTTATTTTCGACAATTAATAAAACTTGATCTTGATCACCACGACGCTTCAGGCAATTCCACGGCCATAAAACGGACCGAAATTAATTAAAATCGTCTTCAAGTGGTAAGCAACGATTCGAATCGATTATTAAACTCAACTCGCCGTCGCCGGTGTATCGCTTTTGTGGAAGGCAACAGTCGCCTGAAAATGATGTAAATGATACAGATGTTTAGCGAGTAAAGCTGTGCCGTAAGCTTCGCTAACTAGATCCCGTAAGTAATGCATGAGGCCGGAGCATCGCACGCTCAGTAAGTATCCTATCAATGATGCATCATTCCCGACCGTTTTGTTGACAAACAAGCCACACACTGTGCAGTCGTACGACGACCACTTTTTCCACGTCCTCGGCGATTTTATTGCTGCCAACGAAACCCATTGGGAAAACAGTTATATTAATTTGACCACATTCAGTTATCGTGATCGTGATGAAAATTTAACAATTTGAACAAGTCCGATAATTCAAGAACTGTAAAATTTGTTAGGATGTTATTACTATAAGTTGACATTTAATGAATATATAAGGAAGAGAAAAAAAAATGTTATACACTTATTAGTTAAATATATTTTTTAATAAAACTAACAAATGTACTATGAAAATAAATTGACACCATGTATGGTCATGGTTTCAACCCAACCCAACCCAACCTAACCTAACCTAACCCAACCCAACCCAACCCAACGGAGAAACAGCAATCATAGAAATTTTTCTGTCTCGGACACGATATGCAAAATTATGTTGTGCGACAATGGCTTTGAATGTGACTTTCAGTGATTGGAGATGACTTTATCCGATACCGTTCAGATTCGTTTACCGTCGGAACTCGTACAAGCATCGAATTGAAGCTTTTTATGACTTTATCCGATACCGATGTTTTAGAACTTCGGATTCGTTTGCCGTCGGAACTCGTACAGGCGTCGAATGGAAGCTTTTTATGACTTTATCCGATACCGATGTTTTAGAACTTCGGATTCGTTTACCGTCGGAACTCGTACGAGCGTCGAATGGAAATCCGCAATCACATTCCACGCGTCATTTTTGTCAACTTTAAGCCAAGCTGAGCTACATTTGAACTTAATCACACAACAACACTTCACCATTTGACATTTCAAACTTTGAACGCGTCATTTACGTCGTCTGACAGCTCCCGTCACTTTGACGTTTTCAATGTTTTTAGGTTAATTCGTATAATTTTACCGACTTGGAAATTTTCAAAACACAAAAACAGTCCACGATTAATTAAATTCGACTTTTGCGTAATTTTAGAAGTCAAGACTTGTTTTAGAAATGATTCACTTAATTTTTAATGTATGGGAAACTCGTCACCAAGAATTTTCCATTTAGATATTGCGTTAAATTTCTTAAACTATTGTGACTTTTTCTGAAACAATTTTTTTTAATTGTGACGTTTACACCAACACCATCAAAAAATACAAAATTCGTTTCTATTTACCAAACCGTCCACACGTTGGGCGCCAATTTCTCGCAAAACCGAAATCGCTGCAATTAATCCGCCTTCGCCGATCGCCCTCAATTGCGACGCCGACGTCGACGTCGCCACGCCGCATAAAACCGGCTGCTCCACGACGCGGCGCGGCAATAAAAGTAAAACGCACCCGGTACGTTCGAATCAACGCCGCCCCGACAAGCGATTTCCAGTTTATCGAGTCGATCTGCGGTTCGAAAGCTCTCTACTTACACGGCGAAAGCTCCCATTCCGACGCGCCTCGCCCGACGTGTCACGTTACGACCTCGGCGTAACCGTTTGCACTTTACGCGAGAGCGTCGCATTTCGTTTTATTTCCGGCGGCAGTTTGCGATTCGATTCGATGCGATCGGAAGGGGCGACCGGGGGCTGTCGGGTCGCTCGTAATTAATTCGACGAATTGGTTCTGGGCAGGTTTCGAATCTGGATGCGGAATTGGACGCTTTATGACTTAACTCGGCTTACAAGGCCTTGAAATGACGCCCTGTTCTATTTTTTTTTGTATTCGGAAGATTAAATTTAATTGCAACTCGATCAGTTTTCTTGATCCCTAATCAATACCGGGAATGCAATACCGATAGGCGTATATTTTGCATTCGGCGACGACATAGGAGCAATTTCACAACTGTTACCTTTTTTTCTAACCTAACCGCATCGACGCCATAGAAACGTGTAAAAGTCGAACGAGATTTTTTTTTTCAATTTTAACGCAGGTACATTTTTCCAAAATAAAATAAAATCAACGTACAACAACAATGGTAATAAGATGAAGGTGAAAATGTCAAAAATTAAAGAGGTTTCCACGGAGGATACGAAAAAAATATATAAACAATTTCAAATGTTTTTAACTTTCGATTTTTTATACGACCAGGACAAGGTCGCTTTCTTCGGATCTGGTTGAAAATGTAATGTGTGATTCGTCCTTGCCATGCGTCATAGTTTATTCACGACGAGTTGAGGTGGATTGGGTTGGATTTCACTTGAAAGGGGGGGGGGGGGGGGGGGGTATCTAAGAAAATGTGATCGGGGATATTTTAGTTCAAAGTTAGTTAGTAGCGTGTCATTGACATATGTTGTCACCAACTCAACACAAGACATTTTAATACCAGAAATGAACCAGACGATTCGCTACGTTAAAAAATGATTCAAAAATCGAACAATTGGGTTCAAATTTGATATTAATCGTTAAATGAAATCGTGTTAATCGAGGCACAAAATTATGATGTTATCCATGCATTAAAATGCAATGTAAATTAATTAAATAGGTTGGATCTGCAAGAATAATGCAGTCTAGACTCTTGAACGATCGTTTCGTTCTAATTATGAGCTCTCTAACGAGAATTTGTACTTCTCGTCTTAATTCAAAATTAGTCGGGAACGCAACAAAAATCCATCTAGTGTATTTAACGTTAATTAACCTGGTTGGATCGGCAAAAGGAGCACAGGGGCGTCGTTGTTAAAGTCGGTAAGTGTGCGGATTGGGTTCGCTTTCGTTGGTTTAATTAACCCAAACCCAATCTAATCGACAGAAAAAACACAAAGGCGTCGTATACGGTGCAAAATATAAAAAATAAAAACCCGACTTTACGTCACTAATCAAGGAAGACATCGTTTCGGACAGATTTCGTCGTTTCGTAGTACAAATTGTAATTACGTGAAATATTAAAATAAACAACAATTAAAATCAAACAAAGTATCAGGTTCAAAACTTCGTTTAGACGTTTGGAATTTATTTCAATGAAACGAAATTAAAAAAAAATATATAACAAATTAAAATTTTAATATGAATGAAAATTAAAGCAATGCCAATAAAAATAATAATGGAATTAAACAAATGATTGGATGTAAAAAATTTAAATGTGGACGATTGTGTTGGTTTCATGTTGGAGGGGGGGGGGGCATTGGCAGTAATGCAAAATTCCAAACGTCCAATCCAATAATCCTAATAAAACAATAAATATGTCATTAGACAGAAATTATTATAAAAAAATCAAAACAAAAAATTAGTTCTGCAACATTATTTTATTTTCTTCTTTCTATTATATTATAGACTTAATTTTTTCCTCGTAAGTTTTGAGAATTCCAAGTCAGGCTAAAACGACTAAAACTAGGACACCAGTAATTAATCGTAAATCGATAATTGAACAACAACCTTAAATTATTATAAACAATAAGCAAGAACTGTGAAACTAAGGAATTGAAAAAAAAATTAAAGATAAAAACGAATTTCAATTACTGAGCGACGAAGAAAACAACAAACGAACTAAAATAAACAGCGAATGTGACAGAAACACCTAAACAAAGAAATGAACGAAAAAAAATTAATTGCAAGACGATATAATAATAATAATAAACCGTAAAAAAATAATTTGAAATCAAAAGGATTCACAGTTTCCATAGAACGTTTGCCACTAGAATTTTTATTGAGTGGAACCAAGAAGCGGTCACGTAACTTAAGAACATTCGTGGTCACCTTTTTAAAAGCAAAATTGTGGAGTTTTTCTTAAGCATTGGTTCAAAATAAAATTAAAGAAATCTATGGTCGTAAACGTTAGAATTTAATTTCAAATTATTTCAATAACTATGAAATAATTCGTATATTTTTAAGACTTGCAAATTTATTTCAGTTACAAGTTTTTTTTTTGAATTTGGGAAATTGGAAATGTTGGTAATTAAAACGAATTTTTATTCATTGGAACATCAGGACGTGGTCACGTAGCCAAAGAATATTTATGGCCAGCTTTTAGGATTTAAAAAAATGTTGAGCTTTTCCTAAGAATTGGTTCAAAATAATATTATTGGAAGAATCTGTGTCCTTTATCCTATCTTATAATTTATTTACGGCGAATTGTGTTTGATTGGGTTGGGTTGGATTGGATTGGGTTGGGTTGGCATAGTCTCCATAGCACGTTTGCTACTTCGTAAAACTACAAGACTTGCAAATTTATTTCGATTTAATTTTTTTTTTAATGCAGAAAATTAGAAAATTTTGAATAAAATTTTGTATTGATTAGAATATCAAGAAGTGGTCACGTAGCAAAAGAACATTCATGGACAGCTTTAAATTTTTTTAAAAGCATTTATAGCTTTTCCTCAGCTTTGGTACAAAAGAAATCTATGGAATTTTATTGACTGGAACCAGGAAGTGGTTACGTACCTAAGATCACCTTGCAGACAGCTTTAATTTTTTTTTTAAAGAACGGCATGAAATTTTTCATAAGCATTGATTCAAAATCATATTTTTAATAAAATCTATAGTCCTTGCCCCGCTTACAGATTATTTACGACTGGTTGTGTTGGGTTGGTATCGAACAGAAACGAAACGATTGATTTTAAGAAAAATAATTGATGAAAGCTCACAAGAACTAAAATTGCATTCAAAACCAAATGAAAAGAATTTCCAAATCATTGAATAAATTAAATTATAAAGAAAAGACAAAACAAAATTATTTTGGGCCCTGTGATATTTTAATATAATTTGGCATTAAAAAAATTGGTTAATTATATTAAAAATTGCGCCAATGTTTTCTTCTTAAATTTTTGGAAATTCTGATTAAGATCAAAACTCATGAACTATTTTTTTTTGCTCTTGATCTTGATGATTCAATTGTGCTGGATTTGTATTTAGATCAATAGGAATTAACTTTGATATATTTTAGAAAAATTTGCAAAATTTAAAAACAATTTTTAAAACTGTGTAGTTATTAAAATTGCATAAAACGTTTAAATTGTGGGATGTGCAGTATTTAAATTTTTTAAATAAATAATAAATCCTACGTCATTGGATTTTATTGGATTAGATTTGGATTTGGATCGAAATAATTAACTGCGACGGATTATTTTCGATAAAACCCCAACTGTTAGAACCACACATCCAAATAATTTACGATTTTAAACCATCAAAAAAAAAATCGCAATTTATTTTAACGGTCGCGTTTTTGTTTCTTTATTTATTGTTATTGGGTCATGGTAATGTGTAATTTATGGGATTCGATTGCAAAAAAAAATCGTTTTCGACGCCGTCAACTTACCGACGGATTCGGCATACACCTCCTGGCCATCGGCTCCGGACTCCTGTAGGTCGGCGAGTACCGTCCGGGAAAGCAGCCTCCGGACGACGTGATCGGGCCGTGCAGACCCGTGGGCCCTTTCGAACCCATCATCTTGTCGGGCGAATACATATCACAATTTTCCCCTTACAACAACCCAACAGCACAAATCGTCATAGCATCGCCCGCGACCGCACTTACGTCTTACGTGCACGACGACGTCATCACCGGACACTGTCCTTACATGTTCGATCAAAATTTTTGGCGCGGCGTCTTTGTGTGCGTGCGCGCGTGTGTGTGTGTTAGTGTGTGTGATCAGTTGAATGCCAATAACGATGGTGGCACGGCGTTCGTGGCACCCCTTGCCTTCGGAGGGTTAAAATGCGAACTGAGCGGCTACCATTGGACTCCGGATCGGGCGCAGGGGGTCGGCGCCGGTGCGCCGACGCCGGCGTCCCGACGACCGCCCTCGGCGTCCTATCCGAGTTCGCATTCGCCTTCGTCAAATTAGTGGACTTTTGATGGGGTATAGATTTTTTGAATTGCAATCACTGTACGTGTGTGCGTTCGCGCGCGCGTGTGTGTGTGTGCGTTACGAAACTGGCGGCTCTGTTATTGTTTGCGTTGTTTTTGTTCGGTCGATTTTTTTTTTTTTTTGGAACGGTGAACCTACCACGGCCATGTTTCGACACAATGGCACAAAAATTGCGATCGAAGGACGTGATCGAAACAATTGTGCGTGGGCTGTTGAACAGTTTGAACAGTTGAAGCGAAACACGTTGGAAATTGTTTGAAAGACGTATCTGAACGACAATTGCAACCAATTCGCTGGCAAAAAAGCGACTAAAAAATCAACTCAATCCAACCCAACCCAATTGAACTTTCATGAACCTCGAAAACGTAAACATAAAATTCTGAGAAAAAATTTTTTTGAAATCCTTAAGAAAAGTCATTTCAAATGGTACCCCAACATGATCGATTACAATTTTCTGTGCCCCACAAAATTTACTGATTTTTTAAGATTCTGATTGGAATATACAAATATTAATAAAACTGTAACAAAAACAAGTTCGATGTCTCTGTGTAATCCACACAAATTCAATTATGACAGGCTGATGGACAAATCACCCCATAACGATTCTATTTTTTCCCCATGAAATATCGAACCCAACAAATGAAACGCCTCAGTGACGGACGTGAACGATACAATTAAAAAATTCTTGCATAACATAATTTTTGCTGTTTGACGAAACTTATTTATGCAACGTGTGCGTAAAGTGATTGTTTGCGCTCGTTGGACGATTAAAATGCCAGCTGCAAGATTGGTCCCAACCCAACCCAATCCGACACAATTAAACCCAACCCAATTGCGTTTTCGTGAATCTCGAACACGTAAACAAAAAAATCTGAATTTTTTTTTAAGATCTTTAAGATCAAATGATACCCAACGGGTCATTTACATGTATGCAACAAAATCAATAGTCAAGCCTTGAATTTTATGCCCAATGGCTCATACGCATGCATCTATACTCGTCAATGTAATAAAAATAACGGTAAATAATTTCAATGTTTTGCTTCTTTGTTTTATGATTTTTTTACCTTAACTGAATTTTAACGAAATTTAGTTTGGGGTTTTGGGATTAACTAGTTGGAGTAAATAACAAAATATGTTGGTCAATTCACTCCACCCACGCACGTAAATGACGCGTCAAAAATTCAAATTCAAAACATACGACGAAATTTTCAAAAAAAAAAAAATTGTAAGAAGTAAAATATTTTTAAAAAATTAAAAAAAATTGAATAGTTGAAGAAATAAAATGGCAATTCATGAAATGTAAAAAGAGGTAATAAAACAACGATAGTTGTCAAAAAAAATTGAAATTTACCAAAATTGTAATATTTTGGTAAATTTCAAGATTTTTCGTCAAGTTCACGCTTTAGTTGGATTATTTGGGTGCAAGAAACGATTAAATTCATCAAATGTGCGATGCAAAAAAAATACTGAAATTACCAATATCACCAAAAATATCAAAATATATAAAAATAATGAGAAAGAAACTACAAAATTTATAAAATAATCGAAATTATCTGTATCTGTAAGTATCAAACAATTTTTAAAAATTTAAATAAATGAGTTAGCAAAATTGTAAATGACAATTTTTTAAAAATACATAAAAAATTAAAAAGTCTACAGTTTATAAAATTATATCAAGTAAATTCCCAAAATGTGTGGAAATTAAAAAAAAATGCAAACATCAAAAATTATTAATCGTTCAAGCAATGTGACCATAATAGTATTTTTCGTGTCGGTCGCCCAAAAAATGCATTAAAGTTGGAAAATTTCTAATCGATAAATTGCAATAATTTCAAAAATAATAACAATTGGCCAAAGTGGTAGATTTAACGAAAATTAAGGAAATCAACAAATACCAAAGTCAGAACTTTGGATGAAAGGAAAAAAGTTTATGTAGAATGTCCCACGTTGAGTGCGAAAATTCGGGATGAATTTGTATTTGTATTTGTATCGTTGTGGCCATAATTTTTAATTTTTTTTTTTTTTTGATCCTGAAATATTAATTTTTATTTTATTTCTCTTTATGACTTGTGTAGCCAAGATTTGGTATAAAAGACAAAAACGATTGAATAAAATTTTTATTAACATAAATATGACTCTCGACTGTTGAGAGTTGGATTTGTTGATTTAAAAGGTCTCTCGAACCCTGGTCTTGAAATGACGTCAACCCAACCCAACCCAAACCAACCCAAGTCGAAATCGCCCATAGATTAGCTTAAAACTTGATCATAAACTACCAAACTTGTACCTAAATCTATTATATGACGTTCCAGGTGTACTTCAAGGGAACCGCTCAATTTCAATTTTCGGAAATTTTGAAATTCTCGGAGATATTTTGGATTTTTCATCTTCTAGATATTTCCATGCTTTTTTAGAATTTTTAAGAATTTTAAAGCTTGTCGTTTCTTTTTTGGATTATGTCAGCGAAATTTTTCGTTTTTACCACGTTTTTTTGCATTTTTGACTTATATTTTGTCTTTTGTCCATCATTATATTTTACAATTTTTTTCTGAATATTTACAATGAATTTTTTAAGCGTTGTCACGGTTTACCACTTTTGGATTTAAAATTTTTATATTTAGTCTTCATATTTTTCGCAGACTATGGATTTGTCAGTTCTGCTTTTCGAATTGCCCCAGTTTTTTTTCGAAATTTTTTATAGTTTTTAGTCTTGGTCGACAATTTTGAGTTTCAACCCAACCCAACTCAACCCAACCCAACCCAATTCAAATTTCGTTGCAGATTAATTTTTTTCATGTTCTCAATTATAATTTTTTTGACAATTTTGATTAATTAATTTACAATTTTTACAATTTTGGATTTGATTGGGTTGCGTGAGATTTTTTTTTTCAATTTTTAATCGATTTTTTTTAGTTTAGTTTTGGAGAAAAAAAAAACTATAGCTATAAAAATATTAATTACACGATCGATTACAAAATTTTTTTTGGTGACAAACTTTGGACCCACCAAATTTACTGAATTTTTTCTTCTTTAAGATTAGACCCAACCCAACCTGATCCATCCTAACCCAACCCAACCCAACCCAATTGCGTCGTCATGAATCTCGAAAACGTAAACATAAAATTCGGAAAAAAATAATCTTGAGATCCCTAAGAAAAGTCATTTCGAAGAACACCCCGCAAAACTTGCAATTAATTCGCCATTTTGCTAGTTAACGAAAAGTTATTTATGGAACGTGTGCGAAAAGTGATTTTTTTGTGCTCTTGGAACGTTAGCCGTAAGGCGAGAGCTTTAAATTCACAAAACACCTAACTGACCACCACACACAATTTCTTCAACGGTGTCATTCGTTGACTTGCAAAAAATTGGCAACGCGAACTGACAGCGACCAATCAGAGACGAGCATTTCGTCGATTATCCAATTCAATTGCACTTAACGGTTACGCAGATCTTCTAAGACTTTCCGTTGGTCATTTCTCTAGTTTCGTTGGTTGCGCAGACCTGTCATCCATGACTACGACGAATTCTCTATTCTAAAGAACATCTAACTACCGTCGTCGTGAAATTTTATCTAAATTCTTGGTGTTTATATCTGTGACTTAAAAAAAAAATCGTCGACGTTGTTAATCGGAAAGTTTTAGTTTTTAATATTGTTAATACGCATTTTTTCATTTATCCCAAACGGTTATTTCTATCTGCTATCCTACCAACTGCAGGAATCCGACTTCGTTTCTTTATCATTGGGTAGTCAATGATAAGGAAACGAAGTCGGATTTTAAAATTGCGATTTTCCTATTAGGTCTGATAACGAGAGACGGGAACGAGGCTTTCATGCATTATTCGGAGACTTATATGATGACGAAATAAAATTTATTACTTAGGATCGACGTGATCCCTTAGAGCCTTGTTCCCTACTCAGATGTTACGAAGAGTTACATGTTAACAATCGATCTCTCCGGGGACGACTAAGACGATAAAAATTGAAGGAACCATCCAGTGAATTATTCGTATGGGTCGAGTTGCCACGAGTGCCTCAAAAAATATCGAAAATCGTCACTTTCCATCGTCATTGACTATCCCATAAAAATGTTAGCCAAACAACTGAGGCGGGAACGAGGCTTTAAGGCATTATTATATTTTTATTAATTAACCTCAATTAATTTATGTCTTTATTAGCTGTCGATGTAATCCCTTAGAGCCTTGTTCCCTACTCGGATATGATGAAGAATCACAAGGTTTTCCATCGACCAACAAATTATTCGTATGGGTTGGGTCGAGTTTTTGCTGTCGTAGAATTTTCCACTTCATTTCAAGCGGTTTCAAATTTGTATTTTGGGTTCATTCCTTTATTAGGTTACCAGATTAGATTGGTTTGGGTTGGGTTGTGTTGGGTCGAGTTGGGTTGAATTTCTCTTGTCGTAGAATTTCAACTAATTTTCAAGGATTCGATTTATCTTTCTGGCCAAGTAAATTAAATTTACAAATTTTTTTTTGATTTTTAGTTTTTTTGTGGTTGGGTTGGGCACCTAATTTGGGGAGCTTCGATTTTAATTCATTTCGTGTCCCTTCGTTTCGTTTGTTTTTTCCCTGGTTGGGTTGATTTGCTTTTTGTCAGTTTTGTGATTTGGATGTAAAATATTTAGTTGTGTTGGGATTTTCTATAATTACCCAGTGGAACTGAAAAACACTGAAATGAAATCTGAATAATCAAAATTCACAATTTAACTCGAAAACGAAGATTTTCTGTCGGAGTTATTTGTCGACCTGGCGTTTAGTTTCAAAAATTTCCTCCGCCTTCTCTCCCGCCCCGACAGACAAGACGACGTGATCGCCGCAACGCGTGTCGACGCGTCCGCGGAATTAATGAGCAATATAAATTTAACGCGCCGCATCAGCGAGTTAAAGAGTCGCTGCATTAATCAAAACAAAAACCGCGAGGGGTGACAACCGAATAAAGGCCATGAATGTTTAAAACGGCATTAATAGGACGGGCGGACGGCCGGCGGTCCGGAGCGCACCCGGAGTGGTCCGGGCGCGGCGGGACTCCGGACACCCGGCGAGCGTCAAATCGCGCGGGCTGGAACTTCACCCACCCCAGCGCTAAAAATTTGCGATGTTCGGACCACTTTTATTCCACGCACTGATATATATATAAAACATTGTAAACTATAGCTTAAATAAAACGTCGCAGACGTCGCCGGTTACTTCTTCACGCGAGCCGTGGTGTTGTACACCAGTTTCTCGCCGAGGTTCCTCATGGTTTCCAGGTGCTTCGGCACTATGTCCTTGATGACGATTTTTCTCCAGCTGGGCATGCACAGGAGGAGGGTGACGACGACAAAAAACGGCCAGAGTATAGAGAAAATAAGCTGAAACAAAACGAACAGGTCGTGGGTTAAATCTGGTTGGGTACCAATCGAACTTCAAACGAATTTCAAACCTTTCGTTTACAATTTCCCTGTATTCGCACAAGTTCAGGACGGAGACGTAGAGCGCTAGGAAAACGAATAGCGAGAGGAGCGTCCTGTTCATGGCCTAGAAACAAAAACCATCATCATCTATATAATATTTCACCGAATAAAACTACAAAAAAAAGGTTTCTCACCCCGAAGACAATTCTTATCAAAGCGGTGAAATTTTATGTAGATATTAATAATTTTTGTTCCCTCCTGTCACATTAATGGCTCTTAAATAATTTTGTTTTAACCCCAAACGGTCTACATCGCATCAAACACAATTAACCTCGTAACTCTTGAGTGTAACCAATAACATTTTGATTATATTTTACGTTCCTCTTGACGCGGGATGACGACAACAGATATGGAAAGTGATGGAAGGAAAGGATAGAAAGAATAAGAGAAATAAAGGAACGATGGAAGCAAGACTAGGACGAAAAACAACCGCGTCGTTAACAAAGATTTAGAAAGTTCTAATCAAGTCTAAGAAGACAAGTTAGATTTGAGGAACTGGAGGAAAATAAGAGACAAAGCGCACGCTAAACAAAAAAGAACCCAATCAACTGATAACGACGTTAAAATTCTTACACGAATCGCTAACGAAACAAATTGATTTACCTTTAGGAACCACGTGAACAGGACCCATATGCCGACGCAGGTGCACCCCGCCAGGAACAGAGCCTGCACTTCAGTGTTGCTCGCCCAGTTCGACAGGATGCTGAGCAAATGCCCAAATTCCGCCGCCATGTCGCCGATGGATCGCGATGAGTTGCACAGAACGCTGTAGAGTCGCCGCCAAAAATTCGCCGACGAATACGTCAATTCCACTGAAATGTTTGACGTCCGGGGCGAAAAATGGCAAGTCAAAGCCACCCCTATTCGATCCCATAATTTGATCGAATTGATTAATTATCATTAGGGCCGACATCACAGTCTTTTGTCTACCACTCTGTCGCCGGTCTATCGGCAGTTGTCTGTCAGCACGAAAATAACAACACACATAATCTAGAAGATGCGAAGGTGCACCCTGTGGACCATTTCTCTGCATAACACGTGATCAGGTCTTCACAGAAATTGTTAAAATAAAGTGCTCGTGCGTCCACGGTATTGCGTTTTAAGTCAACGTATCCAAAGATGCACAAGTAAAGAACATAGGGTGCAATGAAATCGGCACCAAGGTGCAAAAATGTAAAATCGAGTTAGGATTGCGTTGGGTTGACAAAAACAATTTAAAAATCTTTGGATTTTGAATGGGACCCGTGTCTATGATGCCTATGATATTGGAGGAGTCTAGAGAGTAAGTAAGTAAGTCCTAGTCTCCTTACTGCTACAATTGTAGTAACAGACATGCGACCCTTTCCGTCTTCAAAGGAGATGTTCCTTAGTCTGTTGCCAACCCAACCCAACATAATCCTAAGAGGAAGAGAAAGAGAGAGAAATATGTACACTAGAGCAGACGGAAAGTGAAAAAATTAAAATCAAATCCCACTAAACCAAAACAAATAAATTGAAAATGTGTCAAATATTACAGAAAAATGTAAAATTTACACGAAAGATGGTCGAATCTTACACCTCAATGGTGCAGTGAACATTAATTAAAACAGGTCCATGAAGACTAACAGGTGGATCGCTAGACAATATTGTTTCTGGGTTATTACCCTTCGTCAGTAGCGATTACCAAGAACCTTAGTTGTTGAAATACCTTTACATGTAGTGGCCATCAAAACTTCTTGACGCAAGCCAATCACTCCTAACGAACCACTGACAAGACGATACCTTGTCTAACACCTTGCGGCGAGTAAACAGGACGACTGACAAATGTCCAGTGTCGACATATAAAAGGATTGCAAATAAAAATAAAACTCACAAACGCTAAGAAAAAAGGTGAAATAATGAATGAAAATGTACACAAAAATTAAATGTAAGTTGATGACAGTAGAAGAATTCAAAAATAGAATAAAAAACGAAAAAAAACGAACCAAATGCAATGGAAAACTAAACTAAATTAAAGGACGAGAGGAAGAGAGCGAACGAGATAAGAGCGATGACTGTGTTAGGTTAATTTTGCCTCAAGATGACGTAAATTATTTTGAGAAATTTCTCAAAATAATATCTCTGTTTAGTTAAAACAATTATCGGAAGGTTAGGAAGTTGATTTAAGTTAAACAGTCGAAGAATTTCTGTTATTCTTCCAGAATAGCTTTTTTATGGTTCGTGGTCAAATGTTTCTACCAAAATCACCTTTTGGTACCTCTTCATATCTCGAATAACAAAACCCAAATTGGTTCGTATTGAATCACATCAATTGTCACCCTTTTTACGTCACGTTAAAGGCGTTGGGTTGGGTTGGATTGATCTTCAACGTCGCCAACGTCCCTGACATTTATTTTGGTGGTAATCATGAACACCCCAAAGATGACAGAATCTACTATTTCCACAAGAATTCGACTATTGGATTGGGTTGGGTTAGTCTTGAACTTTCGGAACGTTAATGTGACATTTACTTTGGTGGTAACCATAAACACACCAAAGATGACTGAGAGTACCATTTTCATAGAAACTCGTTTTGATTTTTTTTTTAATTAATTGTCACACAGTGAATGACTTATTCAAAAAATGGTGGTACTTGAGGATAGTCATTGACGAAATGCTTCCTCAATATCAAAAATTAATTGTTCTATCGAAGCTTGATGTAAACCAAATCCCACACTTAACAACAATGTCTAATGCTAATAAATTGCCTAAATGTTTCTCTTTCATAAGCATTCCATTATGACATTTGTGTGATTAATTTTGTCGACATTCACAATACATTACGTAATACTTTCAAAACACGTTCCTTGACAGTTCGGTAGCTCTATTAGAAAAATTAAACCCTTTCAACCGTCTACTCGGAGTTTCTGGTGATTTCAATTAGTAAAGTCGATAGAGTACGATTCTGTAAATAACGTCTCTTAATGTCACATAATGACATAATGACCTATGTCCTATGACCCATCACCCATCCAGCAGTTCACAAGAGTCACGCCTACATCTTGCACTAAAATAGATTTTATGACCAATGTTGTTCTTGTCGTGCTGTTCTTGATCTACGTCAATGATCTACATAGCGCTGTTGACTCAACTGTGCAGTTGGTGGATGCTATAACTTGTATTACGTCAGTTTCTGAAACACTAAAATTTTTAAAATTGGGACAAATGATAAGAAGAAAAACGTCGAGGAACGAAAAAACAAATACACGAACGCCTGTAAGATCGAAACGCAAATGTTAGATTGGAGAATCTTGGAAATTGGGTAGTATCCAAGAAGTCAGTCAACATAAACATTACTACGATGTCCTTAATCGTGCGTAAAATGTCATGAACTTTAGTTAAACTTGTACGTGCAAGAAAAGCTCAAAGCACATTAGTGGGCGATTGTGTCGTTTTTTTTTCTTGTCGAATAAATTTTGGTGGCGTAAACTCGCCGTTCACTAAAAACACAACGAACCGCCAATAAATCGAAAGATTCCGAGTTGACATTTCGGCTCGCGTTTCCCGTCGGCTCTTCACGTAATTAATTCGTACGGTTGCGGTGCGCGGCCGCGAGTCATGCAACGCCGAATCGAAGCGGGCGCTTTGATTTGAACATGTGTTCAATTAAGTTTTTTTTTTCGGCTGTCCGTTCCGAACGCGGAGCCACGACATGCGATTTCCTGGTACGACGGCAAACGCCTGAATTATTCACGTCCGACTTCTCCGGGCGAGTTATTAAAAAAAATCCACGGATTTCCCTCAGCTGTAGTTTTCGTTTTATTCTTCGGTCTCGGAGGGGCGGGCGCGAGAACCGTTGCGTTTGGATGTTGGACTGAACAGTATTACGTGTGATGCGAAACGCAAATTAAAACATTGAAATTGGTCATTTATTATTTTATTTGTGTCGTTTGAAGTGATTTTATGTATTACGAGGATCGTCCGGTTTTACGTATTAGAGTAAAGTGATTTACGAGTTAATTTCAACGACATTAACGTCGAATTGTTAATTGTGAAACATTTGCAATTAAATTAAATGAAATATTGATTTTGTGCGATAGTTCGTCGTTGATAAATGCGAAGTGGATTTCAATAGGAACTGTCTCACTGGTCTCGGAAAAATGCACTAAAGGAATGGAAACCAGAAATTTAAGTCTTGATTGAAAGTGAACCTGACTGAAGTTAAAAATTGATGGTAATCAAAATTTATTGTCACCAAAGAAACTAAAATACAATTAGGTCCACAAATTATTGAAAATTTTTGGACCATCACCACAAACACTTCGACACGAACATCAATTAAAAAAAAAATTTTTTCAAAAATATTGTTGCAGATTTGTGAACATTTTACGCCCCCACAACTAGACATAATTTCAATATTTTAAGACGTCATTCGTACCACTTTCTTCCACTCGTTAAAACAATCACAACGGCGAAAATAAAACCGAGCGGACCGCCGCCGTAAGACATTAGACCAGGATTTGCGGGATGGATGCAAGGGGGTACGAACGTAGGTAGGTGGGTAGGTTGCGGTGCGACATTGATGATGACGAGTGTCGGATCCCGTGGGGTCCTCTAATCAATCCGGCGGCCAGGTGTCAAGTCCTCGTTTACGGAAGCCAAGGTTCTGAATAAAAGAAGAGACGCTTGCCGTGTTAAAAGCCGCGCGGCTCAATTATTAACCCGCTGCTTGACCCGGCTGCAATACCTACTCAAATATTTAATTGTTCCGCCACTCAACGGCCCTCTGATTTGTTATTTGTCAAGCGGTTATTTATACAGCGGAAGCGGCGCGCCACGATCTCGACTTATCGCTTCCGATTTTTTTCTTCTCTTGTAATTTGTAAACAAAACAACGATCGTTGGGATAATACACGAAAAATATATTTTATTATAACAATTCAAGAAAAGACGAATGGAAAACAGAAAAGAATGAGGTGACGGACTATATGAAACGTATAGGAAAAATTATATAATAATAACAGGAAGAGATTTTATCCAAGAAAATGGATAAAATTGAAACAAGAGCTGCTATAAAATAACCTTTGTAAGAAAGGTTTACCATCGCAAGAAATTCTTAAGGACATGCCTGAAGTACTAGGAGAGTCTGCGCCTTCATACCGGGTAATTAAAAATTGGACGCGAGATTTAAAACTGGGGTTTTGAAGTTTTGAACAACCTCCCTATTCGCCAAATTTTGCCCCTATCGGCTATTTCGCGAAAATTAAAACAACATCTTCGGGGAACCCATTTTATGAACGAGACGAGCAGTAATGACAGCCGTAAATGACCAGGTTGACATATAAAATTATTTCGTTCTTCTCAGATGTTTGCTTCTACGGTAGGGACAATAATTAATGAACCTCCCTCGTATTTTAATTTACAATGTGAACTAATATTTTATGTAACTTCGTATATTTTTTCGAAAACCAGTTTTGAATAAATTGGTATCTTCGCAGCATCACAACGATCCATAAAAAGTAATTAAAATGATAAGATGTCGATGTAAGATTTCGTCGATCGCATTGAATGATCTGATATATTTTTTTTTTTTTCATGAAAATTTATTTTCGTAATTGCACCAACGAAATATTAATACAAAGCTCACTATTTCTTTCCAATCTCACGCCTAGTTAATGATGACGATCTGAATCCTTCAGCGATCCTCGCGTTCGGTCGTTTTCTTCGTCGCCGGCGCGCAACTGCGGCGTTTTTAAATATACAGGAGCGGCGTTTAGGAATATGCGAGCGCGAGGCGACGACGCGGAGCCCGGAGAACGTTCAGGTTGTCCTGGGGGTCCGTTTCCTGGCGCTACTCCCGGAGGTGGCGGTGCAAGATACGTGCGCGCCATCCGCCTTTAACTTTTCAACAATGCAGGCGGGCGGGCCCCGACGTCGCCGTTTGATCTCGCCCTCAACCGCTCTCAGCGTGCCGGAAATATTTCATGAGCACTTCATCGACGCGCTTTCCCGGCGTCGCTCGATTATTCCCCGCGCGGGCGATCGGCGATGAACGGAAGTGGTGCTGTCAGTAGGAGTCGAAATTAAAAATGGATCTTAGTTATTCCAGTATTTTTTCGTCGTTCGTTGGGATTTGTGAAATAAACGCAGTAATGGCGCAATTTTGACATTTGATGTTCAAGTGGACATTCGTTAACGTCGTTAATTTTGACATTAAATGTCAATTTTGATATTTAACGTTGTCAGTGTTGACATTTAATGACAACTTTGATGTCAATTTGACAATTTGACGTATAATAATAGTTAGTGACATTTAACGGCTTTAAATTTTGACAGTTAATGCCAATGTTGACGTTTAACATCGTTAATATTAACATTTAACGGTAATTTTTACGTTTATTCGCATTCTTTTATATTCAATGTCATTCATTTTGACATTGAATATTAATTTTGACATTTAATATCCATGTTGACATTTGACATCGTTAACGTTGACATTTACTAACAATTTTGACATGTGTTTGACATTTAAGGCTTACTCCTTTTAATTTTGACGTTTTACGTACATTTTGGCATTAACTGTTTAATTTAACATTTGTTGATATTAAACGTCGTTAATTTTAACATTAAATATGAATTTTAATGTTTATTTTTTTACATTTAACGTCGTTAACGTTGGGATTTATTGACAATTTTCGTATTTACTGGAAATTTTGACATTTGGTGACATGGATGTTGGTATTCGCTAACAATTTTGACATTCAACGTCATTAGTTGTGATGTCACATTAACTTGGTTACGTTTGACATTTAATGACATTGTAAATGACATTTATCAGCAATTTTGACATTTAATACCAATTTTGACTTTTAAAATTTCTAATTTTGACATTTAATGTCAATGTTGCATTTATTGTTAATTTTTTTCATTAATTTCAATTTTATTTGTTTTATACTTTTCTACTTATTTTACTTGCCTACTATTTATCACCATCAATTTTCATTCGTGTTGTGTTTTCAATTTTATTTCATGCTTTGTTGTAATATTTTCATTAATTCCTCCTTTATTTGATTTGTGGTAAATTGCCCCCGTTTGTTATTAATTAATAAACCCATTTTGGTTTGGATTCTCAAATTCGTCCATTATTTCAACCTGCACGACTGCGCCATTTTTATTATCATCCTACATAATCGTAAAATATCACCAACGAAAGGAGACCCGGAGACACGTCTCCCATGATCGACGTTCACCTTTATTTGATTCCGTCCCCGCCGCTCTCGAAATCATATTACAATGTAATCGGGCAATACGGGCAATACAATCGGCATAAAACACCGCCTCCGGCGCCGTAAATTATTATTTTTATTGGGCGCGTTTCCCTCGCATCGCAGTCGTCCATTTCCGCGCCGAAGAGAGCGTCTGCAATCTTCGCATGAGTGTAGCACGACAATAAAATAAATATGCGGGGGGGACTCCCCGTCCTCCCTTCGGGGAGCAAGTACGTACGTTCGCCGTTGCAAAAGTGGGGGGACGAGATAATAACTCAGCGATTTAGAAAGGTTTCATATTTTCGTTGGTTACATTGATGTACATAATTCGATTGCCCCCGTCGCCGTCCCTGTTTACGACGGCGGTGGTGCACGTTAAGTGGAATCGCATGCACCGGGACAATCAGACGAGCCAATTTGTCGGTCGCGGGGTTTACGTGTAAGTCCGGCGATGGTCGACTCATCGCATGACATCTTCTCGGTCGTGTAACCCGAGCGCCCTCCGCGTTTCGCGTCTTGCGCGCCACTTAACGGCACGAAAACGACTCGCGTTGTATTTTATCGTATTCGTCTTTAATATTCGCCTTTGGAATTTATCGAATCAGCGATTGCCTATTTTCTTTCGTTTCAACGGATATATTTCTTTAAAAAATTCTTCTTGTACTATTTCGACCACGTCGTTGCCCCAAAAGCAATTTGGGGCAATTACTGTTTGCAACTTAACGATCTGCAACTGTTCTATTTTCACCAAACGTTAACGATTTATCCGGCAACATTGGACAACTCAACTAACTTCTACTTTTCGGGTAAACCAGCCCTTCGTACATCAGATTTTACATGGATGCCAAATTATTTCACTTTTTCATTTAAAAAGAAACTGGCGACGAATATGCTGGTCGTTTCGGATCGTTCAGTTCAGTGTGATCGACGACATGTTACATCGATATTTAAAACCCAACCCAACCCATCCCCAGAAAAAGTTTCGTCTTTTTTGTGATGACAAGAGAACTTGTAATAAATAAATTCTTATGCCAAGAGAATAATTATCTATGCTAAGAGAATAATTTGCAGCTGACTTCGGATTTTTTTTCCTACCTACGAATCCCTTTAAATGTCAGGCAAAACGGAACGAACTGCGATACGAACCAGCCTACGAAAACACCGGCAAGAATACAAAAATGTTCGTGTCGGTGAATTCAAATAACTTGAACGATTTGGATTTAGATTTTGAAATCATCTCAGAATAATTTGTATCTGATATATTTTGACAAATAATTTTAAGTCAACAATTGTTTCTTTAACGATCTTAATCCCACTTCCGCTTTTCACGTCACAATTATTCTTCAATCTATTACTCGACGATTTAACAAAACAGATCGCGTCGTTGTTCCTCTAACGAGGTAAGTTTCCCGTCGTCGGTTTTATGCGCCGTTAATGCGATGCAGTTTTAAGGGAGGGGAGAGGTGTGTGTGGGGGGGGCTAACGCGTGCACTCTTCAAACAAAATATGAGACAATTAGGCCAACGAGGTTTGTCACAAACTCTTAACGAGGATTTTCGTTCACGCGACGATTTTTTCGACTCGACTTAATGGGCCGCGGTGACACCCGCGAAGTTTACACGAGCGAGGCCCGTATGCATTTCCGCCGGTGCTCGTGTACCGCACTCGAACAATGAAACGCACGATTCGTGACACGTGCGCGATATTTTCCCTAAGCGAACGCGACGAAACATTTGCGGTCGACGAGTTGGTCCGTTTAGTGAAATTCACTGATTAAAATCTCTAGTTATTTTTTTAAGAAATGATTTGACAGTTGTTGACCGTTTTAGTTTAACATCGCCAGAAATTTTATAACTAAGTTGAGGAGAATTAATCAAAGCCAATGATTCATCTGGCATTGTAAACAAAAAGTTTACGTGAGTGCATTAAAGCAGTTTGCTCGCGCTGGTCGTTACGCATTTACAGAGGTCAGCTTCGACTGGCTAAGTCGATAACGTTTCAAAATGTAACGTGTTGACGTCTGGATGGCGTTAATACTGACACGCAAGCTATATATCACTTATGACTTGATGGACTTTCGGCGAATGTATGTCCGGTGGTCTGATGAGCACATAAAGGTCGTCACGGGCTGTGATCACCTGTTCCGCAACCCATTTCAACGCAATACAATCGGGTGTAAATCAAGTGCTTTTTTCTTTAGTATTTCTTTTAATAATTCGTGGTTTATTTTTATTGTTGTATTTTTTTTCTTCGTCTTTAAAGTTTTTTTTTTGTTTCAATTTGTTTCAGTATTGAGGGGTGCGTTTTTCGTGCCACTCAATACAAGTTATGGTTTTGGTTTCGATTTTGTTACTTTTTCTCCGTATTTTCCCTGTTGTGCTTGGTATCCTTAATTTTTTAATTATTTTGTCCTATATTCTTTTCGTTTGTTTATGTGGTTTATTCATTCTATTTTATTAAAAATAACGTCACTACAGAGCTAGGTTTTGGTTGAGTTAGGTTGGGTTGGTTTGGTTTGAGTTGAGTTGGGTTGGGTTGAATCGGGTTGGGTTAAGTTAGGTCGATTAAATTGTTTTTACAATTTATGACGATTATCAGAATTTTAAAAAATTTTTTTTTAATGATTTTTAATGATTTTTCAATTTTTAACAATTTTTATGATTTATGAAAACTTTCATCTATTTCTACAACATTTTCGATTGCCTTTACAATTCATAAAGATTTTTTCGACATAATAACAAATCCTTTACAATTCGTGTGCGGCCCACGAACTGAACTGAACTGATTGGTTGGGTTGGGTTGGTTTCGGTATCAACTCAACCCAACCCAACCTGAAACAAGTACAAATAACGAAAAACAAGGACAACAAATAAAACCATCGAAATAAAGAAGCGAAATCGGAATTTTACGAAAAATAAAAGAAATTCAAAATGGAGCAAACTTACAGAAATAAAAAACGGAAAAACATCAACAACGAAGCATTAAAAAATAGACAAAAAATGAAAAATCACACAAAAGGAACGAAGCCAATTAAGATAACAATTACAAACGCCAGACGATAACGAACGAAACCAAATCCAAACGAAACGATCTAAACGAGTTGGGGATATTTTTTAAATCAAATTTTCATTAAATTTGTTCAAGTTTATTAAATAAGATGAAAACTTCAAAAATCTAAATTTAAATTAACTCGACAAAAACGAAATCTTAACAAATCGAAACAATTTTATTTAATTGGCTATGTACGCAGCTATCCAATAAAAAAAAATTGCCAGGTCGAGTGGCCCACCACTATTCGTTGGCATTTTCGTTCCATGATTCGTTCGTTGCGTGAAATGGTAGAGGCTTGAAGCTCGATTTTTTTTATCGTTCAACCAAACGTCGCGAAATTATTTTAATCAACAATTTCGAATAAAATACACTTGTTTTTTTAAATTTGTCGTCAGAGCTGGCGCTGAATGTTTAACTGCGAACGAACTATCGTCATGCATTTGACATCTTAAGCTACGCCTAACTGGTTTAACCTCACTTTTAATTGTCAAAGTGACGTTTGATTGTAGTACAAAATTGTGGTTTGTTCACGGTTAAACATTCATGGCCAACTTTAAAAAAAACCATCATATCAAATTATTTGGGGACGATATTCTCTATATCTGTTCGCCGGACAGAGTATACTCCTTTCGGCAATTTTCCGAACTATGCGCACGTCTGCCATACCGGCCGAGATTCGAATTAAAATCGTTAGGGGTCATCTGGGTTTTGTTAGGGTTGATTTGCGTTTCGTTGTATTTTTTAACGTTGCCGTATTGTTAGTAATAACTGGAACAGTTTGGATCAAGAGAAATGGTTTGGATTTGAAAAAAATCTTTGGATTCTTGGACAATTGTTTTGGCATCGATTGAGCTCTTCATCAACAAATACCAATAGCGTGGTTTAACAGCCGAAGATGAAGACGCATTTTTTTCCATCTTTAAGAACCAGTTCTCGAATCCAGATGCTTATTTTCCTACACCGTCGAATCTCACGAACACAAAAACAAATTTAAACCATCCGATTTAAAACCCAACCAGTTCCGTCGATGGCGACACTGCAAGCAAGGAAGCAAGCAAGGGTTATCCAAGCCGGCGCCGAACAATTAAACTGCACCGCCGACGGTGTCGCGTGACGCGACGTGACGCCCGGGCAACCCTAGAACCTCCGGCAAACAAGACACCGCGCATTAGCCGAACGCAAGCGGAGCGCGTGCCGTTCAAGTGGCGCATTAATTTTATCACGCGATTACGCGGGATGCAATTAGATACGTATGATCATCATCCCGGACGGGCGGGCGAGCGGGGCGCACGTGCCAGACACGAGGGGCCACGCACGCGATCCGCGTCGCCCGCCGTAGCTTCCGCTGCGGTTTTCGTCCTCTTTCCGTCCGTCTAATTCGCTTACGATTGATTTGTATCGGCGCAAGCGGACGTCTCCATTATCGTTAGCGGCGCGGTCATAACGGCGAGGCCGGTGATTGAGCGGCGAAATTTTTCGGTTGTTGGTGGCTTCGCGGCGAATGGGGGTTTAATCTACATGCAAATAAATTTACTTACCTTTTACAATTTTTCGATAACTTGTACGGAAAATGTAATCGTAGTAAACCGTCACTTCTGGTTGATGAAATATTACTTTCAAACTAGACATGAACCGGACGTCATTCCGAAAATGGTCAGAATAGGCTTAGGGAAGGTCAAAACGTACATTTCCTTTAAAATCTCCACGTCAAACATTTTCATGATTACTATACTTTTTTATACGTAAAGTAATAACGTCGTGAGTTGCCTTAGAAACATCGCAGCAGAAGACAAGAGTAGTGTTTAACATTTCAGCGGATGTAACAAATGAAACAGCTGTTGGTGCACTCAAAAGAATTGCTCGTAAGTAATGTGGGAGTTTGAAAAGATGTGAAAAGAAGAATGCAATTAATTGGTTGAAAAACATGGACAAATTGAACAAAATTGAAAAGTTAGTAAAATCCTAAGGTTTAGAGTCCATAGTCTAAAAAATTGAAATTAATTTTTGGAAAAGGATGCCAGGAGTTGGCAATGGTTGCAAAATTATCTTAGATTGAAAAGTCCGCAGTAACAAAAATGTGTAAGGTTTTTTGGTCTAATCGATGTAGGGACATACCGTCAGGTTAGCGATTTTAAACTTTTACTTCAAAGAAGTCTTGTTTTTTGTGGTCGAACAAATTGTAACCCAACCCAACCCAACCCAACGCAACCCAACTCAACCCAACCCAACCACTTTGTTTTATCTGGTTAACTCCAGTGTTTTGGTTCAAGTTTCAAGAGGAACTCGACTAAATAATAAAATTTCGTATAGCCGAACCAACAAAAGAACTAAACATATGTACGTAACCTCATTGTTCGACCCAGTTGGGTTTTAATTGGATTGGTTTTCATTTTGGGTTGGTCCAACACATGACACGTAGTACAACCAAATTTAAACAATGAACAAGAAGCGTCCCACCCTTTGGTCCAGTTGGGTTTAGTTTGGTCAGGAACCTAATTCTACGAAATTCAAACAAGTCAACTAATCGAAGAAAAAAAACGAAAACTAATCCAACCGAAACGTTTGTGTAAGTTGATTGTATTGTCTTGTGGTTTATCTTGTAATGGCTAACAAATAAAAACATCCAAAAATATGTTGTACTCATATTTTTGGATGTTTTTATTTGTTAGCCATTACAATATAAACCAACCGTTAAAAAATCATAAAATAAAATCAACGGAGAAACTAGAACAACAACAAATATTGCAACGAAAAAAATTATGACCCCATTTATATAAAAAATAAATGGAGAACGAAAGGAAACCAAGACCAGTAATAAAATTAAATAAATGAAAACGAGTTCGTGTAGCTTTTACGCCAACCAACTCAACCCAACCCAACCTAACCCAACAGTGTAATTTTCCTTTTTTTATTATTAGTTCCTTGACCTGTTTGATTTCTGACCTTTCTTTGTTGTCAGTCCTTTTTCTATTTGATCCCAGGTGTTGTTTATCGCGTTCACCCTATTTCCCTTTTCTTTCTCCTCCTTTGAAATTTTTCTAATTTGTTTCTGTTCTTTCTTAGATGTTAGGTTATTATCGATATACATCTGTCTGCCTTTTAAGTTACGTTTTGTTTTCATAATTTGTCTTTTTCTTCCATGTTTGTATTTCAGGCACTACCACTATCGCCTTTCTTTCTTTACTTGTTCTATTCTCTTCTTTTATAAATTTTTCAATATTTCGTGTTTTCATTATTTTTCCATCCTCTTTTCGTTCTATTTTGCTTCAATTCTTTTAATCAACTCATTCTTTTCCGTTTTCCATTCATCTCATTTCTCTTCGTTTTCTTTACTCATTTCTCTCATCATTTCTTTTAGTTCCTTCATTCTTCTTGTTTCGAATTTTTTTCTTCTAATTCATTCCAACTTCTATTTCTTTTTCCTGATATTTTTCTAGTAGTTTCGATAATTTTCGTATCACTTTAAAGCGATTTTCTTGTTCTTCTTCTTTATTTTGGTTTTTGTTTTCTACCTCTCTTTCACTTTTATTTATCTGTTCGCGATATGTGGGTTGTGCTGGACCGGGTTGGGTTGAAATTGAATTATTGAATTGAAAATTGAATAAAACGCCTGAACAGCAAAAAAGCTCCAGAAGACCTAACAAATAATTGTTTTTGGGACGTCAGGGGCTCATCCTTCTTATTGAATATATGGCACAGGGACAACAATAAATGCGAGCATTTTGAAAATGTACGTAAAACGAGTAAGATATGGTAATTTTTTAAACGCAACTGACAAAATCGTCCAACAACCCAACACAACCCAACCCAAAAACTTATTGTGAAGATGTGTACGCGAACAAACTGGTAAACGAAATTAATAGTCAAAAGTCAATCCGATACAATTTTTTTTTTAAGAGAACTGGCGAAGTCGTCGATATGATTCATCAGATCTAACGTTTTCATTGCCATTTTTTTAATTTTCAAACCCTGGTATATCTTCGAAAATTTGTTTCTGTTTTGGGGAGAATTTAATGTGTGTTATGGACGTTGCTCGTTATTAAACGTCTTGTGCCTTAACACTACTGTAACATTTTTTTCGAGGAAAGAATTCCCCAGTATCTTGTCGATGATTTCTTGTTCTTTTCGTTCTCCCAGTGTTATGAATTAACTTTTTATGTCTGAGTCGCACTGGTCACTAGAACCCTTAGAGACATCGCTCACACATTGCTTCTGACGCTTGTTTTATCTTCTCGGCAACGTAATGACGTTACTATTTGTATCCACTGCAATACATATGTCACGAATGATTTATGAGTAGCTTTGTGCAACGTAACTGTTCGACTTATGCCTCGGCTTGGCACGTTAATTGTGCTGAAACAACCTAAAACAATTTTACAAAAAAGAACAATTCTGCACTGCTGTATCACAAAGGCGTCCTCGTTCATTTTGTTTTCAATAATTCTTGAGATTATATAAGTGACAAACCAAATCAGTCGAGGTTCACTTGTTGCAAAGAAGTAACGCATTAAAAACAAAATATAATTCAATTTTTTTCAATTTTTTCTTAACTTTCAAAAAAAATGTTATACAGCAGTGGATTGATGGATAGATTTTTTCATCGTCACTTGAAATCGGACAAAGCTTTTGCTGCGATGAAAAAAAATCTTTAAAAAGTTATTTGAATGAGTCGATGTTATTGTCTTCGAACGTTTAAATATTAATAGCGTTGTACGCACGATCGATGTATGTTTTGCAGATGGAACAATATGTGTATTGGTGTCTCGTCATTCCACAATAACCACTTGGTCAGCTTTCACCAATTTTTTATTTCCTAGCTTTCATTCCGCGCCTCCATCCCCATTTACCCAAATACTTAGCGGCGAAAATCCCGGCGCCGAAAGGCACCTCTTATCGAGCCCGCCGAAATTAGCCGAAACCAAACATGCTCCGATATGCAAGAAAAATTAAAAAAAAAGTCCGCAACACAAACGGCATTAAAATTCATCGCGGGTCTCCGCCGCTTTTTGCGTTTTTTTTTTGCGCGCAACGAGGCAGCTTGTTGGCGTATCAATGTCGCCCGGGGTAACGGGCACGGGGGGTGGCACGGCGGTGCGTCGGGAGGTACTGATTAAGAGAACCGGCCTCGGGCAATGTTTGTCATTAGCTCTGTTAGCGCACAGTTCTGTTTGCTAATCACAGATGTGGCTGATTTAAATCCAAACTGATACGTGTTTGCTCCGGGGCGGGAGCGCGCGCGCGCGTGTGGCCCCCGGAACGCCACCGGGGTCCCGGATCCACAACGAATCGCGCAAACCGCTTTCGAATAAGTGGATAAGTTTTCTAACATTATCAATAAAAATAAATTAATACTAATAATAATTTGTTAATCCTCCTACTAATGAAAATAATAATAATAACACATTTCGTAAATAAATTCGCCGGCAATTTCGGTCGGATCCGTACCTGCGGAAAACTCCTAATTGAAGATCCCGCTTATTTATCGGTCTCTTCCGGCTCTCCGGGATATATTTAATCTAATACAGGCCGAATAAATCCACATTTGGGTTGACAGAGGCCGGGCTATATCGCCGCCCCCGGATCCCGGATCCCTCCGGCGTGCCGTTTCCGATCTCCTCGTCCGAGCCGACGTCGGCCGCCGAATTAATTCGCAGTTTATTCCGCGGCGGCGGCGCGCGGGCGATTACCGCCCGATTAGCGCCGCTAATAAAATTCATCAATGTTGCAGCGATCCGGTTTTCCGTAAGTGTCCGTTCTGTTCGGCCGGTTAAATATTCACGCGGGCTATTTATCGAATCTGTCAATTAGCGCGTCCGTTTAATATATGTACACATTTAAAGCGCCTGCATTATTGAGCGCTGCATAAACTTGATTAATAAATTCAATTTGGGCGAGGCGCGGGACGCGCGAGACCGCGCTAACGAAGTTTGACGGCGACGTGTGGTTAAAAACGACGTTCGATGTTGTCTTCGATTTAAGGTGACGATTGCGGTTTTAATTTTACATCCACAATAATTCAGTGGGTCGCTTATTCTCCTATTTAAAGATACCAACCATTGCATGATGTGCAGTGGGAAGAGGAAATCGCACCTTGACCTGTCCATAAACTTTAATTGTTACATCTTCGATTGTTTATAAAAAAAATCATCGTCGTGTCCTGTTGAATGATATTGCACTTTATTTTACGACGCACGTGTCATAATACAGCGTCGACTTTGGACGTTAATTATTCGTTTTCGATTTTTCTATGAAGCGTCGTAAATCACGAAGATTTTAAATTATGGTTTGAAAATAATTTCTAGACAAAACTACAGATTTATTCTAAAAAAAATTTACTGCTTGTATAAAAAAGTATTTAAAATTCAACTTGAAGATGCACAGAAGAGAGAGGAGAAGATAAGAAGGGCAAGATATAATGAAAAGTATAAAGAATTGGAAGTAAAAGGAAGAAAGCCAAAGTATTTAGGGGAAGGCAAAACAGCAGAGGAAGAGAAGACGGTTGGCAGGTATAGATGCGGAAACGAGGAGAGGGAAAATGTTGGGACGAGTGGGAAGAATGCGAAGAAATGAAGTGGGGAGAGGAGGAAAAGAGGAAGGGGAAAGATTGGTGAGGGATGTTGGGAGAGGAAGGAACAGGAGTAGAGCTATTATGAAAGCTAAAGGAAAAGAGAGAAGAGGGTGAGAAAAGGAGAGTAATGGAAAGGGCTAAGTTTGTTATGTTACAAGAGGCAGAGAAAGGCTGGAGAGGATACGAGCGAGAAAGAAATTGGGAGAAGAACAGAACAGGGGGAGATTTAGACTGAAATGTATGGATGGAATTTGTCAGAGTATGCCAAATAAAGGTTGTTTTTTTTTACTAGAAATAGACTTAAATACTGAGACGAATATCAAAACATCGATCATAGACTACAGACCCAATGGGGACGTTACAATGGATAATAAAGATGTTTTTTGGAAGAGTAGGTAAAAGAAGTGATGAGTCAAGAGATGTGAGGGGAAGATTTTCAGAAAACTGTAAAAATATTAATAAAAGAAGATTAATAGACTTCTGCTTGTTGAGCAACCTAATAATTGCTAATACATTTTTTTAACATAAAAAATTTACAAGAAATTAATTAGAAATAATTAGAAATAATTAGCAGAAACGAAAGATCAATGATACAAAAGAAATATTAAATGCAAGGGTAAAAGGGAACACGAAATCTATCCAGACCACTACTTAGTCGTAGCTAAAATAAGGACGAAGGCAATAAAGATGAAGACAATAAACAAGAAGATGTGGAAAAATAACAAAAATAAGAAAGTGACAAGGTGATGGAATGAAGATTAAAATAGGAACTTGAAAGAAAGATGGAAAGAAATCGGAATAATGAAAAGTGCGATGGCTACAAGAAACTAATAAAGTTAAGATGATGGACACAGCTAAACAACAAGCACCTAGGAAACCAGAAACTGTCCCAAAAATACTAAAAGCACTTAGACAAGGAAAGAACAAACAAAATACGTTAGAAATAATTAAGGGAAATATTAAAGAAATTATAAAAAAATTGAAGGAATACTTCGAAGAATTATTAAAAATGGACATGAGAAAGAAACGAGAAAGCTGCAAGGAGCAACGAAAAGTTGTAATAACCTAAGGAGAAGATATTTAAGAATTTAGGAACAAGATTTGGAGATAACAACAAATACCGCGAGATCGCAAATCGTTGCGGCTGCGGGCGCTGAATTTTTTTCTAACTGGCAACTAAAACAGTTTTGCTTATAAAACATGTTATAACTTTCTGATAACATTTCAATGTTCGAAGCCGACATCGCTAACTTATAACATGTTTTATAAGCAAAAATATTTTGATAGCAGTCGGAAAAATATTTAGCGCCCGCGGCCGCAACGATTTTAACCAATCGGTGTTTTTAATCACTTTTTTAATGTTCTGTAAAATCCTGTATTGTGCCGAATGCACAAATTAATTAAACTGTCCACCATTTAAAAAATTAGCAAATTGAACAAAAAAGAAAATAAATAAAAAATTATTTAACGACAAGATAATTACGAAATACGAATTGATCTAAATATGAAACCTAGTGACAAAGCACAACTTAAAGTGGAAATGAACCGCAAGCACACGCGATTTGTTTACTTCCGGAACGATCGGCTCCCGTAAGGCGTCGTAAAGTGCCGGAGAAAAAACGCGAAAATTAGAGACGGAACCGTCGCGGGGTAGTCGAGCGGTCGCAATTAAAAAAATATAGTGCCCGGTGCATTATTAAGCGGGCGGTAATAACATAAACATCCGTTATAGTATCGGGGTAGTAAAGTGGGGCCGAGTTTAAGTTATGATCGGAGCTTCTTGAGCTTATTAAGGCGCGTATTACAAAAGCTCGCACGCCGTGTCGTAAAGCATCCTTTTTTATGGTCAGCGAGAGCGCTCCGCGAACGCGCGCGCAACACAATAAGGAGAACGGACCGGCTCCGACGCGATAAACAAAATTCACTCGCACGATCGACAACAAACGGTTTTATTTATCCTTTTTGTAATTTGAATAAAATTAATTGAATTTAAAATAATTCGAGATTGGAATTAAAAACAGGAGATCGTTATTTAGGGTCCCTGACGTAGCAGCGACGTTGAATCGATTTGAGGCATTAAAGTGTTAATCGTTTGTTGTTGCGTTGGTTCAATTGTGGTTTTGTCACTTGTTACCTGTTCAAATAATTTAGAATTTAGGCAGACGAGTTTAGAGAAATTCTCAAAATGGAAAAATCAGAGGTTCATGTTATAAAACACTTGCAAAAGAAAGGGTTGCCGCCAAAAGAATTTCATAAAGACTTGGCAGGTGTATTAGGTGAGGGTGCCAAGTTTCTTACCAAGTGGTGAAAAATATGTCTCGAGAATTTAAACTGGGAAGACAAACTCGTGAACATGCGAAGGATGCTGGACTACCAGCGACTGTCACTACCCAAGAAAATGTTAATCGTATACACGATATGGTAATGACAGATGGACGACTGTCCATTCGCCGGATAGCGGAAATTAAGAATTTTTTATGGCACTATAGAAAATATTTTAACAAATATTTTGGGGCTGAAAATGTTGTCTGCACGTTGGGTCCCACGAATGTTGACACCTGATTGGAAACGTTCTAGATTTCTAGAGTATTGCAGATCCGGATGAATTTTTTTCTCGATTCGTCACCGTTGATGAATCGTCAAAGTATGGAGTGGCATCGCCGAGGTTCTCCGCCATCTCGCAAATTTCACGTTTTGCCATCCGCTGGGTAAAGTCATGGCCGCATTTTTTTGCGACGCAGACTGAATTTTTGGAACGTGGACGTACAATAACAGGCTCCTACTATACCAACTTAATTTCAAGATTACGCGATTGTGTGATTTCTTTTTATTTCCAAAATTAAAAAATATCTTGATGACTTTGACTTTTTCTCTACTTTATCTTCGTTATTTTTTTAATATGTTGCTCCAGTGATGAAAAATTCGTTATTATTAATTTTCTGGAGGGCTTTTTTCCATTTTTATTGCATTTAGGTCGACTTCGCACGGAAACCGCGACGAAAAATCGACCACGACATCAATCGAAACAAATCGTTGCGGTCGCGGGCGTTCACAGCTTCGACACAAAATCCAAGTAAGCAACGCGCGACCAAATGAAGCGATTCAAATGCGCCCCGAACAAGCAAAATATAAACAAAAATTCGTGCATAAACAAAGGACGTACGTCGCGCTGGCTGCAGAAAACTTCACTTAGCGCCGATACGAGAAGAAGAAGAAGGCGACTCGGAAGAGCTCACGTGCGAACGTGATCCCCGGACGGCGTCCTCGCGGGACCACTAACACGCCGGAGCCGCCGCCCCATTCCCCTCGCCGAACTAAGAACAATAAACTCCGACTGATGGCGCGCAATTACACAAAATATATTCACGGTTTTTTACGGCTCCTTGCGGCGAAAGAATCGCGCGCTCCGTTCTTTTATCGTCCCGAGGGGCCGTCTCCTCGGGACGATAAAAGAACGGAGCGCGCGATTCTTTCGCCGCAAGGACGAATTGATGTGTAATTGTTTTTCGGTCGTGGAAATGGCGCCGGCGGCAATCTCCTCAAGCGGAGGCGTTTTCATTTGCGCGCGCGATCCGCGTAACGGCCGCGGAATTACGACGACTGCGAGTTCCGTTAGTTTTTCTCCTGAGAAATTCCGTGTTTTACTCGCGAGCGAAATTATCGTCCGAGGACAGGCGCGGGGGATTAAATATTGACGGGGGACGAAACGGAACGAAAACGCGCAACTGTGAAAGTAAATGTCCCGATTGCAGGTCAAATCGGTACGACGACGTCGATGGGTTGATCTAGAAGAAAAAAATTGAAAAAATAATTGAAACAAGAAAGGAAACAAATCGAAGAAATATCAAATGGTTTATTTTTCTACATAATCTGAACGTCGATGGATTTGAGTCCAGTCCAACGATGATTCCTCTGAAAAAAAAATTCGTTCAATACGTAAATTTGATGTTTTGTGAATTAAGAATCTTGAGAGTTAACTCAAAGATTAACCCAACCCAACCCAACCCAACCCAACTCAACCCAACCCAACCTAACCCAACCCAACCCGGCCCATGTCAAAACTCAATCCTCAACTCGAGTTGTTCCACGACACAAACAAAAACTTTCAAGGATTTGTCCCGGAAACAAAATTCGAAAATTTCCGACAATCGACAATTGGATCGTTGGACGATCGTTTCGTTGTTTTCACGAATTCATCAGCAAGTGATACTAAACCCAAAATTCCATTCCTATTGAGCAAGGTGCAAAATAATCATAAAAACTCACCGCGCGCTCAGCTCGTCGTCAGTTAATCACACTTAACAGTGTGATTAAGCACTGCATCGACAATCGATACAAGAAAACAATTAGTCAATTGTGACAAAAAATATATTGCATAAAATTATAATAATTTAACAGCGATTTTGTATATAATTTCATACACAATGCATTTTTTCTTCACAATGTAAATATTCATAATAATTGCATAAATAAATATCATTACCTTAGCGACGAAAATTTTTTATTTCAATGAGAATATTAACGTCATTTAAACGTCAACACTGACAGACGTCTGTAATTGTTTAGCACCACGCCCAGCACGAGCAGCACATGATGTGGTTCGCCCAGAGACGCTAATACTATCAGACAAACTATGTGCCTCATGTTTGCATCACTTGATTCAACTTCAGCGAATGTGATCTGATGAGCCCGGAAAGGCGAAACAGCCGTCATCACTTATTACGCTGAAATTTATTTTCAAATATTATATTGTTGACAAACTAAGAATATTTAACGCATTTATATGCGAACTATTACGCAACAATAGAACGAAATGACGTAGAAAATATCAGAAGGATTTGTCCGTGGAATAAAATGTGGACCATTCTGACTGTGATTTAAGCCACAGTTTCGTCGTTATAGGAATTTTTAATAAAAAAGGTTTTCGTTTCTTATTTTTTATGGTTTATGAAGCAGTATAATATTTAAGTTTTTATAAAAAAAAAAACAATGCACATAAATTCCTAACATTCATTGACCTACATTAACGTCATCTAGACGTCCCACATTCGTCGACGCTAAAGATCGCTTTGATGAAAATAAATTTTAACGAATGTATTAAGGTTATTATAACTGCTTCGCTTTCGGTGAGCTCATCAGACCACCAAACATACATCCGATGATACTGCATGCAAGCACGAGCGTCAAAGAGTTTATGAGTATCCAATCTAGACGTCAGTACCCCCACACTCTTGCTGCTACATAATTGTGATGGTCTTTTTCGACGGACTAGATAATAAAATTATAAAAAAATACTTAGATCGGAGTAGAATACAAATTGATTTTCAGTCAATATCACAGACAATGAAATTTTTAAAATTTCTCTAAACTCGTCTACTTAAATTCTAAATTATTTGAACAGGTAACAAGTGACCAAACTACAATTGAACCAACGTAACAACAAACGTCACTCAACGCCCACCAAGACGATAAATAACGATCTCGGAGCCCTCGAAGAAAAAAAAACACCGGTTTTATTTCTGCGGGAAGCGTTTTATTTTTTCGCGACGACTCCCCGATAAACATATGTTAATGCGGCCCACGTTTCGGGGTCGGGCCCCGTCGACGCCCCGCTCGCGTCCGTTTTTCTTTGAACGGCGTCTCGGCCGTAAACCGTGGCGCGACATGAAAGATGCAGCGGGCGAAGTGCCGGCTGATTGCATCTGATATACGACTTTTCGATATGAGTTATGGGCCTCCTGCGGCCGAGGCGACGACTTGCCAAAGATCGACATCAAATATGCAACGCGTCCATGTATATGTATGTCTGCATGCATGTGTGCACGTTCGTTTCCCGGGCGCAAACGAACGCGGAGCGCGGGATGAGGAGGCGCGCTCCTGCAGGACGACCGGAAATGCGGCGAAATCGTCGCCTGAATAAATACACCGAAGGCCGAGTCCGAAATCTAAAAGCGTTTTGAAATAATGATCGCGATTAACGTGTGTGTGTGTTTGTATATAATAACGCGCTGAATAATCGACGGGCGCAGTGTTCAGATCGAATGAAATATTGACTCGGATTAATAGTTAAGGATATAATATTGCGATTATTAATTGATCGGGAGTAAATGCGATGGACTCGGAGCTCTCGCTTAATTGTTAATTCATGTACACACAAACAGGTGAATTGCGTTCGGTGTTCGACGGGAGGGGGGGGGGGTCGAAATGACTGCGCGGAGCTGAAATTGTGTCAATCACGAAGTTCGGTAATCAGCCGCGATGCACAAACACGGCATTTACATTTAAGTCGATTTGCTTACGGAGGATCGGCGGAGGGGAAGGCGAGCGGACGCTAACGATAACATGTTGCCCAAAGTGTTACAAGTTGTACTGCATCGAAAATAATTGTATTAGCTCGGTTATCCTTCGGGGAAATAGGACTAAGTGACAGGATAATGCAGGCGGCGCCGCAGGGCCCCGTAGTCACGTGACAACGCGCCGCCGTCTAATTGGCGCAATCCGTGACGTCGCTAATTGTTTTACTATTGCAATTAGGGGCGCTCTCCCGGATCCGCAGAGATTTTGCGCGGCTCCCGACATAGATTTTTGCGTCGGCAACCCACTCGAACTCGGCACCCACCAGATTCTTGTGACTTGAAAATACAATGTTTTGATCAATTATTTAATGAAAATGTAAAATTATACGAAATGGCTTTGAAAATAAGGTGTTAGACCCGGATTTTAAGTCTAATTTAAGATACAAATTGATCAAAAAATACAACGTGGTCACTGGGAGTAGGAACCACTTCAAGTATTTCTGGTACAACTCTCGATCCAAGAGGCATTTTATGTGTTTTCTGCCCGTTGCTTACTCAAATTAGTTTTAAATTTCTTATCGCGGCGACGTGCACCATAGAACAGACGAATTGGTACTAACATCAAACATCCAGTTACCATTTGATTTTCTTTTTTTATACACTCGTCATAGATAATATGATTTTTCTCTGTTGTGTTAAACTTTTTATCGGCTTTTACAGTTTTCTATTTTCTTTAGACTTTAACACAACTTTTTGACTTCAACCGAACTTTATGTCAATTACACATTTCTTGTTCGAAATTTTCCCCTCTTGACATATATTTTTCTTTTGAGCATAAAATACTTGTTATATGTAATTTTTTATTTCTTCTTAGCTACGTCGCTCTCTACCTGAGTTTCATTATTTTTTTATAAAATTTCCGATCACATCGACGTCGAATGAGGGCAGACAGGAATAAAACTATTTTTCTTTATTTTTCTTCGCTGGAATTATTTTTGCTCGTTTGTCGCAAAATAAGAATATTTACTTCGTCGATGGTAAAAGCTCGAAGAAGAACAAAAGGAAAAACTAAACCGCGTGTGACATTCTTAGATTCGGTCTCGACGACATCTGTCAAAGATGACATTGACAGTTGGGAATTTTCGATTGTGTTTGGTTTAATTTTCGAAATTCTGCGAACGATCTGTCAAATTTGACAGGTAATTAACCAAAGTGTAACTTTGAAAACTTGTTTTCCATTTAAAAGTCTGACGAGTTTGAAATAAATATTTAGAAAAATTAATAAAATCGTTTTCTGACGCTTGAATCCGCCAGCGTTAATTATAATTTAATTGTAAAATGTGAATGTGAATTACATCGCCGTTTGAGGGAGTTGGGTTGGGTTGGGTTGGCAGTTCTGTTAGCCATTTCCAGATCCAGATCCGTAACGAAACATTTCACATCCGGCGAAACGAATTTCATTCCGCGATGCAATAACTTCCAGGTTCGCTTGCGAAGCGCGCTCGCGCGCAACGTCCTAAAGTATTCATTTAAATTTATCGAACGCTTCGGCGTTTTATTAGGAAAGATCAGGGAGCGGAGTGAAAAAGTTTAGGTCCATTTACAGGGTGCTAACTATCGCATTCATCTCAACTAAGCCGGACAGTTAACAAATTGACCGTCGGCGGCGCTGCGGCCGCCGCCGGCCGCTTCCGCCCCCCGACCGCCAGATATGTCCGCCCGGCGAGCCGGACGTCTTATTAACGAGATTGATTGGGGCAATTCGGGGGCGCCGCTCGCAATTATCGCGATTTACAGGCGCCCGTAAACAAATTCGACGAAAAAACGTCGACGCGTTAAGCGGGCTCGGCTCCGCCGAAATTAAGTGCCCATCGCGGTGACTTATTTCAAACGCCTAAATTGATTCTTGGATTGTTGGGGTATTCGTGCATTTCGATTAAAAAATGCGTCTGTAATACAAAGTAGTTTCAAAGTGGTCGATGAAATGAAAATATTTAGCGCTGACGTAACTCTTTAATCAAAATTGATTTTATTTCTAAAGAAATAAAGAGTCGGAGTAGTCTTAGTTATAGTTCGATTAGACTATTTTCGTGATGAGGTACATTGAGTTGGGTTGGGTTGGGTTACGATGGGTTAGGTTCGATTGGATTGGGTGCACATTTCTCAAATTTTGAATTTATGTTTTCTGCTTTGTGTTATGTTATATCATCTTGTTCATAATCATATTTTTAACCTTTAGTTTAAAAAAATTCCAAAGTCGATCAATTTCGTTAAAAATTTCACCAATAACTTCCAATACTTTGAAATAACATTTGTGGTTTTTTTTACTTTATCAATGTCATTGCTAATGAAATTTTAGATGAAACAAAATTTATGTCGTTTTACTTTAACAATGAAAGTTTAGTTGTTCTACTCGTACATTGTATCTAAGTACTTGATTGTCAGTTTTTTGTAGCTTTGTGAAACGTCAAATTTATTTTTTATAATGCGTCCCAATTCTGTTTCAAAACACAGTGCTAAGGCATAGTTCGGGTTCTCTTCATCATATTTTAATTATTTCGTGTATATGCAGTGTATAACAGTTCGGAGAAATTGTAAATAAATAACTTGCATAACATACTTCGTCATGTGCTGGCGTATTTTTTTTAATATTGCTGCTTGAGACGATTTTAAATTTTAAAAATTTTGACACGTGTCAATTTATCGCTTCGTGTATTTTTTTTAAGTTTTGGCGTTAACACGTTGTGTAATTTTTAAAAAAAATCTTTTAACGATTTTTTCTTTCATATTTTGACGATTCGTTTCGATAAATTTATTACTCGCTATATTATTGCGTTTAAATTTTGACATTATTGGCGCGTTTTTTTATATTTATGTTTTTTCATTTTACGAGATTGGCATCGTGACATTATTATTATTTTTTTTTAATTTTGGCTGTCATGCAATGAACATTTTTTTCTATATTCTCTTAATTTTTGGAAACTTTGAAGTGCATTTTTTTAGATTTTTTTGAGTTTCTCATTTTATTTTTAAAAACTGACGTCAGGGTTGCATTTTTTGCTCGTTGTTTATTATCATCGCCAAACTCAAATCAAATCAATTTCGATGACGTCGGCGCCACCCATGGTTCACAGTTCATCACTATCGTTCGCGGAAGCCGCCGACGTTACAGATTTCTGTACCGGCAGTGCGCGTCCTGTGTAATTTCGGAGAGAAGTGAAAGCGAGTGGTGGTAACGACGTGTCGCGCCGTTAGGAGGAACCTCTTCGCTTAGTAGTGTTCCGTCGTTTTCGCCATAAGCAACTTGGAAAAAGTGATTACAATAGTGCGAAGGTGGTGAAAAGAAACGGTAAGTTAAAAATTTGTATTTTTTTCAAGCTTTCCAAATTGTTCATCGTCGAGATTATTAACGTAAATTTAATTCGTGCTTTGTTCTATACGTTGACGTCGGACCTTGACACATTCCGTAGATACGTATCGGGGAACCCCCGCGAACTTTGACCATTTTTAGGGCGTTGATTATTTATTTGTAATGCATACTTTACATGTGGACATTAGCTGGTGATGTTTAAAGGCATAATTTCTAGTTGTCGCCGTAATTATCTAGTTAACGATAATGGTGTAATTAAGCATAGTTGACCTTAATGTTATCGAAGAAAACACGTCTGTGATTAAGTAAAAATTAAGTGATTGTAAATGTTTTTTTTTTTGTAATAATTTAGTCAGTTTTCGTTACGAGAACAATGCCAACATATTAAGCATTTAATTTTTTTATATTTATTTAATTTTTTATTCACGTTAACTAGTCACCTGTCACCAGTACTTCATTTACAATACATGCTACAGAATTTTCAAAACAAAAAAATCATTTTGACAATGGATTTTAACAATTCATGCCACTCACTTTGTTTCAATTCTTTAAATCGTTAATACCGTTTTCTTGATTTTTCTGGTACTTATATCGACTAGTTTGATGCATTTTCCCGGTGTTTGTGTTTTTAGATGGATCAACATGCCCTTGACAATCGTGCCGGGCAACTGGATCCAAATAATGACAAGTTTTGGCAAGTTCGTGGATTTTCTGAAAAACCAGAGGTTGGTACCGTGTGCACCGTTGGAATCGCGTTGGTTGCCACCGGTGTATTGTGTCAGTTTAAGTTTGGACGAAATTGTTGCATGAAATGCAACCTAATGCACTAAATCACTAATGCATTTGTTGTTTTTTTTTTTAGTTGGATGCAGACGAGTATTCTAAATACATGAAACAGCCGGTGAGTATTGTGAATCGACGATCTGTTTGTGATAAAAGATAAAAAGATAAACGCATTGTCAAAATATGCAAAAGAAACGTCAAAATTTCGAAAATAATTTAAAAATACGTCAACATTTTTTTTTTCATGAAATGCTAAATTACATAAAAAACCTTAAAATAGGTCAAAAATATATTCTATTGATGTTTAAAAATTCCCTAAAATCGTGAAAATTAAAAAAATATATATATATAAATTTTTAGACGATGCAGCATTGTCAAAGTGTAAAAATTATGGAAATACTCAGATTCCAAACTGATTCAAAATATCTGAAAATATTGGTTTCATTTCAACAGTTCTCCACTCCGCATTTTTTTTTTTTTTATTATTTCCACCCAACCCAACCCGACGTTGCTTATTTTTTCTACATTCTGAAAGTGTTCATTCAAATTTTGGGGTTTAGGACCCACATCCTGTCGATAATGAGCACGATTGAAAATACAATTTCAAGACACAAACTCAGCGTCTGCGGGCCATAATTCATTTCGTTTATATTTCGGCGTATGGCGCTCGATACAATTTTCTTTCCAGACACTTACAGCTCAATTGCAATAATATTTCTCAAAAAACTGTCAAGAAATTAAAAGTTGGTTTTTATCAAAATGTCAAAGTTTCAAAAAATGGAAACATGTCAAAAGTGTCAATTAGAAACGCAATAATATCGCGAAGTAACAAAAATTAATTGCGAAACGAATTGTTGACATTTTGACAATGTAATTTGACACATTTGAAATGATTTTTTAAAAAATAACACGTGGCGTAAACTGTAGAATAAATGAAAAAAATAATATCAAATTTTGAGAAGTCCATCCGTTTTAATTAGTAGAACGTTTTTCGTATTTTCAACATAAACGTAGATCCTTCATTCCCCTGTGATTTTTCATTTCATTTGAAATATTGCAAAGGAAAAAAAAAATGCAAACATTTTATTGCACATTTCATTTTTTTGACAAAACGGAACAAAATAGAGAAATAAGCCAATTCGAATTAAATTGTTTGAAATTGAAAATAAAAGACTTTAAAAGAAATTATCATAAACTTATAAAATTTAAGAAAAATTGATACAATATCGATTTGCATGTACAATAATAATATAAACAAATTTAAGACAAAATTATTAATCTAACTAAATAATAAACGTTGATTTATTTTGGATGTTTGCATTAGTTAGATCAACCAGCCCTCGACAATCGTGCTGATCAATTGAATCCTAATAGCGATGCGTACAAGAAAGCTCGTGGAATTCCAATAAAAACCATCGAGGTGGGTATTATTTTAACATTTACCTGTGTATCAACAGCGTCGTAAATTTATCGCTATGTCAACGTCACTCAGTATTACAAAAAGAAAAAGTTAATTTGAGCCAAATTGATTTAAATAGATGCCAACATTATTTTAATTTAAAAAATAGAAATTGTTAAAAACGTATTTTTTTTATAAAATAGAAACAAATTTGCTAATCAACATGAAAGAAATACTCTTCGAAATATTGACTGCTATCAATTTTTGCTGTTTATAAATACGAAACAGGTTTGACTTTACTTATTGGTTTAGCTGGACCAAGATGCTTTAAACAATCGTTCCCGACAATTGAATCCTGACGACGTGCAATACTGGAAATCTCGTGGATTGGATGGAAAACCTACCGAGGTTTGTGATGTGCAATGCACATTTATATTTTTCACTTGCTTTGATGCAAGACTAACATAATTTATAACTAAGCGAAAAATGCAATGGAACAATGTGGTTAGACATTTTTCTGTCATTTTTAACATTACATATTTTAATTTAATTTATCTTTAATTTACAACGTATGTCAGAAATCGTTATGTATATTTTAGGGTGCTATGTGAATTCCCTTAGATATCTTGAGGTACGTAATGTGTATCTATTTCTATGATTGGCTCCGATTGCCGTATTATAAAATTGTCAAATCAACGATTGCCTACTTGGTTACAACATGTAGTGAATCTTGAGAATGACGAAAGTCAAACGTTAGTTCATCATAAAACAGCAAAACTCGATATAATTAACAAACTATTTAATCGCTTTACTTGTTTAGGAGTATGCACATGCCCACAACGAAGTTCATCTAGACACTTATAGAGGTATGCGACTTAAATTAATTCATACAAGTTTAAAAAGTTATCGTTTTTAGAGCCTCCACGTTCTTCTACTTCTGAATCGTCAGGTACTACAGATTGATTTGGAACAAAATGATTTTTATTACGGCCACATTCTATCATTCTGCTCCTGATCTGGGATAATCTATTTTAGTGATTAAATTAGTACAATTTAGCATTGAGTTGTTTGCAGGTATTTCCGGTTGGGGATGGCTGGGAATTGGTTTGGGCGCCGTCGCCGCCGCCGCCACTGTGGTCGGTGTGATGGCAAGCGCTAATGATGAAGAGGAAAAGCGAAAGCGATTGAACAGAAGACAATAACACTTTGACGTTGGCTTTGATTTGGTGATGGAATTGACAGCAATATACACATTAAACAAAAAAATTATGGGTTATTTCGTAAAAAATGAATTATTTTTGTAACTTGGGCATTGATAAAATTATATCGAAAATTGTGTTTTTCTATCCAACTAAAATTAATAATTCATAAATTTTAGCTTCGTGAATATTTCGAAAAATTAAGACGCAGCAACTTGTACAATTGGACAGCAAAATAGGAACAAGATTCGCAATAGCAAATGTAAATATGCAGTAACAGGATTTATCACAAATTGATAATCAATTTCATTATAGCAACGTTCATCATAAACACTTATCACTTGACTTGTCCGATAATTCGTCGTCTTCTAAGTTAACAATAAATGGTCCCATAATTTCGTTCATAAGGTGTTCTCTTTCTATGAACATTTTTTCAATTTTCTTGCAATGCTCATAGTAATTTCACATCGTCTCCTTTTACTTGTTTTGCAAAATATTCATAAGTAACACCTTTGCATAACGAAGTGGTTTAGGTAATAGCAACAGATCTAACGTCCAGTCGAAGTGGCACATTATTTTTGTGAACGGTGTAGGAGAAAAAAATTATAAAAACGATCGGTCACAAAACCCATAAAATCAGCTACTTCTTTGCACTTACTTTAATGATTGCTTTTAAATGTATGGTCAGAAAAATTCAACTGTAATAACAATGTTGATTTAATTTTTTTTAGTCGAGCCGTTTCTTTAATACAGGCCCTCGAACACAGCCGCCTGTTACTTTGGCACCGACAGTAGGTCGCATGTTAAAAATCTTACGTCGGGTCATTCAAATTTAATATAAAGATAACATTCATAATGATTTACATGCAAAATTATCAGTTGCAATAACAACTTTATATGTTATCAGTGATAATTTTTTTTAACCACCCTGTTTTTATCATTAGTATTATTTGTTATATTTTATTTCAACACCACCACGTGTAATTCATTAGCCTCGGCAAAAACTAAATGAATAAAATGTTCAGTTCAAAACACAAAGATTGGAAGGCACCCATATTCTCATCACAAATAATTATTGTGTGGAGAAAAAGTTATAGGAACAAAATAAATTATAATTCATGGCGCCGTTGGAGTTTACAACAAAATTTACATATTTTCATAATTCACCTAAAAACTGATCAAATTTGTTTAATTAAGACTTACGTTGTCAACATTTTTTTTCTTTAATTATATTTACATTTCATTCTTAAATTTTTTAATTTACATTTCGACCTTTTATCGCGGCACGAACAATGGTGTTATGTTGAGCTCCCTATGCAGATCGGAGAGCGGCTGCTCCCATCTCTGCTCGTAATACACGTTCAACAAAAATGCAGCTTCCATGCCGGTGCGTATGGCCCACGGAAGATAGTGCTGCTTGTACGTTTCTCGATTCCTAAACGATACGAAAATTAATTCGTTAAAACTAGCAATGGGCGTCGCTTACTTGGGCTTCAAGCGCAGCGGTCCGAACACGGCCCCTCCCACGCACATCGGCAACCTGGTCTGGATGCCCTCCACCCACTTAACCGTAATTTCACCTGCAAAAAATCACCGTTATGATTGCATCGAGACCGACTCACAAACTTACCGATCATATTCGTCGGCATTTCCAAAATCGTGTGCACCAGGTCGTGCACCTCCCTGTACCGCTGCATCACGTACGCCAAGTTGACGTCGTCGACGAACTGCACCGACGTTCGAGAATCCGGGGTCACTTTCTAAAACCAGACCGATCTTCGCCTTAATGCGAAAATGAAAAAAACTTTCACTTACGTTTTTATCCAAGAACTCTACGTATATCCTCCCCAGGGTGTCTTCAGGGTACGTCTTCAATTTGTCCAGATCGACGGTTCTCGAATTGACTCTGGGTCTGCGTCGCAGTATCTCCGAACCTTCTGGCGATTTTTCCATCTCCGCGAGCATGTACTTCATGGCCTGGAAGCCTCGAAAGTATCCGTGATAACATCGACGTGGTTTTGGGCCGCTTGCTTACCTGTGGCTTCGCCCATGCAGGCGATCATTTCGGGTCGAGTGGGGTCGAGGATGGAAATCGCAGCCGAGCCCACGCCCAACAGAGCTCTTTGAAAAAACGTGGTCGGTATGTGGTTCCTTCGAAATTCCTCCTCGAAGTCATCGGTGACTTGTGTATCCAGCGTCGAGCTCAAGCGTGCGAATCTCAAGAGGCTGGGGGAAGCGCGGGTGAATCTTGACGACAACATCTGAAATTGAAATTGATTTAGATAATAACGTGGAGAGCAAAAATTATAATTAGAGCAAATTAGATAAATTTAAATAATTTAGTATAATGATAAGGGAAGCTAAAACAACGTATTATATCTATATTTTAAATCGAGATTGTGCTACAAATTATGAAAATACTAAAGATACGATGTTTGGTGTAAGTACAATAAAGAAATTTGAATATTTGGATGAAAATAATTATAAAAATGATTCAGAATTAAAACAACGTATCATTTCACGATTCATGGAACTTAGGTCATAGTTAAAAATGCATATCATTTTTTAAAACAACAAAAAAAATGTTCCAGATGTATGCACACATATGCAATTGAGAGTTACATTAAATTTGTTGTTGCAGATATATTTCGATATATACATTTTTGCCCTATGTACATTTGATAACTTCGTTATCTTTCTGCAAATTTATTTAAACCTGGGACTCTACTAGATAAGTCGTCGATTTAAATTTTTTTTTATTAATTATCTCTATGATCCACTTGGCTTTATTGATGTGTCTACAATGCAACTAACTACGTTGTCGTATAATATTTTTTTGTGTCCTTAATACTTTATCACATACCTCTGTAATCATGATTTCGATTTAACATAGCAAAGGTTATTAATTAATTAACTACCGAGTGGTATAAACGCAGGCGAATTTTTTTTTTCTTGTGCAAAGCGTATGCTTAATGTAACCCAACCCAACCCAACCGAAATTGTGGATAAACGGAGGAAGAGTAAATAGCTTTTGCAATCTAACACTGAATTAATAAAAGTCCAAAACAACAATCACATACAACAAATTTTATTTCGTTTTAAAATTACATCACAGAAATCATAAAGGAAGAGGACAGTCGAGTAAAACGGCGTTATTTCGTGACGTACGCTCCATAAAGCCCCACAATCCACGCGTACGCCTTCAAATTAAAACAGACAAGAAGCCCGACGCGCTACACATCTAAACTTTGGCATGGAACCGTCCAACTTTAAAATTTAACAAAAACACGATTAATTCACATACATATATATATGGCACTACGCTTCTATCGAGTGGGAATTAAAGCACCGTCGTTATTACACTGAGAATTACAGACACGGAACATGTTACTTACGTACAAAACTTTATGTATATATACAAGTTTTCCAGGACGTTCAGATCTATTTACAATCTACGACCTACAACTTTATATTTTCTCAATTAGTAGAAACTTGCGAACTTTCGTTTAAAACGAATCAATTAAATGCCCAATCTTATTCTAATTAATACTTAAGTTACATCTAAGTTAAATCTAACGTCCTACGACGCCGTTCAGTTCGTCTAGTAAACCTTGCACTACACGACGTCCAGCTTATTCGACTTGTCCGAGAGCGGCGCGTACGCCGGCGTAACTTCCTTCTTCTTGAACGTCACGTACGTGTAGATCAAGCTCCCGACGACGCTGATGTTCAACCCGTGGAAGTTGATCCACGAGAAGATGTAGTCGCCCCACACGATCATCCCCAAGTAAGTCACGCAGATGTTCTTCAAGCAGCCGATTATGGTGGTCGTCAGCGCCGAGTTGAAATAAGTGCACAGCACCACGCTGTACGACAGTATGAATCCCATCAGACACGATAAAAAAAACGACGTCGTGAACCAAACGTCGTTCCATTTCGTGTAATAATAGGCGGCTTCGAGGTCGCCGGTGTAAAATGCGAAGAACAAAGCGGGGACGATCATGAACAGCGAGTTGTAGTACAACAGGCCGTACTTCCCCAGCTCTTTCGAGTCCAATTTCTTCTTCATGTAAACTCCGTTCGCGGCCGTGAAGAAATCGTTCAGGAGAACGAAAATGTAGCCGTGCAAATTAAACGCTAGGTCGTTGCTCGAAGCCACTAAGGCACCCACGATCATCGTGTAAACGCTGAACTGCACGCTGAACGTGGGCTTCACCCCCAGTATGTAAAACTCGGCGATCATAGTCATTAAAATCGAGAACCTACGCAACGCCGTGAACATCGGCAAACTCAGCTCCTTCGTACCGCCCAGTCCGAACAGCATATTTCCGATGTATATCAGCGGTAAGGGCCAAATTTTCCCGAAAGTGTTCAGTTCAAAGTCGGGGAAGTTGACGATTTTCGTTTTCTTTGCCACGTACAGGACGATGACGGTGGCCGCCATCTGGCCGAGCCCCAACACTTGGAACGACGGGAATCCGAAATAAGTGAGCACCGTCTTGTTGATCACCGTGATCGTGAACGACGCGATCCCGTAGAAGAACGCCGAGGAGACTCGCTTGAACAGGGCGGTCTGCGCGCTCTCGCTTTCGCTGAGCTGCGTTCGCGATTTCATTTTCGCGCGGGTTTGTTTACCAGGACATGCTGCGAAAATTCGGTTCGGTTTCGGCGAGTTTTACGCCACGACGAAATCTGACTGACTTTTGACACACGATACCTACCCGAACCAAAACATAACCTAGTCGCGTTGTGATAATATTCGACGTCGCAATTGTCGAAATGGACATGCGAATCGACTTTTGTGAATTTTACACTTACCGTTTGTTGAAATTCTTGCTGGATACGCTGGATGTGGCCGTTTTAATTAGAATAATCGGGAACAGAAAACTAACTTGCCGACTCGTACGACGACGTAACTTCATATTTTTGACGCACTTTTTAAGTCAAGTTAAAAAACCTCAATTGTAAATAGAACGATTTATTCCAAACTTTCTTTCACCAATAATACTGGCAAACATGAGAGTCGGAAAATGTGCGAACTACTAAAATAAATTTTATTTAAAATATTTTGAGCGGGAAAATATTCAACCAATCACGCTTAAGAATATTGGTTCGGTACATTCCGAATCAGAAGTAAAAGTTATTAAATTTGTTGACAGTATCGACAGATTTTGTGTGTTTATTCCTTTGTTGTTGTATCCTGCATTACTTTCGTCTAGTAAAAACGGTAGATTTGGATGTTAAAACGGTAGGGCGGTATTTGCGATCCGAAAACGGTAGATCTACCGCTTCAGCGGCAGATCTGGCACCACTGCTTCCATGATACAGCGGCGCCATCTTCCAAATTATGTCAAGTTTATTTTAACGATGCGGATTTTGATTTGTTCAGGTGATGTTTGGTGGAAAATAAAACAAATATTACTGCGACTCTTTATGATTAAGTGATGCAGATTATTAAGGTACGTTTTATTTTGACTATAAATATGTATAATTTGCATAAGAAAAAATCATCGATCGAACGTCACTTCTAACCTCCAATTACATTGCAGTAAAGTATACAATATGTACGATTTGCTTTGGCTACGTTCATACACTGTTACGATTAATATTTGTAGCGCTGGTTATTTGTGTTTGCAAAATAATTCGTATTTATTAACATTGCATTAAATTAAGTTTGATAATTCTAAGTTCGTGCAAATATTGAGAATAAACAACTGTAATAAATTAAAAATTATGCTATCTTCAGCATTGGGAATGATTGGGGGCTTCCATGATAAAATAAACGAATAATCACGTAAATATTTATGCAAATAAAATCAACAATTAAATCGAATTGGTCGAAACGTTCAAATCACAATTTCGTTACGTCCAAATGCCTCTGCAACTGTTCTTTCATCGTTTGCTGCCTGCCGACGTCCTCGCACAGCTCAACACACCAAAACAACAGCAAAGGCAAATCGTTCTTCTGAACCCCCAAGCTCTGCAAAAGTCCCACGTCGACGCTCGGCGTCCAACACAACGAACGCGCTACGTTGAACCACCTCGTAATTAAACTCGTTATTTGCACACCCGACACCAGGTCTGGCAAGTTCGGATCGTCCAAAGCTTTCAAAATCGACGCAAGAAGTGTCGGCAGTTTTGCAGGCAATCTTCCCTCCCACTCTACGTTCCAAACGTCCGACTTGCGCAGAGTGCAATCGACGTCGCATCTCAACGTCCAATTCATCGGCAGCAGCGACTTGAAAGCGGTCAACGTGACGTAATCGTCGGTTATCAAGTTACCGCCGGTCAAGACGCAAAATGCGACTTTTGTAAAAACTTCTTTGCCCATTTCTTGAAATAACGGGCGCAGCAACTGGGACGGTTTGATCGGGTACGGTTGTCGAAATACAATCGGTTTTTCCTCGACCAATTGGCAGCTCAAGAGCCACGCGAACCACATGTGAATGTGGGCGAAAATCGCAGGTTTGCCCGTTAATTGCGATAAAGATCGTGCGGTCGAACCGGGCGATCCTTGAGCTTGTCGCACGGCCCTTTGCGACCGGTGTTCTTGTTCCGATCCGTTTATTTCGGCGGCCGACGCTTTCAATTGCTGCACGATCTCTTTTATGTGTTTCACTAGAACCGGCCAGGCGTTCAGCAAGCTGATCTTGTCGCGCATCAGCATGAGTATGGTGTATTTACGGTTGAATCCGCGGGCTAAGGAGTCTTGCAAGAGGAACGTGTGGCTTAATACGTGGCCCCTTTCGTGATCGCCGAAATACAACGGCGCGCCTTCACCACTTGTGTCCTCTTCGCAGCTCAGACTGCGAACCGTCGCTTGTTTCAGAAGGAAGGCGATGTCTTGTTGGAGCGGCGTTCGTGTCGTGACGTAGCAGCACTTGTCATCTTTGCTCATCAACGCTTGATCTAAGTTTACGGATTGGCAGGCTTCGCACCAAGGCACCGTTAAGGTGTGCGGGCCTTGATCGGCGGGGGCTTCGACGCATCTCTGCGTGCATAGGATCACACACGGGCCGTGAGTTTCGCAGAAATGACCTAAGGCTAAAATGCCGTCCATTTGACATTAACCAAACAATCTGTGTGGGTAGAATTACCAACCAATTGAAATTACGCAATTCTGAGATTAATTTACTTTTAGATTATTTTAATATTATTTCAATGTTATTTCTTATTGTGCTATAGATAATTATTTAATGATTGACAAATTAATATTAATATACAATTATGTCAACTGGTAATAATTTGACAGTTTAGAGGTTGGTCACAATGTGTGCATTGGCGCCATCTACACGTCAATGTACTCAACCCGTTGCGCAGAGCGCTGTCAATGTTGACATCTGGATGGCGCTAGTGTTGTTACCTTCGGCCACTGAAAGTTGGCAACAATGTTTGGTGCGTTGGCGCCATCTACACGTCAATATACTCAACCCGTTGCGCAGAGCGCTGTCAATGTTGACATCTAGATGGCGCTAGTGTCTTTACCTTCGACCATTGAAAGTTGGCAACAATGTTGGTGCGTTGGCGCCATCTACCTGTCAATGTACTCAACCCGTTGTGCAGAGCGCTGCCAATATTTACATCTTGATGGCGCCAGTGTTATTACCTTCGGCTATTGATAGTTGGCAACAATGTTGGTGCGTTGGCGCCATCTACTCGCCAATGTACACAACCCTTAGAAAAAAGCGCTGTTAATATTGACGTCTGGATGGCGCTAGTGTTATTGTTTACAACCATTTAAAGTTGTGTTTATCGTCTCATCGAATTTTCACATTTAGTTTGATTATTTAATCCTTTTGTGACGTTCCAAGAAGCCGTGAAATGTGCATGCTGATAATATTGACGTTTTTCTTAACAACTAAAACTTGTTTTTACGTCGTAGGAAACAAATAAATACGTTGCAACAATCGATGAATGTCGGAACACCAACACAGAAATGACCAACTACAAGGCACGAGCAAAACCACGATCGGGTGTCTGAGGTCAAGCAGGACTACGCCACAACGATGGAGTCCATCAGACGAACCAAGTTGAATTTCGAAAAACTATAGGATATGAACGTTGTGGAATTGGTCCAAATGCGTGGGATGTTGGCTCGCTATTGAGCCAAAGGTAATTTGTTTGTGTTTGATGGGGAATTTGAACTATTAATTAATTCAAATGCACTCTGCGCTGTGTCTCTTTCTGGCAAATGTTAGTACAATTAATTTTGCATCTATAACGGGATTAGTTTATTTGTTTGGATCCAACAAATACACAAAGCCGAGTTATGTTACGGCAGAGTATCTAATGCATTTGCTGTTTCATTGTCAAAATGAAATAATTAGAATTGTACATGATTTTTGATATTTTGTAAATTTCTAACATTTTTATAATTATTTGTAATTGACATTGGTTGGGATTTCCATGAATGGGCACGCATAACCTTGGAGTTGAAGAATCAGGTCGATTGTCAATATTTTTTTGGTATTAGAATGATCGGTCGAGGGCAGGTTGAACTCACACACACACACACACAGTAAATAGTCTTGACAGTTTTTTATTCATTGCAAAATATACATAAACAACATAGTTATTATTACTACTACTAACCCGAAAAAATCTACTTCTAGTTCAATGATGAAGCTGGGTGCACAAGAGTGAGACGTCGAGCTGTTGATGACTACCAATGTGAAGATTGCCAATGCCGAACATTCACTTGTTAAAGCGAGGAGTACCCAAACGCAGTACAATAACAAGTTGAAAACTCACGAAGAAGAAACTGTCAGAGGATAAAAAAGTTCCTGTCGAAATAATGTATAGTGTTGGGCAGCCGAGTGAGGTCGATGAAACGGTGTGGTCTGTGTGTTGTTGATGTGATTCCTAGACCTGAAGAGGCAGCACATTTTCGAAACCCTTCCAGCATGATTTTCCACAAATGCAAATGGTAAGTGGAGATAAAGCAGCGCAAGTGCAATTTGTTGACACAAATATAAGTTATGGTTAAAAATAAAATTATTGTATGCAAGTCAAAAAAAATTCTGATTGAAATTTTTCATTCTTATTCTTTTTGAACGTATTGTGAGTGTAAGTGTTGACCATATTATTGAAAGATACCATTGTTTCAGGCGAGCGATCCAGACATATTCAAGCAGCAGCTGCAGATCAGCGAAGAAAACCTCATGAATGTGAAAGGCAACCAAGATGACTAAACTAAGCGATGTAAGTTTACATTATTACGATGTGGTGTGTTGGATATCGTAATCTAAGCGTACCTTTTCAACCATTAGTTAGTTAGTTTATTGAGTGGGGCATTTCACCCTCAATTCCTATTCTCTTTAGATAGAGAAGGATTTTAGAGTGTTAGATTTTATCAAATTTGTCCAGCTCAAGTTTTGTCTCACCAAAGACTGAGAACCTGATTTGGTTCTCCACGCGGCAGGCACACATGATATGTTCCGCTCTCTCATCAGTTTCAAGGCATCGTACACATTTCAAGGCTGCATACTACTTCAGTTTCAAACATTACCCAGATAATGAATTTCATAATGTAGGTTGTTTCGTCGTGCAATTATTGCACCCGGAACTTGTTTGCCCGTCCTAGGGTTGTCAGACAGAAAGCATATTGACAAGGCTACGGTGGAATGAGTGATAAGTTGAATTTTTTGTGCATATGGTCCTTGTGATTAGTTTGATCTGTTAGAACCAAATTAAGTTGAGTATGTAGGTTTCCACCTCCAGAAATAATCTTGACCTATCGTCCTGCTTTGCGGTATTGCCGATAAATTCATTCATATTCTGTTGTAGGGATCCATTGATTGTTTTCTAGGCATAAATGGCATCCTTGACTGTTTGTATGTATTTTTTAGCTTGATTATTTGTCGCAGGATGCTACGCGGCTATGAATTTGTACTCCACTGTTGCACACGAATGTAAATTCGAGGCAGGTCGGAAGAAAATAAGGGCATCATAGGTAAATTCGTGTAGTATTGCGACTGTAGCTGAGCTGGTGGTGATTGTGTCGCGAGTTGCATAAATGCTTTTAGCAAGAAATCTTAAATATTGTTTAGACTAAAACTGATTTCACTCATGTACAATTGGATGAGCAGTTTACTTTAGTTTTATGTTTAGTTTTTTGATAATATAATTGCTGCTTTACTCCATGTATTCGGTGATGAATTGTGACATATTTTAACAATGCTTTTCTGTTTCAGAGTACAATCGTGCAAGGATAACCGAATGATTTGCAATTTCAACTATACTGGGTGCGACATAAATACGTGGACCACATGCCATCGTGTAACTCCCCAGAAAGCAAACGCGGAAACTTTTCGTTAGCAGATTTATTCAACAATCTTGTCAGGAACATAATTGTAGAATCTTATTCAATGTGGCCACCCTTGGGTGGCTTCAGATGCTTGGGGTAAGCGTTGCATACAGCCCGCAGGGTCTCTATGGGAATTTTGTACCAGGCTTTGAACAGAGAGGACTTCAGGGCCTCGACAGTCACGTGGAGCTTGAGGCAGGCCTCCTTCTCGAAGATGGACCAGATGAAAAAGTCCATAGGGTTCAAATCCGGTGTGTTAGCTGGCCACTCTTGCTTCGGAATGAACTCGGGCGTGTTGGCCGCTAGCCACGCCTGAGCTTTCTTCGACGTCTGGGCAGGTGCTCCACCCTGTTGGAAGGTCCAGTGGCGGTTGCCAAAGTGTGTTCATCTTGGACAATGGTGATGGCAGCCCAGACCATCGCTCCAGTCGTATGTCTATTCGGATCCAATGTTCCTGCCAGCCTGATTGGCGGCCTGGGGACTCAAGGCCAGAATCCTATCGTTCTGAGGGTTGAATTTGGCTTCGATGCTGAACAGCTTCTCGTCGGAGTAGACGGTAGTCTGGTGGACTCCGTTGGCGGCCCGTACCAGTAGCGGTTGCACCTTTTGCCGCCTACCATCCAACTATTTGTCCGACAGACCATGGTGCTTGTACGGAAAGTTGGGCAGCTTATTGGTCCATTGTGATCGATACGCTTCTTCATATGTTGACCATCTTCGGGGAGGTCACGGACATCGGGCGTCGTCCTTCGAGAAGGGTTCCACACAGCCTTCGGAATGGTCTGCCGTGCCACATGAAGCCGATGGGCGATGTCGGGCTGAGACATGTAACCGCCTTTTTTTTAATGCTCATGTATTTTTTACGATGTATTTTGTATATTAATATGAAAAATAAATTATTGTAAAAAATGCGCAGTTTCATTATATTTTACGCCTGATACATGTTCATGTGATCCTAATACAAATCCCAGAATAGTAAAAATTACAATATAAAGTTCAATTTTAGTTTTGGCGGGAAAATTACTCCTGGTACACCTCTTCGCGTTCATGTGATCCTAATACAAATCCACGAAAAGTAAAATTTGCAATTTAATGTTCGATTTTAGTTTTTGGCGGGAAAAGTTATTCCTGATACACCTCTTCGCGTTTATGTGATCCTAATACAAATCCACGAAAAGAAAAAGTTGCAATTTAACCCAAACCAACGCAACCCAACCCGGCCGGGCCGAAATCGAACGTTAAATTGCAACTTTTACTTTTCGTGGATTTGTATTAGGGTCACATAAACCCGACCCAACCCAACCCAACCCAACCCCACCCGGCCGGGCCGAAATCGAACGTTAAATTGCAACTTTAACTTTTCGTGGATTTGTATTAGGGTCACATAAACCCAACCCAACCCAACCCAACCCAACCCAACCCAACCCAACCCAACCCCACCCCACCCGGCCGGGCCGAAATCGAACGTTAAATTGCAACTATTACTTTTCGTGGATTTGTATTAGGGTCACATACACCCAACCCAACCCAACCCAACCCAACCCAACCCAACCCAACCCAACCCAACCCCACCCCATCCGGCCGGGCCGAAATCGAACGTTAAATTGCAACTTTAACTTTTCGTGGATTTGTATTAGGGTCACATAAACCCAACCCAACCCAACCCAACCCCACCCCACCCGGCCGGGCCGAAATCGAACGTTAAATTGCAACTATTACTTTTCGTGGATTTGTATTAGGGTCACATACACCCAACCCAACCCAACCCAACCCAACCCAACCCAACCCAACCCAACCCAACCCAACCCAACCCCACCCCACCCGGCCGGGCCGAAATCGAACGTTAAATTGCAACTTTAACTTTTCGTGGATTTGTATTAGGGTCACATAAACCCAACCCAACCCAACCCAACCCAACCCAACCCAACCCAACCCAACCCCACCCCACCCGGCCGGGCCGAAATCGAACGTTAAATTGCAACTATTACTTTTCGTGGATTTGTATTAGGGTCACATACACCCAACCCAACCCAACCCAACCCAACCCAACCCAACCCAACCCAACCCCACCCAATCCGGCCGGGCCGAAATCGAACGTTAAATTGCAACTTTTACTTTTCGTGGATTTGTATTAGGGTCACATAAACCCAACCCAACCCAACCCGGCCGGGCCGAAATCGAACGTTAAATTGCAACTTTTACTTTTCGTGGATTTTTATTAGGGTCACATACACCCAACCCAACCCAACCCAACCCCACCCGGCCGGGCCGAAATCGAACGTTAAATTGCAACTTTTACTTTTCGTGGATTTGTATTAGGGTCACATAAACCCAACCCAACCCGGCCGGGTTGGGTTGGGTTGGGTTGGGTTGGGTTGGGTTGGGTTGGGTTGGGTTGGGTTGGGTTGGGTTGGGTTGGGTTGGGTTGGGTTGGGTTGGGTTGGGTTGGGTTGGGTTGGGTTGGGTTGGGTTGGGTTGGGTTGGGTTGGGTTGGGTTGGGTTGGGTTGGGTTGGGTTGGGTTGGGTTGGGTTGGGTTGGGTTGGGTTGGGTTTATGTGACCCTAATACAAATCCACGAAAAGTAAAAGTTGCAATTTAACATTCGATTTCGGCCCGGCCGGGTGGGGTTGGGTTGGGTTGGGTTGGGTTGGGTTGGGTTGGGTTGGGTTGGGTTGGGTTGGGTTGGGTTGGGTTGGGTTGGGTTGGGTTGGGTTTATGTGACCCTAATACAAATCCACGAAAAGTAAAAGGTGCGATTTAACGTTCGATTTCGGCCCGGCCGGGTTGGGTTGGGTTAAATTGCAACTTTTACTTTTCGTGGATTTGTATTAGGATCACATAAACGCGAAGAGGTGTACCAGGAGTAACTTTTCCCGCCAAAACTAAAATCGAACGTTAAATTGCATTTTACTTTTCGCGAATCTGTATTAGGATCACATGAACGCGAAGAGGTGTACCAGGAGTAATTTTTCCCGCCAAAACTGAAATCGAATTAAAAATTGCAACTTTTACTTTTCGTGGATTTGTATTAGGACACATGAACGCGAAGAGGTGTACCAGGAGTAATTTTTCCCGCCCAAACTGAAATCGAATTAAAAATTGCAACTTTTACTTTTCGTGGATTTGTATTAGGATCACATAAACACGAAGAGGTGTATCAGGAGTAATTTTTCCCGCCAAAAGTAAAATCGAACGTTAAATTGCAACTTTTGCTTTTCGTGGATTTGTATTAGGATCACATAAACGCGAAGAGGTGTATCAGGAGTAATTTTTCCCGCCAAAACTGATATCGAACGTTAAATTGCAAATTTTACTTTTCTTGGATTTGTATTAGGATCACATAAACGCGAAGAGGTGTACCAGCAGTAACTTTTCCCGCCAAAACTAAAATCGAACGTTAAATTGCATTTTACTTTTCGCGAATCTGTATTAGGATCACATGAACGCGAAGAGGTGTACCAGGAGTAATTTTTCCCGCCAAAACTGAAATCGAATTAAAAATTGCAACTTTTACTTTTCGTGGATTTGTATTAGGATCACATAAACGCGAAGAGGTGTATCAGGAGTAATTTTTCCCGCCAAAACTAAAATCGAATGTTAAATTGCAACTTTTGCTTTTCGCGAATCTGTATTAGGATCACATGAACGCGAAGAGGTGTACCAGGAGTAATTTTTCCCGCCCAAACTGAAATCGAATTATAAATTGCAACTTTTACTTTTCTTGGATTCGTATCAGGATCACATAAACGCGAAGAGGTGTATCAGGAGTAACTTTTCCCGCCAAAATTAAAATTGAACTTGATCAACATTTAATGAAACTGCCTATTTTTTAAAATAATTTATTTGTTATATTAATATACATAATAAGTTCACATCTTAAAATACATTTCGGTTTGATTGTGCAGCGAAGGTGTCTCGTCGTGCTGCAGATTGAGCACAATGTGCAGCGACGGAGCGACGTCACGCTGCAGTTCACCTGCAATGTGGCGAAGCCGCCGGAATCGATTCGCATGTCATCCACATGCGGCACGAGGATCGGGTAGGTTGGGTTGGGTTGAGTTGAGTTCGGTTGGGTTGGGTTGGATTTGGTTGGGTTGGGTTTGGTCGGGTTGGATTCGGTTGGGTTGGGTTGGATTCGGTTGGGTTGGGTTTGGTTGGGTTGGATTCGATTGGGTTGGGTCATGCTCATGCGGTGTGAGGATCAGGTGGGTCGCCAGTCTACGCTGCATTTCATTTTGAATGTGCAGCGACGGTCAGTCTAGTGCTGCTCGTTCACTTGCCGATCTTGTCGGAGGTGATGGATTAGGCCACACGAACGACACGTGCAGATACCACATCGCTTGCGGATAATTTAATGTGCTGCTTCAGTTTGCGCCCGATAATGAGCAGCGAAGGCGCGTGATGTGACTCGTTCTCAAAATGTGCAGGGAAATGCCCCTGAATTCCTCAACTCGTGAGCACCTGATGGCGGCCGGTATCTCTAACGTTGGCGTCTACCCAAAAGCGTGGTGTTCGTTTCACTAATATAGTTGCTTTGCATCGTGTTATCCTCGCACGATCTTCCTCTGAAACAGAAAAGCATTGTGAAAATATGTCATAATTCATCACCCAATACATGGAGTGAAGTAGATTAACGAAATTATCTCCAGTAAAACTAAACATAAAATGCACTATGATCCAGTTGTACATGTGCAGGAAAGGTGCCCTGCCATGCAGCAGATCGCGCACAATGTGCAGCAAAGGAGCAACGTCGCGCTGAAGTACACCTCCAACGTGGCGAAGGCACCTTGATCAATTTGCATGTCATCCACATGCGGTACGAGGATCGGGCTGGTTGGGTTGGGTTTGGTTTAGTTCAAACAATATTCAAGTTAATTGCCAAAGCGTTTATGCAACTAAGTCACGACACACGATTACTAATGCTCTGTTGGTCAGACACAACTCTTAGCTTAGCTTAGCTTTGGTAAACTTGAAAATAAATATCAAACGATGTATCAGAGTCGTACTGGACTCATCAGAATATCAACGATATATCCGCTGAGGTGTATGTATACTTTGTCCACCGACCAGGAATTACAAAGCCATATCTCAAATTTATGGGTGTCGACATACAAATTAATAAAACCAAAGAAGCCAGAAGCAGTCATGTAGCCTGGGATTTAGAAAATTCCATCAAATTCTATTCTAATAATGCGCGTTTTTGATAGCATTATTTAGTTCTTCGCAGTTTGCTACAATCCAGATCGGACTGCAGAATATTACAATGAACGAAAATGCTGAAATGAGCGCATCTTGGCTGCGAAAATACGAAAGAATCTACCATATGTGCTTGTTGCACGAAAAAAAGAGTGCTGGCTCGGCTGAATGGTGTACGACCCCCCGTTGCACTGCGGAGAACGTCACTCGGACTCTGAATCGCAACCATGGCTTCAGCGTCTCCGTAAGCACTGTGCAGAGCGTCTGGTTGCTGCTGGCTTCCGTGGACGTCATTCGGTGCGGAAGCCGCACATCTCCGTCAAGAATATGAAGGCGAAGCTACGCTGGATGCACAAAACTAATGTCCTTCGACATAACCAATTTATATACAAACCGGTTCGGGAAACCCTACACATCATCAAAGCCACATTAGAATGCAACGACATGGGACACCAGACAATCACCGACGTCATTAAGAGCTTAGATACATTAACCGAGCAAACTTACTTTCGCTTCAGTAGCGAATTTTACCAACAAACCGAGGGATTACCCGTGGGAGGGCCCCTATCTGGAATTATGTCCGAAATATACCTACAACACCTGGAAGAAAACATCATGGAAAAATACCAAATGAGCTACAAAGTAAAATCCTGGCTAAGAGACGACGGTGATATCTTATGTATCACCGAATACCACAATCAACAAGATATACTTAACCGTATCAATGAACAAAACACAATCATACAGTTCACTATCGAAAAAGAAGCCGACAACAAAATCAACTACTTAGACCAAACCATCGAAAAAGAAAAACACAAACTACAATACAAGAAGCCTACACAATCAAATAACTTGATACACGCAACATCGATGCATCCCAATCAATAAAAACATGCGGCCTTTCGTAATCTCCTACATAGATTAGAAACAATACCTGAACCGAAAAAATTATTTGTAAAACGATACAGCAAATGACACTCTGCCGCAACGTAACTCGGCCTTTTGCGTACTTGTTCAATCCAAACAAATCTAATTAAACTAACCCCGTTATAAATGCAAATTGAATCGGCATAACATTTGTGCCTGAAAGGGACACAGCACAGAGTGCATTCGGTTTAATAAATGATTTAAATTCCCCATCAAACAAAACCAAACAGAAACAAATTACCTTTGATCCATTAACGAGTTAATTGCGATTTCAGCAATTTTAACTACTTATTCGAATAGCATGGAACATGTTCATCGAACAATTCGAATATTCCTCTCGTGATGTGCTCAAGATCCCCGAATCTTTGTTGATCTTCTCACGCACTTGGACCAATTCCACGTCGTTCATTCCCAGTAGCTTTACATTCGTGTAGAGTTTTCCGGAAGTCAGCTTGCTTGGTTCGCCTGATTGACTCCATCGTTGTGGCGTAGTCCTGCTTGGCCTCTGATACCCGATCGTGGTTCCATTCGTACCTTGTCGTTGGTCATTCTTCTGTCAATGTTTCTCCGTCAGCTGCTCCATCGATTCTTGCAACGCATTTATTTGTATCCTAGACGTAAAAAACGTTTTAGTTGTCAAGACAAACGTAAATATATCAGCATGCACAATTTCAAACGCGATTCGAATTTGCTAACTTACAGCCGCCGATTAAGCACTCGTTCAACGTGCTCCGCAATGGTAGAAACGGTTTTTTGGTCGTCAAAAAGATTACAAAATTAAATAAATGGTAAAGTCAGAATTGGCGATAAACACAACCTTCAAGCGCCATCCAGACGTCAATATTAACAGCGCTTTGCGCAACGGGTTGAGTACATTGATGTGTAGATGGCGACAACGCACCAACATTGTTGCCAACCCTCAATGGCCGTAGACAATAACACTAGCGCCATCTAGACGTCAACATTAACAGCACTTTGCGCAACGGGTTGAGTACATTTACGTGTAGATGGCGACAACGCACCAACATTGTTGCCAACCCTCAACGGCCGTATACAATAACACTAGCGCCATCTAGACGTCAACATTAACAGCGCTTTGCGCAACGGGTTGAGTACATGAACGTGTAGATGGCGCCAAGTCACAAACATTGTTGCCAACCCTCAACTGCCGTAGACAATAAAACTAGCGCCATCTAGACGTCAATATTAACAGCGCTTTGCGCAACGGGTTGAGTACGTTGACGTGTAGATGGCGACAACGCACCAACATTGTTGCCAACTCTCAACGGACGAAGACAATAACACTGGCGCCATCTAGATGTCAATATTAACAGCGCTTTGCGCAACGGGTTGATCGCATCGACGTGTAGATGGCACCAACGCACCAACATTGTGACCAACTTCTAAACCGTAAAATTACAACACAAATAATTTAAAATGTCTCAATTTTATCAGTAATTTAATTCAAAAAATCTGGATCTTAATGTGCGTAATGATTCTAAATTAACATAAATGAAACACTGGTTTTAAACAATCATTAGTGTAATTAATTACTTATAATAATAAACAAAGAAATCTCAGAATTGAATAATTTCATTACCATTTCAACTTCACATTCTCATATTTTACATAAATATGTAATGACTATACTCACACAAAAGTTTCAAATTAAACCAAATTCATCATGGCCATGGTTGATACGTAATAATACATGAAATAATATTAAAATAATCTTCATGTCCAAATCAACACAAGTTTAATACCAGCTATGGAACCACGTACCTTAGGATTACGAATTTTGATTGAATGCCCAATTTTAAATAATTCAATTGAATAAAACATGCAAAACATTTGTTAAATGCTTCCAGGTGACACATACCAACCTATCTTCCAATTGTGTTACGTATATAAAATAATCAATAAAACGAAATGTTCTTACCTCACAAGTGATTTAAATTAGCTCGACGTAATTCTGTCTAAAGTCTGGGCCGAGTCCCCGCCACCTTCCACATTTTCTTGCACTAAGCTGCATATTTCATGGATCGCTAAAAATAAATTAGGATATTAATTGCAGCAAACAATTTTTTTTGACAAGCACTCCAGTTTTCAGAGCTAAAAAAAAAACAAGTATGCCAGGAACTTAAAATAAATTCTTTTTGTTTATGTTGAAGAATTTTCTTTTGTCGTTTTTATTTTTTTGAATAAATACTCAACAATTTTAAATTAACACCGCTCTTAAACGTAGAATTTCAATTTTTTCCCATAGACACTTTTACAACAGATTTAATATTAATTATTTTTTTTGTTATTTGCTGGACAAACTTAAAATATTGTGCATTGTTGATTTAAAAAAGATCCACCAAATACAATAATAAAAATTAAATTGAGCCATTTGAAAAATAAAAATCTACAGTTATTTGAATTTAAAAACTGGAATTAAAATTATTATAATTTACATATTATTTATTATAAATAATAAAAATTTTCGAGTAATTTATCTATCTTACACATAAAACATAATCAACAACAACTATACCCATGACATTGATTCGAACAAACCTATAAATAGAAATGCACAATTTTTGGCCACTTGTTATCACAATTCCCATTCGCCCGTACGACTTTGATTTTTACATCCGCCCGATTGCATCAACCGCGGTCGCGATTCGACAAAACGACGAAAAGCGCCAGATCCAGCCGGACGATAATTTATTCCCCCAAGGTTAAAACCGAGCAAAACTATCCGCACGTGTATAAATAAAACTACAAAATCGGATTTTGTATAGTAGCGTCGCGGTGATCCGTTCGTCAAGAGTGATTAGTACTTTCGACGATGTTGATCATATTATTATTAACGCTGGTAGGTGTTGCCGTGGCGCAAGAATGCGTGCCCACCTCCACCACCGCCAGTGGTAGTTTCGCGCCGGCCGAGATCTGCTCCGGCCAGTTGATCTTTCAGGAGGAATTCGACGCGCTCAATTTTCAAAAATGGGGGCACGAGAACACTTTAGGAGGAGGCGGTGTGAGTGTTTGTGTGTAATTGGCGTCGTTATTTACGTACGTTTTGTTACGATCGAGTCTTTTTGACTTCGTCGTTTTGTCTTATTACACTTTGACGTTTATCCCAATGCATACAACCCACTAAAGTAAAATAACTAATTTGTTCACATTTAATCATAGAAATCATAGAAACGTACGTATGTACACTTGGTTCGAATGTCGTGACAGTCGTTACTTTCAGAACTGGGAATTCCAATGGTACACCAACAATCGAACGAACAGTTTCGTCAAGGAGGGGATTTTGTACATCAAACCGACGCTCACTGTGGATCATTTGGGTCCGGATTCTATAACTTCAGCGACCTTGGATCTCAACGGTGGTTCTCCAGCTGATGAGTGAGTAGTTTTCCAGCAACATCGAGAGGCTGTCTATATACACGACGCAAACCGTTGAGTTGCTTAGTAAATGAAGACGTTCGGTTGGCCCAAACTTAAATGGGCCAATCAAACTTCCAAAAATTACTATTTGGCACAAGGCTTCTCAATTTTATTTAATTCGTACCAAGTCAAAAACTTGCTGTTCAAATATTTCGTCGAATGCGAATTACGACAGATTTTTAGATATTTCAAGTTTCGAATAACAAACACTCGAATTTATGCTAACAATGAGTTAACCTGATGGCAATCTTACTGTATTCGATAATCTTATTTAGCTATCTGTTATCATAACTGATAATATTTTTAAATACTAGTAAATCGGAGACTGTGGTTAGAAAAATTAAATAAAATAAATTCCACAGCTGTGTGTATTTATTTTATTTTATTGGTAATTTTTTAATTGGTGTTATTTGTATTTTTTTTTGTTAAGGTGCACAAATCCCGCATTTTATGGATGCATACGGACGGGGACTCCAGAAAATGTGCTGAATCCAATTAAAAGCGCAAGGTTGCGAACCGTCGAATCGTTTTCGTTCAAATATGGAAAAGTTCAAGTCAGGGCTAAATTGCCCGCCGGCGATTGGCTGTGGCCAGGTAAAGTACCACATACGAAAATATACAGTGTGTACTATCTTAATTACAACGTAACACGAAAAACATTGGTCCCCGGCAATTTCACGTGAATTTCTACTAATTCATTAGATTTTTATTATTTAATAAATTTATCGGTGTCAAAAAATTATAATAAAGTTTACAAAATTGCAAAAAATAATAATTACGTAAAATTGCAAAAAATATATAATATCGAATGGACGTTTTACGCTCCCCTCCCCCCCATACATTGTGAAGTATTCGTTATTTTATTGTATTGGTATTAGATTGTTATTAATTTCGATAATTTTTGATGTCAACAAAATATTTACCAAGTGTACGAAATTCCAAAAAATTCTAAAAGCGTGAAATTAAAAAAAAGGATATTAAAAATTGCAAAAAATTATGGACTTCGTTCGAACTTCTTATCCCGAGATAGACAATAGAATAAATATTTGTTCGAAATAATTAGGAAACTTCTTCCTATCTACCTATAATGATCTATACCTTTTCCTACAAATTAATTCTCCTCTATTATTTTTCACTGCTATTTCTACCTCATTTTCGTCTTCTAATCCATTAAGTACGTAATTTTTAGCTATTTGGATGATGCCTCGTTACAACGCCTTCGGCGGTTGGCCAACATCCGGCGAAATCGACATTTTAGAAAGTCGCGGCAACCGCGACCTGGTCCTCAACGGACAAAACATAGGCACGCAGCAAATGGGCTCCACGTTGCACTGGGGCCCCGACTACTGGCACAACGGGTACGAAAAAACCCACTGGGAGAAGAACAACGCCGCCGGGTACAACAGCGACTTCCACCTGTACGAGGTGGAGTGGACCCCCGAGGGCATCAACTTTTCCGTAGACGGGGAAGGCGTGGGCGGGGTGTCCCCTCCGAGCGGTGGATTTTGGGAACTCGGCGAACTAGCAAACTCGGGCCTGGCCAATCCGTGGGAGCGCGAAGACAAAATGGCTCCGTTCAACCAGGAGTTCTACATCATCATCAACAACGCCGTCGGCGGCACCGCTTTCTTCCCCGATCAGGCGACGAATCCTGCGCCGAAGCCGTGGGCGAATGATTCACCGAAGGTGATTTTAATCGATCTGTCAATGTGTACGGGTTTAACGAGTTTGTTTCAGGCGTCCACCGATTTTTGGAACGGACGTGGCGACTGGCTGCCCACTTGGGGACTTGACCAAAACGACGACGCAGCGTTGCAAGTGGACTATGTTCGAGTGTACGCGTTATGATTGTGATTATTTTAATAAAAATGTTCATGTGTGTTAAAGTAATTTATTTAAAATTAAAAGGTCTCGATCGTAAACTTTCTATTGTGTTCGTTTCAAAAGTTTTAAAATGGTTCGTTAGATGAAATTTGTTTGCTAACATTTCTTAAATCCAACGGAGAAATAACCAATTCGTTATCTCTACGCTGGTCACGTCCGCAGTCTAGGGAACTCGAACGAATTAATTATAAATGTGATTAAATGTCCACACAATCATCTGATCTCTAACACAGATTGGAAACATTAATGTAGACTAATAACTGATAAAAGAAATTATTGTTAGAAGATACGATTTGCTTTTGACTGAAGCAATATAAAAAAATTGAATAGTCGAGTTAAAATATTACATTTTAACAAAACAAGGAAATATTTTAGATTTTAAAGTTTGGGTATTAAGCTTAAAGCCCAGATGGCTGGACATAAATCCTAGATCTAAAATTAAATTTGGAAAGGAAAATAAACAATGTAGGGGATGTCTTGGGAAACAATTCAATACCAAATACTAAATGGAAAGTGATCAGCATCTCTGTGTCATCGACTGATCTGATTTAGAAATCATCGAGGATTCCGAGTACGTAATCAAAAATATAATTCGTATAATAAATAACGAAGAAATCTCATAGATATTAAAAAAAATTGCGTGGGTGCTGGTTAGATCGCAGTAGCCGAGAAATAGGTCTCATTACTTTGACGCCAACAATTCAATCTGTCATTAATTTATCCTCGCACTGTGTGTATCGGTCTGCACAACCTCAACTTATGCGACTGTATAATAATAAATAAAAGCAATTTGAAACGTCAACACGTGCAATAAAATAATGCAAGTGTCAAAAAGGAAATAGTCGTGTGTGGTAGTAAACTGCAAAAAACTGCTCAAAATAAATATGAACGATTGTGTTTGGTGAGGGTCCGGATTTTGACTCCACGTATTTTGTATGAGTTCCGGCGGTAAGCGGATCGCGATAATCGCAAAGTTTTATAACACAACAACTCTAAACAATTCGCAACACATGTTGTTAATACTTTTATTCTAAACAAAAGCCCAAAAGAATTTAGATATCGAAAATTGTGGAATGTTTTTAGATTTTTGGCAATTTTTCGTATTTTAAAATATTTTAACATCATATCTTGCCGCTTCTATAATTTTATTACGTGGTAAATAATTTTTGATATTTTTGCAACGTGAGAAATTTTAAACTATTTCCTTCGGCTTCCTCTAAAATTTTTAAATTTCTTAATTTTTAAAACTAAAATCGTTGACATTTACTTTGTATTTTTGAAAAGTTTCACTCTTTTTGCAGTTTTAAACTTTTTTTTGTTATTGTTGCCAATTTTAGACAAATTCGTCAATTGTTAATATTTTTTAATAATAATTGCTCCTTGACAAGAAATTTATAATTTCTTTGTATTTTGTAGACTATATTGGAAATCAAAACAGAAAGTAAAACCTGTCGAACACAAACACAACCAATGATTTATAAACACAAACCAGGAAAGATCAAAATCAAAAACAAATGAACGTTCAAGACTCCACATTTTGTTTGCTAGAAAAACGACAAACTTGAAAAAATATATAAATTAGGTAATCCGTACATATCATTAACATATTTTTTGTTTCCTGTTATTTAAATTAAATAATGAACGTAACGTAATAAATGTAGTGGAGAAATTATTTATTGATAAAAGAAAAGATGACTCATATTAACCCCCTACGTCCCGAAATCCAAAACAACAAATTTTTCGCCTTTCAAACCCGCTGTCGGACAATCGACTTTAATTATTACAAAATTATATCAACACCCTTCAAAATTTCGATCTTATCGCCACCAAAGTGTTTACGCGCACGAAATCACTGCGAGATCCGTGGTCCCGATATTCGATAAAGCACTCCAACATGCGTCAAATGTCCGTATCGTCGATTTTTCCCCAAGGCCGATTGAAATTCTAGCTATCTACATATAAGAAGTTTTTTTAAAAAAATATCAGTGGTGTCAGTGGCTTCGTAATTAAGAGTGGTTGGTAATTTAATTGGAACGATGCTAATAGTACTAGCGCTGGTCGTCACCGTAGCTACGGCGCAACAGTGCAACCCTTCGGCAACCACGGCCAGTGGTACTTTTGCTCCCAGCGAAATATGCGCCGGCGCGCTCATCTTCCAAGAGGAGTTCGACTCCCTTAATTTTCAAAAATGGGGGCACGAAAATACCTTAGCTGGAGGCGGTGTAAGTAGGAACGTTTTACAAATCGGTTGAACTCGACAAGTAAAACATAATAAGTCACAGTCAAAACCATGATTTTTTAAAACTGTAATCGTTGCGTTTATTTTCCAGAATTGGGAATTCCAATGGTACACCAACAATCGCACGAACAGTTTCGTCAAGGAGGGGGTTTTGTACATCAAGCCGACGATCACTGCGGACCACTTGGGTCCTGATGCTGTGACTTCCACTACGTTGGATCTTAACGGTGGTTCTCCAGCGGACGAGTAAGTCTTTAAAGTTACGATCGTTAATTACAATTGGTGTAAAAATCAGTCAAAATGCAGTGGAAACGATGAGTTTTTAATTTTTGACGCCGAAAAGAATACGCTGATTAACAATCCAAACCACGCAGTTTCCATCGATCGATGTTCAAGCTCGGTTCTGATCTGATCGACTTAGACAAATTGTTCGAGAAAATTTGTGGACGCAGTTAATTTTCTTCGTTTTTATTTTAAGATGTACCAACGCTGCTTTCTATGGATGCATACGGACAGGAACACCAGAAAATGTTCTGAACCCAATTAAAAGTGCAAGATTACGAACCGTCGAGTCGTTTTCGTTCAAATATGGCAGGATCCAAGTTAGGGCTAAGATGCCATCCGGCGATTGGATTTGGCCAGGTAAGGCATCAATTTCGTCTTCGCGATTATCCAATTAAACATTTTACCCTTAGCTATATGGATGATGCCTCGTTACAACGCCTTCGGCGGTTGGCCAACGTCCGGCGAAATCGACATCGTAGAAAGCCGCGGTAACCGCGACCTGGTCCTCAACGGACAGAACATCGGCACGCAGCTAATGGGATCCACGTTGCACTGGGGCCCCGACTACTGGCACAACGGATACGAAAAAACCCACTGGGAGAGGAACAACCCGGCCGGGTTCAACAACGCCTTCCACTTGTACGAAGTGGACTGGAACCAGGACGGTATCAACTTCTTCGTCGACGGCGAAAGAGTAGGGGGGGTGTCGCCTCCGAACGGTGGATTTTGGGAACTCGGCGGACTAGCCAACTCGGGCCTGGCCAATCCGTGGGAGCGCGATCACAAAATGGCGCCGTTTAACCAGGAATTCTACATTATCATCAACAACGCCGTCGGTGGCACCGCTTTCTTCCCCGATCAGGCGTCGAATCCATCGCCGAAGCCGTGGGCGAACGACTCACCGAGGGTAAATATAGTTGATTGTGTATTTGCAGTTCATTGATTGCGTGTTTTAGGCGTCCACTGATTTCTGGAACGGGCGCGGAAACTGGTTGAACAACTGGGGTCTTAACCAACACGACGACGCGGCCTTGCAAGTGGACTACGTACGCGTTTACGCTTTGTAATTGAAATTATTTTAATAAAAAGTAATCAACAAGATTTCCTCGTTTTTTTGCCACAATCCTCCTAAAGCCCAAGTGAGTCACTTATCACTCCAACTCACCATCCTCAAAAAAACCCCAAAATGTCACCAACGACTCCTAATAAGCAAGCACAGAATAAAATAAAAAATATGTGCTCTACATTTCATGTTCGTTGAAATTTGCACTATGTCTGTGGACGGAAATATTACTGTTGCTAAGTAGACCATAACTTCCCAGGCTTACAAAAACGTCACACTGACGTTCAATTAATTCATCACAGCATAATTTTAACAGCAGGATAGATGGGCGCCGAACTCGTCGGAGCTCTGTGCACCATCCTCACCTTCACGTGCGCCGCTCAAATCTTAATCACCGTCGTCTTGGCCTTCCGCTTCTCGCACTTCCTCACCCTATCGCATTGCAACCTTGCAACCACCGCCGGCGTAATATCCGGTTTGGTCGCCGCCCCGATGGTCATCCAGCTAAAGACGGCCCAAATGTACGTAAACTTTCGCAAAATTTACGTTTCACAACCCCTCGCAATCAATTAGATCACCGCACGTCGAGCACAAGTACGGGTACACGATTTGGTACCAACGAATGGCGATCGGCGTCTGCGTCGTTCTCCACGCCGTCTCGAGCGTCATCGCAATTTCAGCGATTCTGACGCCGAGGACCTGGGACGAGGACTTCTTCAAGCACATGCGGCGCTACAACACGAAGCAGACGTCGAAGTCGTTAGTGGACAACATCCAGTGGGCGCTGCAGTGCTGCGGGGCGAGATCCTACGAAGACTGGTTCACGTTGGACTGGGAGAAAAAGATCAAGAGGAGCTATACGAAACGGTGTTTGTGTCATTGGCGTTGCGAGCAGAGGTTGTAATTTGTGGTTTAGGGGCGCGGGGAACGCGGTGCCGTTTTCTTGCTGCGCGCGCAAGGTCCTCGTCAGCTGCGAACACCACGACGTGCTGCAGCAGGGCGCCACGACGATCAACAAGTCGGGCTGCGGGCCGGCGGTGCGCAAAACGGCGCATTTGATCCTGTGGACGGAGTTCTGCGCATACATGGCTTGCATTATGATCGAGGTAACTTTATTGTTTTTATTTTTTGATGTGAAAAAATTTCTTTCCAGTTGATGGTGATATACGCTATGCAAAGGAACGTGAACAGGTGCGCGCAAACGGAACACACCGACTCGATGTTGCACAAATATTTTAAATTGTAAGTATTCCAATTTTGATTCCAATTAATAATAATAATTAAGTGCTATTTCTACGAATAATCGTTAAAATGTTTTTTAAAATTATTTTCGACCGTTATTCACTCGTATCGTTTGTAAATTATGATTCATCAAGATTTACGATTTTTATTGAAATCATTATGACATATTTATTAATTTCTTTACACCGTGTTGTAATTCCTTCGCACCGAAATGAATTCACTTCATTATTATTGAGTTGGATTGGGTTAGCATCTGTTTGTCAAATAGCTTAGATATGACGTATTGATTTATGCGTTTGTTTGAGTTTGTCGCGAGCGATTTATAACAGACCCGTTATGTTGATTCATGTATGCACCCTATTTTACGATCTAAATCCGTTAATGCAATGTGTAAAAATGTCATATTTGTATTCGCGTCGTTTGATCTATGAAAGCAAAGTGACACAGTAACGTGACCCAAGCTTATTTTACTTGCCTCCTTCCCAATTAGCAAACTCCATAAGAATAAAATTTTGAGATTTTTATCCAAACAATATTTCAAACACAATTCTCTCACAGTCAATTAATATTGCAGTTATTTGTCACTTGACACTAATGGCACTAATGAATATCAACAAGTAAACTCATATGTGTACTGACCTTTTACTCGTCTCAGGCTCGTGTTGTATGGGTCCCTTCGGCGGTGTACTTTACCGGCGGCTGTCCTTCTAAAGAAACCAAACAGGGTCCAGGGTAGGATTGTCACTTTCCATTTGCGCTAATTTTATCAGCTAGCGCAGCCTTTCTTAACTATCACCTTTATAAAAAAATAAGTTATGAATTTTGAGTTATGTATCATTTGAGTTTTTACGCTCGTTGACTAAAAACGCAGCTAAAAACAGAAAATCATTTAAACACAAATTTGTCACTTCTTGTGGTTAAAAATTACATTGTGATTACTGATGGAATTAAATGAACACGTAATTGTTAATAATAAATTGGTGAAGTTGCAAGTTGAAATTGTTTTGGCAAAAATAGTTTTACTTCAATCGTACCGAGGGATGAAATCATAAATGAAATTTGTGACATAAAGCAATAACATAAATGACCTGACGGAACTCTTTATGAAATTCGTGATTTTTTAGGGCGAAGTCGAAAACCTGGAGCAAGTTCGCGAACGAGGTCCCGACGAAGCACCGTCGCGAAGTCGTCGTGGACGACCGCAAAATTCAAGAAAAACAACCACCGCGTTAAATCAATATAAAAATATATTTCATCGCAATTAAAAACAGGAAATCTCAAAATGCGCGCGCCGTCGCGATATTTGTACAGTAACATAGTAAATTAAATTAAACTAAAATTGGCATTTTCTCTCGCTTCTATAATTACATATTACTAAACTTATTTATACAACAAATGGCAATGTTTGAATGTACAGCGAAGATGTTTTGCGGACGAAGGCCGCCACGGCGATTGGCAAGAATTAAATATTAACACTTTGCTTCAACTCTAAATACTGAAAAGGCACGTGTATAGTACAATGTTTATGTTCCACGATTAGGTGGCCGCGTCGGTGGGAGGCGCCGACTACTAAGACGGTTTCGCCTTTTAGAAGAACGGTGCTTTCGCTGCTCCCGTCTTCGGGATACGTCATCTTCATGACTCGGGTTTGTGGGTAACCTAGTTTTGTGTTGCCGGCGACTGTGTACGATCTGCTTGGGGGGACCGGGGGCGGTCGCTCCAAGTCCAACCCGAATAGGTTGCACGTCTGCTGGATTATTTTACTATCACACTTTTCGTTGGGGTCCGGAGGCGGCGTCCCGGCTATCGGTTGCGGCCGCGGCCTGGCGGTGACCCCCCCGGCGACGACCCTATTAATCGTCGCCTGCGAATTCGTCAGTTTTAATTCCTTCTCGCGTTTGATGTTCGTCCAGCGGTATCGGCTCCTCCACCCCCTCCACGTCGCCTGGATCAAAGTCGCCGATTTTTGCCGCTTATTATTCCGCAACTTCTCCAGCTGCTGTCGTATCCCCTCGCTTAAAAATATGTGCCGTTTCCCCAACGCCCAGCTGGTCGAAACGACGGTGTTTTGCTCCTTGGCTATAACGTCGACTACGTATTGTAATATCACATGGCAATCGTCCAGAATTTTTTCTTCAGTTCTGTGCAGGCGACCGAACGTCGCCAGCAGGCGATAACGGGCGTTGAACGCCTTAAATCGCATCCTATGCGGATACCCCCCCGCCATCAAATTAACCGTTTCTAATATCTGCAGCGATCGCACCTGACGCACGACGGTGCTGCGATCGAATCTGTTCGGAGTCTCTTGCGAATTACTGCGGATGCAGCGCACGAAATGGGGCCTCGCGTGAACTAAAGTTCGTAGTAAATTATCGAGTCGTGTGTGGAAATCTTGCGTCAGCGTCGACACCGGCTCGTCGCCGTTCAGCAAGTCCGCGTGGGACGTCGGCGATATTCGAAAACTGACGCCGCGCGGCACGTTCTCGACCGAGTACAGCGCCTTCAACTCGCTGCCGAACAAATGCGTCGCGAAACCGAAATTGCAATTGTGCTTGTAAAACACGGCGACCAAATCGTCGGGGACGACGTCCTTGTTGGTGTCGAGGAAATCGGACGCGTCGTAAATTACGCGGCCGGCGAAGTGCTGGATGCAGAACAATCGCGGTTCCGATGGCTTCGGATCGAATAGCCGCGAGTTGTGCTTGTGCTGCACTTTTATTTTCGCGACGTACGACTCGGCGGTGCCTCGGATCGAGCACTCGACGTCGAGCATGCTCAGCAGGCCGGTCCGCAGCGACGATATTAGATCGATGCAGGGCACGTTGTCGACGTAGTCGACCTCCACTTCGCAATTGATGCCCTCGTCGCGACACGACTCGATGCTCGACTTGAAAATGTGCGTGTTGTAAAAGTGCTGCATCGTTTCCGCGCACAGATTTATGCAGAGGTGTTCCAGCTGACTGGGTTTCGGCTCCTCGAACCCGAACATGTCGAGGATGCCTATAAAGCCGTCGGTGGCGTGTCGGACGGCGTTGTTCAGCGCGGCCATCGATTTGCTCCCCGCGTTCGTGCCGCCTATCGTCGAGGCGTGCTGGCTAGTGACCTCGACTTGGTTGTGGACCGATTCGTTCGAGTCGGAGCTGAGCGTGCCCAGGGTGGAACCTAGGCGTTTGAGGCTGTTGGCGCGGCGGACGATGGTTGCGACCGTGCGGCAGTACAACGCCTTGGCCAGGCAATCTCTGGTCATGTTGGACATGTTGGCATCGCAAACGGATTTGACCAGTTGCCCTCTGGCGTTGTGCGTACGAGACGTCAGTCCTCTGAATAACGCCGCGCCCGAGACGCCCAACAACCCCGCGACGGCGTTGAGCTCGCCGTCGCCCTTCACGTCGACTTCCAAACCCTTCCCGTCCACGAATTGCACGTTACCCAACAACAATACAGCCGCCAAGACCCTAACGACGTCCAAGAACGGAATCCCCAGCACCCCTAGGCATGTTTTCCACGCCTGGAAACTGCAAACAAAGTCAACAGTTACGACCATTTGAATAAAAACATAATTCGAGGAGTTAATCTGAGTGAAGAATAAACTAGAAAGGGAAGTTAATAAGAGCGAGAGGAAAATTAAAAGAATACTAACATCACCGAAGCAAAGAGCAATTGCCGAAGAAAGTAAAGGAAAGCAAAAACAGTACGATCACAAGGGAAGGAAATGGAGAAGCAGTGGGATATAAAATGGGTTGTGGAATAAAATTATTTGCGAAATTTTCCAAGATGTTATTGGACTTAAATTCGGAACATAATTTATGATAAGCAATAACCTGATTCATCAGAGACCATCGCCCATTAATTCTGCGAATAGTACGTTTCAGCGTCACTGTAACTACTTAATTATTACTAAATCACTAATCATGGCGACGTTTCAGCTTCACATGACTTGGACGAACCATTGGCCGTATCGATGGCCTTAATACATTAATAAAAATTTGACGAGTCCTGAAGCACGAAACAGCAGATCACATGATGCTGATATTTATTTTCAGCATAAAAGCGAAACTAGAACGGTTAGTTTACAGATATCTCAGTGAAAGTTTTTAAATATATTAATGACAATAAGGTGTTATTTTTATGATTTCTGTTCACTCATTAATTTCTATTATTAAATTGTAAAAAAAATTCGAAGTTAACATTGTCAAAGATCCAATGAATGCCAAACAAAAATATACATAAACCAAAAAAGCCAAAAACTGAGCAGAAAATAAATTAAAAAAAAACATGTTGTTCAAAAACTGCCAACATTGTCTAACACGAATAATTAAACAATTCAGGTTTAACATCTTCAAGTATTCATATTCAGTGTCAACGCATTTTATTAATAGGAATTGGTAAAAATTATATACTTTATTACTTTAGGCCACGACCACAGTTATGAAAATGCATGCAAAGCTTAAAACGTTTGATAGATGTCATCTATGTCTTGTGTACAGTTACGTGTAGATTGCGTTAATCACATTCATAGACACTAGTAAATAACTAGTATTTAGGAGCATTTTGTAATATCTAGGGTGTACGTACCGAGCGGAATCCTCCGTGACGTCCTGCCGCGTATCTCCGTGCTGCAGGTACCTCAACGTCGACGGCGAACACCCGTCCAAGTTCAATTTCGATCGCTCCTCGCTCGACAGCCCGGCCAGCATCTGATAAAATATGTGGTAGTTCTTCTCGCCGGGCAGCGGCCGTATGACGCGCGTCTGGTCAAGGAAGTAGCAGTGGATCTTGGTGCGGTACAGCGCGCCGTCCGTCACCTGCACCTCGATGAACTGGCCCTGCAACACGAAACTGCCTCTTAAAATAACGCGTTAGCGAACGCGTCCCGCCGACGTACAATCCTGCTCGACTCCGAGTTGGTCGTCGTCTTGGCGGACCCCAGCGAGCGCAACACGGTGAAGGCGGCCGCCAGGTGCTTGAAGGCGTCGGTCTCGGGTCCGCCGCCGGCGACGGCGAAGAGCTGCCGCAGGAGCAACATCGACGCGTGGCTCTTTCCCGACCCGCTCGTGCCTGCAAATCGATTCGTTAGAGAAAAAAATAAACGCGTCGACGCGATTTCACCTACCTGATAGAATGATGGCCTGCGGATAACCCGTTTCGGATTGTTGTCGGACGGCCTCCTGCACGACCCTGTTGAGCTGCCGGCTCAACGCTAAACCCCTGGTGCTGTTCAGCGTCAGGGGGTTACCAACGTCCCTGTAAGGATTTACGCAGAGGAGTATCGGGCCCACGTTTGTCTGAAGATAATTAATAGATTGATTTAATATTAAAGCAATTGCAATTTACGAGAAACTTGTGAGTGTACGCCATCTAGACGTCAATTGTAACTAAAGCTCAGTACTGCTTTATTGAACATACAAATTTCAGCGGATATATCAGGTGATGACAGCTGTTTCGCCCTTCAGGATTCATCAGATCATCAACGATAGATCCGCTGAGGTCGCTAAGTCGGAACATATAGATGGTAAAGGTTGCTGGTGTCCTTCCTCGACACCTTAAGAATGTGGTATTAATGTGAAATTAATGAGACCCACAGACACGACAGTTAGAGACTTAGAACAGAATTACGTGGCCGCAAATTCGTTACGCAAGTTAACTTTCCAGAAGACGTTTGCTTACTTTGCAACGGGGAGTAGAGTTACAGACGAGCTAGCATTGCGTCGATACGATAGCAGTTAGAAGACTTTGAAGAATTTCCTAAATCGACAAACACGGACAAATAAATTACCTCATAGGGCTGTTCAGTATAAATATTTAAATACTATGATACATATGAGGTCAGTTAAACTAGTCGAAGTTTAAGATTTGTTCTATTTAAGACTGAAAAGTGGATTTATGTAAAATGTTGACGTTGCTTTAAAAATAACATATCTGGCAAAGGGGATAATTGTAGTTCTATTGCGTTTTTTCATTCGTCTTGGACGCAAAACTTCACGGGATTACTTTTCAAGGGGATCGGTCGTCTTAACGATTGTTGCGTTGCGTCCACCGACACCAGACGACGAAATAATGGCGAGCGTGCGGGTTCCCCGCAGTCGGCGTAACATGTGTTATAATTAACGGGCTGTTAAAGGCAGCAGCGGTATGTAAATGCGCGCGGAGTCATCGTTTTGTTTGCAAGTTCACGGCCAGGCGAGAACAGGGCCGGCCGCGGGCGGCGCGACAGGTGCCGCCCAAGGTCAGCTCTGTTCAATGACCAACACTACTCACGTAAAAGTTGGAAGCGGCGAACCGAGCCTGCAGGCACTTCATGACCGCGTCTTCGGTGAGGGGGCCCTGCAGGTGGATGAGGTCCTCCAGGTCGGCGCCGGCGACGACCGCCTTGGAGCGCGGCTCGGGGAGCTGGACGGCGGGCGGGACCGCGACGGGGACTATCCTCGGCGGGATGGCGGGCTGCTGGACGGGCGCGGACACCGGCACCGGCGCGGCGGACCCCTTTATCGGGGCCGCCGGCGCACCCTGCACGTGCAGTCGATTTCGTAAGGTAACCAGTTCGGAACTGAGACTGCGCAGTCTCTGCTGCAAGTGGACGGCTTCGTTCGACGAGGATGCATCTGCAAGAAGAAAACGAACGGTGTTAAATTTTACTGAAATCCAAAACCTCGGTGAAACCCATTTACGTTGTGGATACTTGTTTTTTTTATAAATTCATTATTCCATTTTCAAATATTTTTACTTTTATGCAATTTTGATGTCGACTGGAAAAGTTTAGTATTTTTTACATTTTTCAAAATATAAACATTGTTCGCAATTTGTAATCTTATTGTTTTAAAAAAATTTCATTTTATATTCCATCCATTTGTTTTCTTTCAAGAAAACAAATTTTTAAATATTTTAATCCGGCCCATTTATTTGTCGTCTCCATCCCCGTTACGGTGCGTTTATTGTAGGTTGACATTTTTGACAATTTTGTAATTTTTTCTATTTATTTATATTTAAACAATAGAAAAAAATGACAAAATGTTGACAGCTGTCAATCTTTAAATAAAATTGACTTAATTTTCATTTTCAGATTTTGTCAATTTTTAGTTTTTTAATATCTGCAAATTTCTTTACAATTTTGTCAAAACATTTCACTTGTGTGCAACTTTGCATTTTTAGCAATTTTTCAACTTGTTTAACTTTAAACTGGAAAAAATTGACAAAACTACAATATTTTGACATTTTTGACAGTTCATCAAATTTTTAACAATTTTGTCAAACTGATGACAACATTGCACATTTTTTACTAGTTTGCATTTTTATCAATTTTCCCATTAATTTAAATTAAAAAAATAATAAAATGCAAAATTTTGACAATCTTGTCAATTTTGATGTTTTAATTCCTTGTAATTTTGACGTTTCGTCAATTTGGAAACTGTCAGACAAATTAAGGAAAACACATTTGTTGTAAGTTTTTCTATTAATTTAAATTAAAAAATAAAATTAAAAAAAAATCCAAAATTTTGATATATTCGACAATTTTTACAGTTTTAATTTCTGCTTATTTTGACATTTTATGAATTCTGTAAAAAAATAGTCAAATTAAGGAAACCACTTTTTTGAAAACGTTGCATTTTTATGATTTTTTCCATTTTTTTGCATTTTTGACGATTAGAATTTTCTTATTTAACGCATATACGAAATTTTTGTCAATTTTAATTTTTTTATTTGTTTACTTTTGACATCAATTTTTGTCATTTTATGATAATTGAATATAATTCACTTTTATAATCGTCGACAATGTCCTTGACCAAGATATTGAAATCATAAACGACTTTTATTTGAAAAGTTCTTTCGAAAAATGTCGCATAACTAAATATAAGAAAGTTCAGTGCGGACCCCTCTGCAGATTTTGTTTTGATCGTTTGTATCGCATTACCGAACCAAATGAAATAATATAATATGAGAGAAACGTGATTAAAAATCGAGTCGTCTACGTTCGTATAACATCCACGCCTACTTCGATCTTAAATGCAGCCTCCGCATCTCACAACTACGAATTTCGAATAATATCGTCGACGTTCGTGCCTCTCCGCCGACGAACAATGGATTTTCAACTAGTTACGTAACCGATATCTCGGCCAGTCGATCGGAGCACTCACGCCGGATCTAATCAACCGCGCAGCCACTTTAATTCACGAAAAATTTTCACCATGAATTCGTTGCGCGGCGAGCGATCGCACAACTTTATTTAGCGGAGCAATTAATTTCCTACCGTTTTTGCTACGAACAACGATCGGTTTTCAATTAAACCCGTTCCTACTCGGCGTACGTCCGGAACCATTTTATTTACGACGCCGTCGAGAAACTAAGCGCTCGCCGCTATAAAAAAACGTGCGCGCGTTTATTTATGTCGCTCATTAGACGACGAATCGATTCGGTGTAGTCGGTGACGTGATATTTTCATAAATTGTAGGTAACAATCACGAGTTTGGTCCGGTGTTGAAAGTGGTTTGATAACGACGACGAAACGTCGACGAAAATTAATATGTGGGACATATGCGTCGTAAGAACCACCCACACAAATAGTCGTCGACGCAACGTCGATTTTTTCAACGACTAATAATCTAGCGAAATTGATTTTACTTTAATTCCTTGAATTAATATTTAACTTAAAATGTTAAACAGGCTTGAAGAATGTTTAACGAGACCGACTTTTTTTGTAATAAATTTCGTCCTAGTTGAGAGGAAGGGGTCGAGTTAATTACGCCAATCGAACCTTCGTCCGCTAAATATCGCCTTTGTGCATAACTCAAGCAGGACGGGCGGTAAATAACGCAGCGGCATGCGCGTAATGGACTCCGAACGCGCCTAAGTGTTCCGCTGACTCGGCGCTTTATATCGGAAAAGTCGCGTGCACCGAGATCTAAAGAAGCAGTTACCACTTTTTTAACCCAATTATAGATCGGCTTTTCTGCGGAAGATGGATTGCGCGGTGCCGTTGCGAAGTCTGGTTAACATTGCTGGAAATTACTGTACGCTGTGTCTAATGAAGACGTACGATGGAACTCGCTGCGTAACTTTTCTCGGGCGCAAAGCGCTGTCCACAGGTGGACGTTTTTCAATGGGATTCTGCGGTTAATTGGTTCGTGACGGGGGTTTGGGAGAAAATCGCTTGCATGAACGCGCAACAAGAAATTTTAGTTTCGTACACAAAGACACGTGTCTGGCCATAACTCGTCATAAGAATGCGTTACGAGTTTGTAATAAAAATGCAGCCAATTTAACTTGGCAGCGAACGTGGGGCTTTATTAACTCGACCATGTGTGTGTTTGGATGGTTGAAAGAATTACATTTTAATGATTTGTTGAAATTGCGTTTGGAAACAAATCTTAATTTTGCTCGTGGGGAAGTAGAACTTCAATTTGTGTTTGGAGCAATTACAATTTGTAAAATTTGGTAGGTGACAATTTCGGAAATACTTTCGTGATTCATTTTACGTTGCTTTTAAATACAGAACTGACTTTTGTACGTTTGTCTTAAATTCTAATAATTACACAGTTAGTACAAACTTTGTCATTTATGTCATTGCCTGGCACGTTAATTGTTCTGTGTTGCAATATTCTGAAAAAAACGTCGCAAATCTTTTTGATTCAATGACTCGTTTTATTTTTAACCAGTCTTGCTCTGTTTTTAAATAACGATCTGACGTTTGTCTTAAATATTTTAATACAATTAGTTATAGTTCAACATTTGCCAACAAACGAACTTGTTTGTGTCATTTATGTCATTGTCTGACACGTTAATTGTTGTGTGTTGCACTTTTCTTTTTGATTTAATGATGATTTAATGATTTGGGTTGCGTTGTCGTAATCCCCATAATCGTTTTTTTTTTAATAACGAACTAGGTTTTGTTACAAATTCTAAAAAAATTTAAGTAATTAGTCACAATTTAGTTGTTTTATGCGAAATTTTATTAACCTATTTTTGATTTTTCTTAACGACGAATTGACTACAAGTTAAATATTTTTTATTCTATCTGACGAACCAATTTGATTCGATTTCTATTTAACCAATTTTCTAACTAACACTAAATTCTATTACACGTTCCTATAGACGTAGCGTGATTTGAAGAAAACAAACAGAACCGCATTCTTTTCCGTGTGCACAACCGAAAACGCCAATTGTTAGGAACAGCCCGCGCTAATTGAAACCGCGAGGCCGCTAAACGAAAGCCAAATAAAAGCGGTGACGTCGCCTCGTTCCCCGAACGTTACGCACGCACGGCCGGCGCGCCGAGAATCTCAATGGTCCCAAACGACCCCGCCGAACTTGGCCAGGGTAACCCAAACATATTTATTCTATTTGGGAGCAGACGGAACCAGTTCTTTTTGTCGACGTCTGCATTCTTCGCTTCGTCATCGAAATGAAGATGAGGCCGCTTAAAATTGCAGATTTATTCGGCACTACGACGTGAAGGTTACTTCGTTTTTTTGCTCTCGCGTCTCGCGTTTCTTTTCCGCGTAAGAATCGCGAGGCGGCCGTCGCGAATAATAAACAAATGAAGAGGAACCGGTGCGATTAACAGTGGCGTACTTGCAAAATTATTTTGTATATACATTTATTTATTTATATATTATAAATATTTGTAAAACCCAATCCAAAATCTGCAATAACGATCAACTCACCTCTGAAATAAAATTGAAAGATCAAGACGAGATTCGAACCCCAACCCCACCCATCCCATCATCAATGACTTATGCGAGCACTTTAATTTACACGGCGTTAATCCTTAATCCTTAACGTATGTCGATATAAATCCAAATCCACGCGTTCAACACGAACTCCTAATGTAGGTTAGTTAGATCGAATATAATCGCGATATTTATCTACAATGGCCGCAAATTATACGGCAATATTTCGCGCCAGCAAACGAGTCCTGTTTAGAAATCGGCGTGTGTCATAAGAGCGCGTTATTTAGTAATTGGTATTGTTAGAATTTGCATATGGCGACATAATTGTAGCGAAATAAAGAACGCGCCTATTAATATTTACCGTCCGTTGCATAACGTAATCGCATTAATTCGGTCGTTATATGGGCGTAATGGTTCGATTTATTGCCGCAGATTGAATGCGGCGTGTAATGATTTCGCTTTAATGATTCAGGCTGACCATTGCGTGAAGATGGGGCTCGGTACAAAATCCATATGATCGAATGGGTGGAATGTAGAATATGGATCAACAAGTAGAATAAATTTAAAAAAAAATTAAATAAAATATTATATATATAAAATTAAAATTTAATGAATCAACAAAGACGTCTAAGTTGAATTTAACGAAAACTAGAAATGAAATTGAAATCGAATTAGACCAACGATAAACTTATTGAATAAGGAATTGGTGACGCGAAATATTTAAAACTATAGTTTCAGATGATTATTACAAGTATTGAAAAGAAATTTCAGCGAATGTATTAAGGTGATGACAACTGTATCGCCATATGTGGGCTTAACAGACCACCACATACATTCGCTGAAGTTGCACCAAGTCATACAAACGTGAATGACAATGAGTTTGCGAGTTACCGCCATCTAAGACGTCTAGATGTGGTGGTCTGATGAGCCCATAGAAGGTGAAACAGCTGTTATTACTTTAATAAATATACTTTCAACAAAGCGGTCTTTATTTCCTACGGCTGCTGAGTAATTGCAAGTTTTTATAGTACCAACTTTGTTGGTCGAAAATACCTTTGCAATTATGTAGCAATAAAAGTGTGTTGATAGTCACGTCTAGATGGCGGTAATTAGTTGCTTAATTAGTTGCTTTAATTTCTAAAAAAAAAATATTTAATCGAATTTTCTCTGGCACATTATTTGTTTCTTTTCGATATTCTCTGCTATTTATTAATCGCTTCGAACTTCGATAATAAATTTTTAGATGAAATTATGTCAGGAATAATTTGCACGTGGGTTTTGATTTCATTTCAGACTTCACGAGGCGTAGAAATGGATACAAATGTTCGTGGGAAAGATAATTTTAAACAGAGAAGCGTCAAGTGTGTCGAACGTTCAAAAGATATATACCGAGTGTCGTCATTATTATTACCATCTTATTTGCTTTGCAATTGTTGTGACGTCATCGCATTGAATCGCGGCGTCTAGACGCGTCTGCGCGAATATTCTAGAACAACGTCCGTTTTACACAGCGAAGTTGCGAGTGTGCGTGTACACGTGGCCGCGGTTTCATCGTTTTCCTATTAATGTAGCGATCAATGTCAACGTTGAATTGATTGACTCAACATAACTGTAATGTATTAGAGTTAATACTTATTTCTGTTTTATATATCAATAATTATATCCTCAGTTATCTCGTTCTTGCACACACATATGTTTTTACGCAAAAACCGTCAAGGTGTTTTTCGGCCGTACGACGTTCATTGTAGTGGCGCACATGACTAAATAAAGGTGTTATATTAGACACGTGTTTTATTGTAAGCAATATATTACAATAACCCATCTCAACCCAACCTAATCCAATACAACACAACCCAACCCAACCGAACCCAACCCAACCCAACGTGATCCGATCCGATTAAACCGAACTAATACGAAAAAAAAAATGATTTTACCAGCGACAACCTACGAAGGAAAATTTCAGAGATCAGCAGCGCCATGCGATAACCTGTAACCAAAGATGATCCCAACATTTTAGCAGAATTGACAAAAAATCACTTAACACAGGACACTTTCGAACCATTAATATAAATGTATAGTACTCTTCCCATCAATTAAAAAACAAAGTTGTAGACAATTAAATTACCTAACGCTATATCTATCTATAGCGGTTTCGAAGCAGAAAGCATCCAAAGTCAGAAAATATTTTCTCAAAACGCAAAGATTCGATTTGAATTCGTCCCATTTCTAAACTATTACAGATAAACATACCCCGCCGCGTACTTTATTTTAGAGAATTTAATTATTGTCTACAACTATTTATGTGCAATTTTGTTGTATATCGTACAAGTCTCGAGGTGTGCTTTTTCGCGTTTAGCTCGCACCTTGACCAATTAAAGTGACGTTTGACTGATAGAAATCGCCGCATTCAAAGAAGTCAAAGCGAACCAATCAAATGACTAAGTGAATTTAGTTTTAATGAGTAGTCCTTTTTAATTTAATTCTTAAATTAAGCTTTATCTGCTTAAGTTTATGTGTCATAAACAAAGATTGGAGCATCGCACATAGAATCAACTTCAGGAAGATCATTCATAAACGGCAGAAACAATAAAGGACCGAGCCCCCACCAATGCGGTACACCAAATAAAATTTGACTGCACCTGAAAAGATTTTATCCAGCCCATGAGTATGAAAATTTCTGACCAAGCTAGTAGAAGTCAATCTGTTCAAACGCTTTGCTGCGATTCATAAATATTCCTACAAACTTATTGTTATTATCTATTCCCATTAATATTGAAAATAAAAAAATGCAGTCATTGCATATTTGTTCTTTCTGAATCCATATCAAGCACTTAATTAATTTATAAGAAATAAATCAAACGTATTAACGACATCCTACTTTCGCATGCTCCGCAATTACAGAGGTCTGCTTCAAGGTAACTATTTAACAGCGTCGTCAGTGTGAGGGTATTTACGCCCAGATGGTGTTAATACAGTCATGTTTGCATGACTTGATCCTCCTTCAGTGGATGTGGTAATACCATCTGATGAGCTTGAACGGGCGAAACGGTCCACCACCACCTACTACATTCGTTAAATTCCAGTTTCAAATAGTGTTGACAGAGTAGATATGAAGCGATGGCTCTCAAAATTATTACAATCATGATTTTTCATTTTGTGTTATGAAGTGGGGCCATGACACCACTGTTTGTTGCTCACCATCGATGCTCATTTTACACAAATCACGTAATAAATCGTATATCCAACTAGAAATCGTCGAGGTGTCGCGACCTTCGTCACTGCAAGCGGGGTGAAAACACGCCGTCTCTAATCATCGAATTAATACATAATTCGCCAATTACCCGCCGATTTAAGTCCGACGATGGAAAACGATACAAACGCAATTACAGCGTTTTTTGTTTTTCATAAAAACCGCGTCTTATCTGCCTCGACGTTTTTGCTCGTAATTGGCGCAGATTGCGGGAAACGCGCGGACGAAGAATCTAATTAAAATTGTCCGCGAGGCAAGTTATTAAATTTACATTAGAGTTCCTGTTGAATAAGCCGACGCTGATGTTGTGCGCGTCTCGTCGAGCTAATTAAAACGAAAAAAAAAATGGAACGCTTCGAGTTTAATGCAAACAGTGGTCGATAAGTAAATAAATCAAGGATTTGAAACGACACCTGGGCATGTCTGATGATAGTGCAATTGCGCGAGACAACACGAGACGGGTAATTAAGTGAAAATGTGTTTGAAATTTATTTGTCGTTTGCAATTATTGAATATCCAAACCAAACACTAAAATGTAACAATGATATTAAATGATATTAATGATAATGTAATGATATTAAAATCATTAATTCTTGAATATTCGAAGAAATAGAAAAAAAAAACTTCTGCGTGAAACTTGCGATAAAAGAAGAGAACAGTGAAGTTAATTATTCACAAATTTAATTTATGTTTCGCAAAACGAAATGCAAAATATTTTTTTTATCATTTAAGCTAAACACGAGACATAAACAGTTTAACTTGTGAGCACAGCTCGGTTCAGAACCCATCCAACCCGATCTAACAGAACCCAACCCAACTCAATCGAAGTCGACATCAATCCAACCCAACGAATCGTGCGTCAGTTAGTTAGTGATAAAGAAAAAAAATATTGCAAATATTTACAATTGAATATAAATGGAGAAAATTAAATTGAATTGAATTAAATTAAATTAAACAAAAGCACTGAAAGTTGAGCTGTCAAATTTAATTAATTTAATCGAATTAATGCAATTAAAATATTTTTTAAACGCCCATTTAAGAAATTAACGATACAAATTGTACGACAGTGAAGATAACATTTTTAGATCCCAATGGACTTGTTTGCAATTCGTTATAGGACTCTGAGGAAATTTATTACTTGCCCCATAAACCTGTTTTTTGTTCCCAGTTTTTATCTGGGGCGAGATAATTTTTATGCCCCGTTGACATAAAAGTTGTCGCTATTGTCATTGTCATAATTGAAAGAATTTAAATTTCCTCCTTTAAATTTTTTAAATTCCCTCTTTGGTTTGGCATTCAATTTTCAGCATTTAAATGTTTTCTTCTGTGTCGGAGATTTTTACAACAAATCGTTAGTTAATTTAATATTGAAGGTTAATTAAAAATTTCTAAATGGATGGCATTTCCTTTAATTAATGTCTTGGTGGAAAAACATGTGGACTTAGTTTACGGGCTCCGAAGAATTTTTTTTATAATCGCAAATACAATTATCGATCGGCTCTTTTCCGGAAGATGGAACACGAGCAATTATGACGCGACATACGTAGCACAATTTTGTTGGAGAATAAAATCGGCTCAGTGAAGACGGCGGAGGATTTAGCGTCGAACTTGAAGATCATGGCGCCATGTTAATTGATCCAACAGATTTTGCAAAGTTGCCAACAAAACGGGGAGATTTAAAATTCAGTGGGTGCCATTACAATCTATTGTGCTGTGACTTAAAATAAATAAAATTAATAAGATGAGCCACGCTGGGGTGCACCAAATCTAAATACATTCGGAGAAAATTTAAATAAAAATTGCAAGTTTAACAAAAGCACTAAAAGACGAGTTGCCAAATAAGTCAGTTAACCTTTGGTTAACGAATCTTTTCATTCTCTCATGTATCTTTACAATGCACGTCATAGGTCCTTTTGCTATTCAAATGTTATGTCTCTGAGATCGTTAGGTTCTGGTTCTGGGGGTGTCTTACGAACCCGTGGGCACTTCTTCCCATGTGCCGATAATCGGAGTAAATTTAATTCAAAATGTGATGTGTAGTTTATTGGTTAAATAGATAATCGAGCGAACGTAGCTTATGTGATGAGTAAGATAGGCCGCCTGACCTATGATGATTCGATGCATTGCTAGCTCGTCTGTAACTGTACCCGTTGCAAACTAAGCATACGTTTTAAGTACCCGCGTTCTTGCTGATATGACAATGTACCGTTTTCTAGATATGGAAAATGTGATGAGAGAGAACCATCACTTCCTTGAGATATTGGTTTCAAAACGTTTTCCTCTTTGATATATACAAATGTTCAGTTTAAAGTTTCATAGCTCTAGCTGTAATCGTTTGGGCGTTGTGCACGCACAGACATACATACAGATTGACAGGCAGGCAGATCGCCAGAGAGACAAATACAGACAGACATACACAGACAGATAGACACAGACAGACAGATACAGACAGACAGACACAGACAGACAGACACAGACAGACACAGGCAGGACACACACAGGCAGACACAGTCAGGCACAGACAGATACAGACAGATAGAGACAGACACAGACAGAAACAGACAGAAACGGACAGAAACAGACAGACACAGACAGAAACGGACAGAAACGGACAGAAACAGACAGACACAGAAAATATAAGAAAGTAAAAACGTGAGAGAAACAAAATTACACGTCCACGCAAAGCTGCGAAAGAGACGAGCAAAGAAAACCGAAACCTCGTAGACGGGCGCGCGCCGGCCGGCGGTGCACCAGTCATCCAGCAGTAACGGCCGACGGAGCTAACCGTTTCGTTCGCTCGTCCGTCTCGCTCGCCGCGATGCGAAACTTTCTTCGCGGCCTTCGCCCGCGAATATGTGTAACTCCTTTTAAAAATATCCGTTCCCACAATCTCGTTTCGCGGCAATAACTCATTAAAACCGCAACAAACACAACTGGTATATCTTGTACGCCATAAATTACGATTACTATTCGTTCCGATACGGATCTTAATGGCGGAGTATAAAGTTTTATTTGCCTGACATTTAAATACCGCCAACCTCCTCTCCGACAATAAAACTCAATTAATGGCGCCGGCCGTACGAGTTTATTTCGTACGGAGAACTCGAAACGATCTCGGGTTTATCGCGTCGTTATTTCGAGACGACGAAAACGGATATGACGATGTCAACTGTTGTGTAACAGTAACAGAATCGTGCTGCAAATGGCATGGATGCCAGCGAATTTGTTTAAAGAAATTTAAAAAACAAGATAAAGCAAATTAATTGTTGCGTTTAACGTACATGGTTGAAAATTCTGGCGTCACCTGGGACCATTTTTGTTTCTATTTTCATAAATGACCTCGCGGACCATTGCTTTGGCTTTGATAAAACTATTTTTATCTTCAAGTCAACATGAACAAACATTTTTTTATTTATTCATCATTAAATTTTAAAATTGGGTTTGACACCTTGACCATGTCATCTCGCCCTTAACATCTCAATCGTCAAAAAATTCAATTTCTCTAATAGATTTCGACGCAACGCCTCGTTATCGCCATCATCATCAAATTTCATTGCAAAACGCGTTAACAACAATCGAGTCCACCACACGACGTAATGAACGCCGTTCGCCTGCCTTCGCTCAAACAAAAATTGAGTTATAAATACAAGTCACAATCGGCGATGTTTCGCCGTGCGCATAAACACGGTTTAGCAATAACAAGTCCGACACGAGCGGCCGTAGATTTTAACTAGCATGGGAATCGAATTAACCGCCTCGCTTCTCCGCAAACGGATTGTGAAAGTTCAACGGCGAGTGAGGCTGCGGTCGACCCGACATCCATGGAAATATCCACGGAAACACCGGAGCGCTGCTTTATCCCGGCGCGCAGACGTTCGTGTGGCAATGCCCGCGACTTTCTACCCAACGCGTTTATTAATAGACACGTAGTACGTCCGATTTATTCGACACTAGCGAATAAGTTGCGCGTATCGGGCGATTAACGAGGCCGGCCGTGATTGCGACGTTTGTTTGCGGATAAACGTCTTAATTGGGATCGCGTTGGCGAACGGCGAGCGAAAAATCCCCGGACCGGTCGAGGCTGCTGCCAGGATACGAGTCGAGGGAATCGGAATAAAAGATTAGGCCGGCGGAGGTCATGGAAGAGTACTTGGAAAATGCGAACGTTTATATTTTTTATGACAGAAGTAAAATAAAGCGGTGAATAAAAGATGAGATTTTAGATTGTTTTAAGTTTAAGATTAACGTACAGGTCAAAGATATAAATAAAATTGTGTGAGTATACAAGAAATACTCGCGACGAATGTATCATAGTTACAAAACTAATAATTACATGAAAAATAAAAATCAATTATAAGCGACGAAGATCTCCATTTCGTCACCAGCAAGCAACCAACACACCTGACCTGTAGCGTTAATGCACATGATCAATTAAAACGCGTTTAGGATGGGGAATGTTTGGGGATTGTTTTAAAAGACGCACGAAAGTGACTAAAGAAATATTTTGTTCTTAAATTCAATTTAAATTATTTATCAATTAATTAGTGTCGTTTAGATACAAAATTGTTGATAGTACAAAATTAACGGACTTAATGTCATTAAAAATTGATTTTTTGTCGGAGTCAAATTCCACGAAATTTGTTAATAAATTTTCAAGTAATAACGTTAAAAGTGTATTGGTCATCAAACATGGGTCGTTGAATATTACTTTTAGTTGTAATTGTATGACTTGTTGGTATACTTTGATGGCTTACATACTTGCACTTGCGTTGATACTTCGTTTGGCAAGAATAACAGTTAATAAGTAAGCTGACTTAATGTCGTAGTTTAAACCAAAACAAAATGCAATTGGTAAATGAATAGATGGAGATGTATATCTCATCACTAACCGAAACTTTAAAATCGGCGTATGCCTATACAAGACAATATATGTCAATCTGTAATAGTTTAGAAACAGCAAGCGTTCAAACTCAAACTTTCGCTTCTCACGAAACATTTTTAAGTCGCCGACGCCCAAACTGTACGAGATATATCAAAATTTCGCAATACAAAAGGTTGTAGAGAATAAAATTTTCTAACGGAAACCTCGCGGCTCGAGTGCTCACTCACATTACACTTATTTCCAACATCACATTTACTCATTCCTGCTTTGAGTTTAACGGATTAACCGAAGAAAAAAAACCAACGCCGAACGAATCGTGCCGGTCGAACTCGGGCGTTCAAATTGATTGATTCGCGGGAAAATGTGGCGCGGCGAATCGCAGAAACTCGAAAAGGTCGGTTGCGTCAACCGAATACAGTTAGAGCGAAATTGCAAGGCGGCATAACCAATTACCGAAGATGAAGGGTCTGAATGCGGCATTCACGGTACGTCGTACGTAATTGCGGTCGTACCGCTTGTGTGTGTAATTACGGCGCGATCGCGGCGAATGCGCGCTGCCTTAACGCAATTATAATTAACTCTTTGAATGGGCGACGGGAGAGCTCGCGGATGGCGTCGATACGGACGCGCGATTGTCCGCGGAAATTTATTAGCAAAAATCGTTAATTTAACACAAACGTACGTTTAAGAAAGAGGCGCAATCGGGTGATTTCATCGAACGCGAGCTCAGCCACCGGTTGGACCGTGGAACCGAACCGAATCGAACCGACCAAATTAATTACTTCGCCTCCTAAAAGAAATCGTTTAAATTTTGAAATAATATTCGCATAAATGTGGTACATCCATCGACAATTATGAAGTTTAATTCAATTAGTCGGGTTTACTAGCGAGGTAATTAAAAACGTAAACGTCGACGCGTACGAAACGCGACGCATTTACTTTCTTCATCGGCGATCCGATGCATTATTCATGCGACTTCTTTACATTATTCATACGACACGTAACTTTCCGCCCAAGATTTGCATTAGTCATAAAATCACATGTACAGAAAAAACGTGCGCCTAATCGGCGAACGTTTGAATTAATCGCGCAAATTAATTTCAAATTCGCATGGATGTCACTGAATGAGTAATTAGCTACGCGATTTTTAGTTGTACACTTCGTGTTTATTGCTGATGGTTGGCTGTTACTACCACAGGATTGTTGGTGCAGGGGTTTAAGTGCTCGGTTAGTAATCGAAGGGATGCGGGTTCGAATCTGGGTCAGGCTTTTAAAAATTTCAGATATCATGTTGCAATGAGTTAATTCGTAATTGCTCGCGATTTTCTCCTAATCGTTTATAACAAATGCTGGCGATGTTCTCCAATCAAGGAGGTCAAATTTAAATCGACCAAAACCAAAAAGATAAAAATGATAAATCTATAAATTAAAAGGCCATAAGGAACAAAACCTCGAATTCTAAGATAACTGCAAGCCAAGCCATATAGTAAGAGGGATATAAATCATCAACAACCAATAGTAGAGGAAAAAAAACAAAGCAACTTCGTCAAATGTCAATGAAGATTGTCTAGGAATATCAATATCAAACCACAACAATCAAAGCAAAAAGTCAAAGACTAAAACAACTTTGTGAACGTATCCAAATCCAACGTCAACATAAACCAAATACCAAGACGAAGATAAAAAGGACCAATAGCCGAAAGACATAGCTCAAAACAACTTCATCAACGCAAAACAATCGAATTTCATCCAACATCGAATACCAAAAATAATATAAATCCATAAATATCAAAATTAAGTTCGAAACGACTAAACCAAAAAGTCAAAGACTAAGACAACTTTGTCAACGTACCCAAACCCAACTTCAACAAATACCAAATACCAAGTTGAATTATAAAGCCATAAATTCCAAGACCAAAACAACTAACGTCAAAAGGTCAAAGACCAATGACACCTAATCGAACTTCATTCAAAAGGGCAAAGACTAGGACAACTATAGCAATGCAACCCAATTCAACTTCACCAACTCTGCACAATCAAATTCATCAACCCAACCCAACCCAACCCAACCCAATTCAACTTCACCAACTCTGCACAATCGAATTCATCAACCCAACCCAACCTAGTCCAACATCGTATAAGTCAACCACAAACACAAAATCAGGTTCAACTTGTTACCAGATGCTACACCATTTTTTTTTATTACATTGAGTTGTCGGTGCTCTTGTCAAAGAATAGCAAAGAAAACCGAGAAGCGAAACTGGACGCATGTTAAGGGATGAGTACTTAGAGGGAGGTTACAAACCTTTAATTCTACTAATTGACAACGCTTGGTTTGGTCGTGACATACATACAATGTGACTAAAGACAGCGCTTCATTAATGTTGACTGCGGATGCGATTCCGGTCAAGTGTAATTCTAATCTAATACACTAACGAACACAAGTAGTTTTTAAATTAATTCTTTGTGAATCAACCACATCATTTCTGCACATTTCCGCTCTAACACCTTGACCAATAAATAAGGATTGCAATAAAAAAATTGCAGTTGAAATGAAAACAGGAAAAATCAATTAATACAACATCGGTATAACAAATAAAAAATATTCAATTTATTTTTATTTTTCTTATCATTTTTAATATTTTTCTTAATATTCCCTAAAAAATATAATAAATCAAACGAACCCAACCCAACCCACCCTAACGTGGCCATTCAAATAATTGACAAATTTTTAATATTACACCAAATTTGTTGGCATTCGTTGACATTGGGTTTATTTGCGTTTTCATTCTTATTTTTTGTAACCCAAGTCGCCTAATTAATAACTAAAAATATATTATCAACAAATTAATAATCTCCCAAATATGCAAATTAGAAACCCCTAATCAACCTAACCTGAACTCGAGTGGCCATTCATCCTACCCCACAATGGAAAATAACGACCCATTAACCACCGCACGACTCTATTCATAAGCGACATTCAATTTCCTACAATTACCTCGAAACGGTCGCGAGTTCTTCAAATTGCGAGCGATTAACGTTTCGCGCCGCGGAGGCCGAGAACCGTTAAAACGTTGTCATAATTGAACCGAACGTGCTATTAGTATTCAAATAACACCCGATCTTGGTGGAATGCAGTTGGGATTTTAAAACTATAACTGGGGTAATTACCACCAAGCTACGTTTACGGGACTGAAACGTTGGTAATCGTCGAAATTAATTTAAGTGCTTTTGACTTTTATTTCGAAAATGAAGAATTGGGTTGCAGCGATTTATTTATATAAAGCAACGTATTAGGACATATAACTAGGTGTTAGTTCGTAGTTTTAAGATATATTTAGGCCGTAAATTTTAAATAATTTAAATAATCAAACGGTGGTGCAAATATAAAAAAAATAAATTTTATTGAGTTATTGGACTCGGGTCATTAAATCATATAATCGGAGAGATAGTTTTGTTAAAATCAGATTTGTTAAAATCAAACGTTGCTGGCATTTAATTAACCGCTTTTCTTGTTTCGTTCTCGGTGTGAATTGAAAACAAATAGCAAACCGAGAACATTTAATCGATTTTTATTTTAATTATCCTTAATTTTGCTCGCTAAAGGAACGCACGTTAAATATCAAAATTGCGTACAATTGCACAAGTTGTTAATTAATTTTAATATGTAGGCTAAACTTGCCAACTAGGAACATTTTATCGATTTTTACGTCATCCTTAATTTTGCTCGTTAAAGGAAACCACGTCAATTTCTGTCAGGCAGATTTAAAATTAATAATTCTACAACGTTAAAAATTGCATACAATTGCACACCATGTTAATTTCAATATGTAGCTTAACTTGCCAACCTACAAATTCACGTCGTTTCGCGTTAATCCTTCACTCAAATTTACGCACATAATCTCGGATCGTAAACATAAAAATTTGTCCGCTCCAACCGAACGCAATTCAAAGCGTCCGATCGCATTAACGTACGTAATCCGTAGAGCGGCGGCGAAATCGTGTTATGTAAATCGGGCGACGATATAAAACATGGCGCGGGCAGATTCACCTACGGTCCATTGTCGTCAGCTGTGATCGAAAATCGACGACCGACGTGTAATTTATCGCGCGGCACCGTTTGTGGAATTAATGTCACGATCAGAACTTGTTCCGCTCGTCCGCGTCGCTTTGTACCCGGTTATTACGTTTTAAGTTTATAACTCGTGACCGGCCGTTTTGTGCTTCTTAGAAGGCGGCGGCCGGACGAACGACAATGTGCGCGGTTCGATGGAATGCCGACGTTTTGAGCGCGTCGGACGAGCGGTTGCATTAACATATCGTGGACGACAGAAATGCATCGCGGACGCCAGGACTAATTCAACAGTAATTCAGTGGTCTATTTGAAAATTCAGTCATAAAATTCAAGAAAAAGTGGGTGTGAAGTTTTACATTTGTCAATATTAAAAAAAAACCATTTCTCTCGCGTAAACTCAGTGTGCCGACGTCCAAGGATTTCTCGCGAACGCGGCTATACTATAACCTTATAGGCACCGTCGCCGATCCATCTAATTTGCAATTAAACGAACAATTACGCAGAAATACGCTCCGCGATGGGAGATAATCTCCGGTGGAGAATGGCGCAGCAACGCAAGGAAGCGAAGCTCGCAGAAAACGACGCACGAGCGTACAAGGCGGCGCAATGGAAGTGTGCGGAATATCATGAATATCGGCTCGTTTTCTTCGCATTGTGCGCTCAATGGGAACAATGCCGGCCGATAAAAGGAACGAACGGGCGCGGAGATATCGGAGTTCTCGGACGTCTGCGCGAATAATTAATGCCGTTCGATAGAGCAACAATAGTTCGGCTTCGCTGCGCCGCGTTGTACGCGAAAATTAAAAAAAGAAAAAAACGTCGAATGGGAAAAGTTATTAGAGGCGGCTTTGTTTATGGGGTCACGGGTCGTCACGTTAACGGCTGCGCCGTCGGGTTGGCAACCGTGAGGTAATTTTATGGTTTTAAAGATAATCGAGTTAAAATTGTGCGGAATAAAGTGATGAATGCGTTAAAAACATTAACGAAGAAATGTTTTTTTGCTAATTAATTGAGTAAAAATAAAAAATATTTAAATAATATTTCGAGAAGCGATACACGGCTTAGTTGGAAATACATTTCAGCGAATATATGGAGGTGTTTCGCCCTCTATGGGCTCATCAGACCACTACACATATATTCGCTGATGCTGCGTCAAGTCATGCAAACTTGGCAAGGAGTTTCATGTGAGTATTACCGCCATCTAGACGAGGGTATCCGCGTACTCTTACTGCTACATAATTGAGTCTAGATGGCTGTAAACTCACAAGTCACTCAACTTTGCATGACTAGATGATGCAACTTTAGCTAATATATGTATGGTGGTTTGATGAGCCCATAGAGGCCGAAACAGCTAAAACTTACTTATTTCGATTTAGACATCATTTGAAAATGTTTTTACGGAAGGAACAAATTAACAAAAATGTTCGATTAAGTGGCAAATTAAAATTCACAACTTTTTACGAAGTATTAAAAAAACATCTATTAAAATTTTGTTTAAAGACAATAAGGGACCCAAAGAAAATCAAATTATTTACAACTTACAACTTTGAACTAAAAAAAAACTTTTAAACATAAATCCATTCAGCACTCGAAACTACAACACCATAGGTTTCCCACCATGTTTTATGCAACTCTCATAGAAATATCGTGCATGCTATCAATTTCGAACAATACAACACGTGAACTGTTAACCTTTCGATGTGCTTTAAATATTATTGTGCAATTTGCATGTAAATTATTTCGACGTATATGTAACTAAGTTACGCCATTAAATCTGTGCACGTGTACAAATTTGCATGATTGAAACGTTCTTATCTACGCCGATGCATGAACACGAGCATTAGTTGTAACTACGTAACTATTCATTGGTGTCGTTATTATATAAGAAGAAAAAAACGACCACGTCTATAATTTTAAGATGTGGTTCGCAATTACGTCAGTGAATTTCAAAGATAGAAATACTTGTCAGGGGCGTGTATTAAAATTCGCAAAGTTGTGACAAAAAAATTTAATCGCTTGTAACCCGCGAGGATCAATATATAGATGGCCTTGATTTTCAACAAAAATTGTTGCTACGACAATTTAGTAAGTCTTTAAATATCAAAGTGAGTGCATATCGCGAGACCACGACGTAAAAATAAGTTACGAGCACGAAATTTCAGCTCGAAATTTACGTAACGTCAAAACGGAGGAAACAAGACCCGTTTTTGGGGTTAAAATTAAAAGTTAATAAGTTCAACGCTGAAATTAACAAAAATGTCAAAATATCAAAATGATTACATTGTTCAAATAGTCAGAATTCTCAAAAATGCAAAAATTGTCAAAAGAAAAATATATTTCGAGCAAATTTTGCAAATTGTCCATTGGGCCAATTTTAATATTTCTTTATTTTTGACAACTTCCACTGGTCTGACATTTACGACTTTGATTATTTTTACAATTTTCACATTTTTTGATTTTTTTTTTGTTATATTTTAGGCAATATTTGCGTGTTAGAGAAATTTTGCAAACTGTCCATAATGCCAATTTTAATATTTCTTTATTTTTGACAACTTCTACTTGTCTTACATTTACGACTTTGATTACTTTTACAATCCCGACATTTTTTTGATTTTTTTTTGTTCTATTTCGGCCAATATTTGCCTTTTAGACAAATTTTCCAAATTGTCCATTGTGACAATTTTAATATTTCTTTATTTTTGACAACTTCCACTAGTGATTTACGATTTTGAGTATTGTTACAATTCTGGCATATTTTTATATTTGATATTTTGTGACAATTTTAATATAATTGTTAAAAGTATTAAAAGTTAAAAGTAAAACACGTCAAACTTATTCACAAAAAATGCAAAAATTGCTTAGATTCAAAACTATTTCAAATTTTCAAAACGCAAATTCGAATTAACAGAGCGGTCAAAATGTCACAATTTGTTACAAAGTTAGTATAATTTGCAACAAATGACAATTAAATGAAATGTACGGAAACATCAAAATTATCAAAAATTACAAATGTGTATAACTTATCCAAGGTTGAAGTTTATATCCAACTTAATCATTCACACACATGCCATTGAAACGAAGATAACATTTTTGTCAACCTGCATGTATTTGCGCATTTATGTTGGGTTGGGTTGGTTCCAATTTGTGGTCATGATTTTTTATTTTTATTTGTTTTTATAATGTTATGGGGTTTTGACTCAAATGTAATGGAAAATTCAATATATTTAAAAACTCAGATTCAACAACTATAGAAACATATTTTTGATTACTTATCTAAATGCATACAAATTATACAGTCAGTTAAAAAATTAAAGAGCCAAAATAACATATGTCAAGTTTAATAATAAAGACAACTAAAGCAACGTAACGTATCATACCTGGGTTTTAAATTAAAAATTTTTAATTGTAAGAATATGACATTTTAATATAAATTTGAATATTTTTCTGCATAGTCACGAGACGTGAAACGACGTTTGCATCTGGATTTTAAATCAATTTGGAAACAAAGTGCACGTGACATTTGGTGCAAATGGAAATATGGAAATTTAATCATTTCCTCCGTGGAACGACTTTGATTTGGAAATTTTATTAATATAATTATAAAATGTCAAAGAGAGCTAAAATGGCTTATTGCATCTGGGTTTTGAATCACTTTGCAAACATAACAATGGAGCGATTTGGGGCATGGACATTTTGATTAATATAATTATAAAATCATAAAGGGAGTTAAAACAATGTATGATATGCGGGTTTTAAATTAAAATCTAAACATAGAAAAATTATCGATGATTTATCGTTGATTATAAAACTATCTTCGTTTCAATGAAATGTGTATGTTCGACTAGGTGAGTGGTTTTGTCCTGGCACAAAAAAAAACTTCAACTTTGAATAAGTTATAATCATTTCTGTTAATTATACCAAATAACTTCATAGATATTAAGACGTCAAGCCGGATAAAATTTGATCACAAATCAGGGGATATAATAAATGAACACGATATGAAAATATTTACAAAATTCAATCGAAAATGGAAAATTTCACGGTGATTTATCGTTGATTATAAACTAGCTCAATGAAATGTGTATGTTTGAATAGGTGAGTGGTTTTGTCCTGGCACAAAAAAAAATTCAACTTTGAACGGGCTACACTTGACTCCAGACAAATTTGACAAAAAAACGCGAAAAAAAGAAATGTGCACCATTCTGAAAAATCTACAAAATTCAATAAATTCATAAATTTATCGTTCATTTCAATTGTTAACTTGGTTTTAATGAAATGCGTATTTGAAAATAAGTGAGGAATTGTGTCCCCATATAAACGAACTTGAACCAGGAAGAAGTCACAAATTCCTATTGTGGTCAATGGCCATGTAATCCAATCAAATTTGACTAAAAGCTGGTGAATGTAAGAAATAAATGTATACGGAAATATCTGTTAAATTCGAAAATGTGTTTCTTGTTGTCTTCGTTTGAATGGAATGAAGTTATCGAAAAGATTTATAAATAGTTTTTCGGAGAATTTATTTTCAAATTATTTTACAAATTCGTTGGCAATATTATCGACACGAAATTTTGCCAATAAGTTGCAGGTTTTTAATTAAAATAAAATCATTCCGATTGAAATTTTTATTCAACGTCGCCTACTGAGTGGACGGAATATTGTATTGATTATATTTAAATAGTTTTGTTTGCATTAGCGTCAAGTCGTGTCGTCTCGTCTACGTTCGAGTCGTCATATGATGCATCATATTAATTTTAATTTGTTTTGCGCCCTATTGTGAAATCAAAAGGCAGCCGTCCCTGGTAATTACACAATTTTTTACGTTTGTTTATTTGACCGCTCATTAAACTTTGGTGGGTTCGATAGATGTTTGAATATGGTGAATAATTGGCAATGGTGATGCAACGAAAATTTATTTTTTCTTAGATTAGTCGTTGTTTTCAGGATCAACTACGAGGAAGTAAATTAATATACGTTTGTGTAAGTATGAAATATAAATCGCTCTAATTAAAATGCAAATTAAAACAAATTAAGAAAGAAAACACCAACGTAACGTAGGCCGTTCGCATTAATTCTAATTTGCACTCGCCTTTGTGACAAGATCCCAACGTGGAAATCACTTTTGCAACAACAATTGCGCGCAAAAATCCCACCGATCGCCCGCTCCGATCTAAACGCTCCGGCAATTAGCCGCTAATTACGCGACCAACAGGTGCGCATTTTTAATATTAATTTTCATTTCGCGCCGAAAAAACGCAATTTTACGCTACACGATTTCCAATTAATGCGATCGTGATGAGATGAATCGGGCCCGGAATTTTTTCCTCGCGCTCGCTCGACCGCGCTCCGTTTCTTTCGCAAGTTAATCCAAAACTCGTTCGGCCGCCGCCGCACCAACTGCAACCGACACCCCTACGGCGACCGCCCCGGAGGAACGGGCAACACAACAAAATGCACTAAAACAGAACACGCGGACCGTCCTCTCTGTGCGCCGCGCAGACTAAAACACACGCACCTTGGAGTTTTTTCTCGGTCTCCCAGAACTTCTGCAGCTCGGTGAAGTACTTGTCCAATATGAAGACTTTTGAGAGCCCTAGCGTAGCCATCTTGAGTCAGGGCTGGGACGCGCGTTCGGCCATATTTCAGACATTACACCACACAACGAACACTCTCTCGCGGACTCCTCGCAGCACTGAGTTGTCTGCAGCCCGCTACCTGCGACCTGGTCGTGTGTCCCTCCCCGCGCACCTGTACTACACCTGTAAGGCCGTAGAACATTCGGGATGCGGCAGGTTACTTGCACCCGTAGGGGACCGGAGATCGGTCGGATCGCGTTTTGAGAAACTTCGGCTATCCATTGAGACCTGCGCCTTTTTCGAGACCGGGAGCGATTCGTACACTAAAGGCATTCAATGAACCTGCGAATACGACGCTCGAATACCAGAAATTCCGACCATGTTTTAAATAAAACGTTTCAATCGTAAGATTTTGAATGCGCCAGAAATTCGAAAATTTCGCTAACATTATATATTTAGCAAAAATAAGGAAATAATTTGCAAGACAAGAATGGCCTCGACATCGAAAATAATACAAGGTCGGATTTCATTCATGGCGGACACTAAATTAAATAGAACATGAAATGGGGTTCAGTTTATGTACAGTCATGTCCAAATGAGATGACACAGCGCTAATAAATGGGGTATCGGGGCATCTACTTCAAAATACGAACGTGCCCAGTAACAGCACTCAATTGTAAAATTGTTTCTCTCAGATTTAAGGAAAAATAATTCATTTAAATTTTTTATTTTTGCAATATTGTTTGTGTCTCAACTGATGAGAGCTGTTTCGTATTTGAGGACTCATCAGATCACCAATGATACATGCGTCGAGTTAAGCATGAGTTACGAGGAATTTGTGTGCGTGCATCAACGCCATCTAGACGTCAATACTCATACACTCGAGATGTTATGTGATCGCAGAGGTTTGTTTTGACCGACTAAGACATTCGATTGTCACATCCTTTGTCCTTTGTTAATGGCTGCAACACATGACTCGTATGTGTATCTAATTGGAGAATTGTGATATTCAGTAGCAATGTCTATCAATTAAATGATTTATGATCGTTGTGGGAAAAAAGAAATTTATTGTGAAAACTTCACTAAACGTCAAAATTGTAATTCATCGTCTGCTTGTTATTGCCAAAGAAATAAATGAAATAAATAAGGAAATTATATGGGATCCGAATTTGTAAACTTAAACCGACCAACGATCGTCGATTAAAAATTACTCATAGCCTACCTGAGATTTTTTTATTGAATAGAATTGAATAAAAATGGTAAATGACAAGGAAATTATTATTGATCATGTGGTTTCTGTGTTAATTAATTTAATACAAAAGATGTTTATGTAGATATTTTCAGCAAATGTTATGGATTTGTTTATAAGTAGAATTAATTAATTAGGCCTAAGGAATACTTTTAGTCCATGGTCCAACATCCCAAATTATTTTGCGCAAATCGTTGAAAACGGTTAACATTTATAAGTCGGATAATTTCATTTAGAATTAAAACGTGCAAACCGTGAAAACGGCAAGGAAAATTATATGGTTCACTGTTTATAGGCTTATCTTTGCAATTATTTTTCAGAGAATAAGGTTAGGCAATATTTTTATCGGCTTATATTTGGCACTGTTGTGCAGATGTATGTTGGACACATAGGTTGACGTATTGGGTTGAGTTACCAGTGCTCATTCCTTTGTTATTCATTTACAAGTAAACGAAATCTGTAATTTTTTCCGACGTGATCTTCATGATAATTCAAAAAAAATCCACAGTTCGTTTATCGAACTCGGAAATATTTCTTTTGTTTGATAGATTCAAAAATATGAGCAAGGTTCCTCACGTTCCTCATATTTTTACAGATTTAAAGACGCGTGTGTTATGTAACAAAAGTTACATAAAACGACCATAGAATTTTAACTACATTTTTATGCAAAGCTCGAAATTTTGGTAGTCGCTTAAAACGATTTTTTTTCTATGGCGACGCCGGCGCTTTCTCGTATCGAACCCACCCACCCAATCGTCCGACGTTCGCGCGGCGTTTCGTGTAGTAAACGTCGTTTTTGTCGAAATTTCTCCGGCGACATTCACGCTCGGAGATATTCAAGACATTCCGGCGGCGGCGGCGGGGTCCGGATTATCCACCTGTGCAGGTAGTTGCCGGGCATGCGCGCAGCGACGCGAGCGCGGGCCGTGTTCACTACACGAAAACCTGTTTGCAACCCTCGCCGCGGCCTAGACTTAGACCAACGTCGAGTTTGGTCTCTGCGACCGGTCGCCGGGATCGCCGAATTGAACGAACGGGTCGGAAATTTGCGTTTGTTTGTTTCGTTAAGCAGGCGATTTACCGTTGGAGGCGTTCAGAGTATGTAAAGTCGATTGGCGATCGAATCGCACAAACGCCGAATCCGATAAAAAATTAGCAAAACAAACGATTATATTTAGCGACGGTGACTCAGGAGAGGTCAACGTTGGTTTTAACGTTCAAGGCTTCACGTGACTGATTCAAGCGTTTTGGCTTTGCGCGTTTTTTTTTTTTTACTTGGTCGAAAAATGTGTAATTTATGCAATCTTTATGAATGCGACTGCTAGATGGTTGCGATTAAGTCGCGTCCTTCCGCGTCGCTAATGGTGTTTTCTGGGGCATTGCTTGCGATGTTAAAATTCGAAATAATTTCCTGCGTCGTGTTTGTATTTTAATAGGCGGCCATTAAACCTCGCTGTAGTGGTAATGAAGAGCGTGTTGTGTCGGCGGACGTAAAGTTTGTGTAATTAATGCCTTCGTTATTTTGTGTAATAGAAATAAAAATTTATGGGATTGGTTTAAAAAGTAGTTTCTCTTATATTTAGTTTTTGCTTAGTTGCTTAGCAACGTTTTATTTGTAATTCTGAAGACAACCGTCGGGAAGACTACATACAATAACGTAAAAACTAAACTAATAAAAAAAACTAATCAAATACTCTCATCGTTTTCTAACGTTTCTTTTATAGCCTTCCTTGTTTGTCTGTTTGCTCAAGATTTTTGTCTACATTTACACAACTTCCTGTTTTCTCTTACAAAATTTTAAAATCCTTTAAATCTTTTCGAATTTCATTAAAAATTATAAAAAAAACGATGGCTATGTCGTCTTTCTCTTTACAACGGTGCTGTAAGACTCCAAGGAGTCACGATGTCTCGTCTTTATGTTATCAAGTAGCCCACTGAAACGCCGGAGTCCAACTGAATCACATATGTATTTTATTTGGTAGTTGTTTCTGCAATACTTTTTTCCCAATTTCTTGTAAAAAAAAAACTCAGTCAGGTTCTAAACTCGTGACGAGTCAAAAATCCACACTTGTGAGATCGCCAATACCATCGTTCCCACATTTTCCATTCCAGCAACTCGGTCGGTGTCGTTAAGTGTAGTTAGTTATTCCATTTTTTTATATTTTAGTTAAAAACACTTGATATTTTATAAATCCTTGTCGTCGCGATCCCGACGTACATTAAACCATGTATTATGTGCAAATCGTTGCCCTTGCGTCGTTTTGCTCTCGTCGCCGAACACGCCCTGCGAGCTTTACAAGGCCCGCGTCAAATTGAGACTAGACCACACGCATCTTGCGCCCAACCTTCCGGCAGATTAAATTCCACCGTCTCCTGTACGGTTAGTTCAATTTTTACTATTCGCGTGCGAGCGCTGGTTACATTTCGAACATTGAAATACTTGTTTTTAAACAATGTCCTTACAATAAATACGACAATAAATGATTGTTGTTATACAAATTGTATTCAGTGGAAAATATACAGGTTATTAATAATTCTGACAAAGTTATTGGCGTTCATTATTACAGATAAGATTATATAAAAGTTATAGATGGTTATCAACCTTATAGATATTTTATTGGGTACAGGGTGTATCCCAACCCAACCCAATCCAACCCAACCCAACCCGACCCAACCCAATCCAACCTAACTCAACCCAACCCACCCCAACTCAACCCAACCTAACTCAACCCATGTTTTTTTAAAATTGTCAATATTTTGACAATTTTAAAAATTGTCTTACTTCCAGGAATTGAAAAATTACCGAAAATTACAAAAAAACGCAAAAATTGATTAAAATGTCAAAATTATAAACGAGTTTGTTCGTTTCTTCAAAATTCAAAGAATCAAAAAAAAATTCAAAGTGACAAAATTATCAAAATTGACCAAAAAAATTTTTTCTTTCAAAATTTGAAAAGTACTAACCCCGCTAAAAAGGCAAAAATGTAAAAATCCTTTGTTTATGAAACTCCAAAAATTTCAAGCACCGCAAAAAGTATAACATTTGAAAGTTGCTGAAAATGCAAAAATTGTTTGTTCATTTGTCAAAAATTCAAAGAATCAAAAAAATTTTCAAAATGGTAACAATTTTAAATTTTTTTTCAAAATGTTTCAATATGCAAAAAACTACAAACCCCACTTACAAAAAACAGACATGGGAGGTACCATCTTGTTTATGAAACACGAATAAAAATCTTGATTTCTCAGAATTTTGATTAACAAAATTAATGAATTAATATCAAATCCGAAATCTTAAAAGCTTGTAGGCTTTCACCGCCCATTACTCCATAAAGATGTATCTTCTTTATCGTCTTTCATGTAATCCTTTAGATTTTTATCTTATATAGTACCTTTACGTATTCGAAATTTGTCGTTATTAGTTTTAATTTTAGAAATCGTTTTTTGAACAATGTCCCTTGACAAATTATTTGGTACCCTTAGCTCTGGCAAAACAGTTGACGTATCTTTCTTATTATTGTATTTTTTGCAACGAAAACATTTTTTAAACTTAAAAAATAACTTTAATTATCGTTAAAATATGAAATTCGCGTATGAAATTAATATCGTCCAAAGTCGATCGCCCGTCCCGAGATTAACGAATTAATAATCCCGACCGGCGCATAATCGCCTCGTAATAGGTAACTATAACACGTGGGCAGTTACTTAGTACGAAGCTGCCCACGAGCGCCATGCATTTAGAAATACACCTTCGTATTGCTTTTCAATGCATTCGCTTGCAGGCTTACACCGGCCGCCTCCCACGCGCGCGGGTTTCGTTTTGGTTTTGTTGCCGTCGTGCGACGGCGGAACACAATGCACATCGACTTTTTGCGCCGCGAACGCTTCCATCGGAACGTAACGGCGAGTCGTCCTGTTTGCCCTTTGTTCGTATCTATCGGAATATTAAATTCGAATGTGGCGATGGGATAAATGTTTCAAGTAACGTGGGTGTGGATTGGGTTGGGGATCAAAATATAATTTCAAAAGTTTTCAAAAACTTTAAAAATGACAAACATCGAAACAAGAAATGTAATTTTTGGCAATTTTTGTAAATTTAAATCTGTCTTAAAAACAAACAAAATATATTCAAAAAAAAACATAAAATTTACAATTTTTTCAAAATTTTTAAGTTGAGTCAAGTAAAAGTTAAGTAAAAAATAGCAAACATCAAAACAAAAAATTTAAAAATAAATTGGCAAACTCAAAGTAATGAACTGACGATGTGAATCATGTGGTTTCCTTCTCTAAAATAAAATATGACAAATGAACGTTGGCCAACGAGTAATTAAAACTAAATCTACGTATTTTTATCATTTTTCGTGGAACCAGTACATCAAAGTGACCTGCACGACTATTACATTTTATTACATTTCTCATAAATCAATCATTCTAATCGATAAACCGGGCTAAGTTCATCCCATCGTATGTTCCCTTACAAAATTATTCTCTAGCCTAAATCGATTTTTGTAATTTTGATTTTTTTTCAATTGGTACACATTCGTATATTTTTATTTTCATCAATCTATTTTTTTTTTCATTTTTAGCGACTAGTATTTTCACATCTTGTAATTTTAGACAATTATTAACAATTTTTGGTATTTTTCTAATTATTATTTTATTGCGTTTTTACCAAAATTATGAATTGACCATTTTTGTCAATTTACACTTTTTATAATTTAGTAGGTTTTAGGTTTTATGGCAATTTTATCAATCTATAATTATTGTCAATGTTTCACAAATATCTTGCACTTTTCGTGGAACCAGCTAATTGTAACGTACATCGCTCATAAATCAATCATTCTAATATATAAACCGGAAGACGCTCACCATCCACTGGTACTCTTACTCCATTTTTTCTAAAACCCAATAACTCAAACCTCAATATCTTAGTCTCTTTTAGCTTATTTTCATGCATGATGTGCACAACAACGCGAGAAAAAAATATATTTTCGGCAGTTTTAAATTTGTCCTTTTCTCTTAACTATTTAAAAACTATCGACATTTGTATTTCGAAAATGCGTTCGTTCGTTTGACTCTAAAAAAATACAAAGCTTGAATGTGGCACAAAAGCTCTTAATTACTTATCCGTCGGGATTCACAAAGAACTAAGAACGCAACTCACTCGATACCACTACGAAGAGAAAGTACCGTTAGAAACCAAATAAAAGTTAAAAACGTGGCGATTTTTTTTCCCCGAAAACGAATCTCGTCTCCGACGAATCCGCCGTTCCGTTATTAGGCACTCGTCGAACCCGAACGTAAAAAAAAATCAAACCGTGACATATCCCATCGAGTCTCCGGCGTCCACGTTCCGTGCGCCGTAGCGATCTAAGGAGCTAGACGACCCACATTACTTTCGTGATTTGTTCATCTCTGGGTGTGCAGCAGCCAATGACCTAGCACACAAAGGCTACCAAACCTGCAACGTTACGTTCTCTCCGCTCGTCGTCGGAATCGAGAGATCGCTGCATTCTACGCGTTTGTATCCGTTGAGCTCTATCGGCGGAAACTTTTACGAAATTTTATTCGATCACCGATTTCATTTAAATAATTGGGAAATGATTAATAACGAGTTAATGATGAAAGCTTGATTCGAGTACACGTCCTGGGCGGTTTCATTTATTTAACATTTATATGATTTTCAATGTCGGCGAACGTCGCAGGCGCAGAACTAACGAACAACTTGCATTTTTTTTTAAATCGCCACGTCCTCGGAATCGACGTGATTCATTATTGCTAAGGAACTGCAATTATGGAGCTTGAAATGTGTAATGGTAGATTATGGGTATCTCGTAACCTTACACGTCAAAGTAACATAAGACCTTAGGTAATGTATACTTGTGTTATTTTATGAGTAATTGAAAATATAAATCTGGTTGTCTCGGACGGACTAACGTGGAACCGTACGGTGGTTGGTAATTAATGTGCATTTGCAAATCCCTGCATTTGTGCAAATTAAATTAAGTGTGATTCGTTTTGAACGGGGGGGAATATCGTTCCCATTTTTTATTTATTTATTTTTTTTGTTATTATGATATATCAGCTCACTAACTGAAAATAAAACGATAACAATAAACGAGTAGCTAAATTGTCAAGAAATTAGTAGACACGAATTGGGTTTGGGGGACGTTAGAGAAGGAAACTATCATAAGTTTCACATCGTCCGGTTTACACGTTAGAATGATTGATTTACGAGTTTTTTAAATCGATAGTAAACATTTAAAAAAATGTAAATTTTATTTGTTTATATGTGTCATTGTATTTTGTTCGTTTTTGTTCAAATCTTTGTCATCTTTCCTTCACGTCGTGCCTTAACGTCTAGATGGCGTTACTGCCCCCACATGATTACATGGTACGAGAACGAACTGAATAACTCAAATTTACTCCTATTATTCATAAATATTCGATTGTGTTCGGTCGTAAGCGACGCAGACGCAGAAATCCCGATCGCGTACATTCTCCGTCGGCGACGTAACACGTAAATGGGCATTTATGAGTTTCGGTCATGAATTTTTCATGCGCCGGCCGGAAACCGTCCGCATAATTGAAACGTACTGGAGCTTAATCAAACGTGACGAATTTGAATGAGCACTTTGGCGATTCCAAGTCGTCGCCGTTTTGTTTAAGTCGCGCGCACGCGTTCGGAGTCTGCGCCAAATTGGCGCCTCGTGGGTTTTTTTTTAAATGACACTTACGTACTGCTAAAAATTGGCACAAAGTGTCGATTGGGAATTCAAAGAATTCATTTTACAAAGGTACTAACACATAGACGACATCGACCACGTAAGGCCTCGGATGCGTTCGAATCTTGAATATCAAGATTTCAATATTGCATTCCCTTATTAATTGCGGATCAAGAACACCCCATCGAATTAACGTCAAATGTGACACTTGTGTTCGCTAAGTGGGTCGAATTTGATTCTTTCAGCTGAAAATTTCTTGATCGATATAACATCACAACATTATCAAGTTCATTTCGCGACATAATTTTGTACAACTTTGCCATCCGAAAATTTCGGCTATTTGCAAAATATCGCTCTGCTTACTAGGTACATTCATACATCAACCTAGATCCAGGGAAATCCCCCGTTGTCGTCGTCGTTAACAGATGAGTCTAGCGTTGGCACGTACGAAGTAACCCAACAATACCTTCACTTGGTAGTGCAAATCTCAACCAAAGAAGTCGGGATGATTCATTTAAAGGATTCGGTGACGTATTTTAGACCTTTCGTGCGTTTCAACTTCTACGGTATCGAATGGCGGTAACTACAGCATCGCACTACTATTATTCATATAACGTATGTGATGTTTGTGGAGTCGAGTCATTTAACCGCTGTATATTTTATACTCTAGATTATTATTTATAACCATAAATTTACATTTCTTATATTAATTTTCGAAACCACTTTACAATTTTTATTTCAATTAACGTCGTATGGTGCCATATTTGTATTATTATTTAATTAATAAAGCAACTAAAATTAATTTATGTTCGAAATCCTTTTATTTCTGACCTTTAATGTATTTTCACGTGTTCCAAAAAATAGGAAACTAAAATTTGAATAAAAAATCGTCCTTATCCGCTCATCCAAATTTTCTCCATTCTGTTAATTTGTTATTTTTTCTTTTGTAAAAGTTGAGTATTTTCAAAATTACCATTTAATTTGTCATGAGAGCCATAATAAAAATAAACTAAATGAAACGACGCCGATCAAGTTATTACAATCGAACGTTGCTCAAAGAATAGAAGTTTATTGTGAGCAAATTCCGTGACCCACCTACCCAAGTTCTCAACTCAATGCTCCATGCATATCTAACAGGAATTACACCGGCTTAGAGCACTCCGTGAAGTAATAAAAGCGAACGCTCGTTATGTCGTCTTTTGCGATTAATATTTATGCCCCGGCGAGCTTTTAATAAAGCGTTTCCATTTATCGCCTGAAATTCGTTATCGCGCGAGCGATGTTTATCTTGCACGTCCGCTATTAACTGTCGATAATTCTAGTAATTTCGCGTTTTGCGTCTATGCATAGCTCGCGTCATTTCGACTCGTCGCGTTTATCGATCCACTTTAAATGTAAACGATTTTTTCAAAACGTAATCCGCTTCGGCACTAAAACTATTATATTTGAATTTCACTTCAACAAACGTCAAACTAATCATAATGGCGTTACTTTAAAAAATTACTTCGACTTCGAGAAAAGAAACTGACGTGAAGTTGATTTTTGACTTATTTATTTATACCCTAACTTGCATTAATGAGTCGAACTTCTAAACATTGTAAACCTAGGATGTGAGTGGAAGATCTAAATTGTGACTATTATTGGTTCACATATAAATCAAATTTTTATTTTCGCAAAATCTTAAATTTTTGGTAGTTTTTAAAAAATTTTAATCTTTTCGGCAACTTTTGATTTTGAATTCTAGAAAATTGTGACTTCTTCAAAAATGTACAACTTACAATTTTGTGACTAACATTTGGTATGGTCCTGAATTTCCTTTTAAAATTGTAAAAACTTTCAAATTTTTATTTTTTTTTGATAATTTCAAAAATTTTATTTCGAATTTTAGACAATTTCGAAATTGCTTGCATTTTCAGCAAAGTTGGTATTTAATGACCACGAACACCGAAAATAAAATAACTGAAATGAAAATAAAGGAGGACAATAATTTTTTGTTTTGCAATTTTTGGAATTTTTCAACTTTATTCAATTAGCATTTTTGCAAAAGTAAACATTTGTTGGCGTTTTTAATTTTTTTTGGCAACTATGACAAAAACTATGACATGGTAATGCTTACATATTTCGGCATGTTTTGAGATTTTTTAAAAAATTTTAATGATGATGTTTTTTTGCATTTTTTAAAATTATAAACACTTCGGCCATAGTTAATACCCCCCCCCCCCAAGAATGTCCTTCTATATACAGGGCGTTGTCAGATTTTTTAATCTCACACCAATTTAAGAGGCAAAATATTTTTTTCAAATTACACCTACTCTCAAATTTACCAACACTCGATTCAAAATCAAATTCTGCGTTGACTTACTTGCTTTTTTCGAATTAGAAAACATAACGCCGTTAATTTTGTCAGATCGTTGGGACACCCTATATATAATCTAATCAACAAATTATCAGATTATTATTAAAAATTGTCAAAAATTATAAATTGTTGGCTCATCTGCACTGTTTTCGAATCGCGACAAAACCAAGTCGAAATATACCGAGAAACATGCGATCTGTTCCCGCAAGATCATCATTCTGTATAATTACGAAGCCGATTCCGTTCCGTGACGACGGCTCTAGCCCGCAGTGTGGAAATAACTGGCCCCGGGACGAACCGCGCGCGCTGTAATTTAACGTGACTTGCGTAGAGGAATTCGGCTACTTTTTTTTGTAGCTACTGTGTCTAAAAGGGAAACCAAACGACCGGCACGCACGGGCAACGTGGATAAAACTCGTCCATTAATTTCTGAGCCGTGGCACGTTCGGACACTATTAGTAACGTACACATCTAGCCGACTATGAGTTCGTTCGATTTCGAATGCGAAATCAATAGATCATCATCTGACAAACAAGACCACGATTCTCCAACGCTGTATAACATGTTCGACGCAGTTTCGTAAAATTGGAATATCGGAGAAGTTATGGAGCGCGAAACGAAAACATTCCCTACAACCCGATCACGCCGACGTGCACTTAACGCACGACTGTCGGCGTTATTTTAGAATATTTCCCGCGAACATGTGCGATAAATCGCGTCCCGTTCGCGAGATACGTTTCGATCGGCCGCGCCATTTCCTCGCATAATTTACGAGGCCGTCTCGAAAAACACATTAGGAAACGTTTTTGCGCGTTTGCATTTCATTAATTTATCGCCGCGCCGATGCGAATCAATTATTCGTATTAATAAATTAGCATAATGGCCGCCGTTTATTATAAATGTTGCGATAATTGATCGATTAGTACGTCGTCGATCGGAACGCGTTCACCGGCGTAATTAATTGCAAACGCGCATAAATAGAAAAAAACGCCAGCTTCACGAATCTATTCGTAGAGTTATACGAGTTGTATCCATCTCTCTATTATCTCTCTCTCTCTCTACTTGCTTCCCCTCTCTTCTTCTCTTCTCTGCTTCCTCCACTGACACTCCTGTCTTCTCAAACATTTGTATCATTCCCTCTTCCCACTCAGATTTACCTTCTCTTGTCCCCTCTTTTCGTTATTTCCCCCATTGCCCTCCTAACTAAGCTTTGCTCATCCCTTCCTCTCTTTGTCATTTCATACCTCAGCGCTCTCCTACCTGCTTCGAATCACATCCTTTCGCTCCCTGTCTCCTGCCTCACTATGTATTCTGGTGTTGAGCTCTCCAAATTCAGTGTTTTTTTATATGTCCTTGGTATACCCTTTCTAACTTTTTAAATTCCTTCCAACCCCACACTTCCGCTCCACACATCATAATGCTTTTGATGCATGTATTTCAAATCTGCATGGTTTCTTTGAAATTTCCATCCCTCTTTCCCCATAGAGTCCTCCTCAGACCTTCCTCGGATATCTTGGCTTTCTTGCACATATGTGATATGTGCCCATCTCTGCTGTTGTTCACCCTCATTACATATTCTAAATACGTCAATTCTTTCACCTGTTCTATTTCCCCCCCCCCCTTTCCATTTCAGTTCACTTCTCTCCTTCTCACCCTCCTTTCCTAAACATCATTATTTTTGTTTTCCGTGTGTTTAGTTTTAACTCCCTTCTGTCCATGACCTTTCCACCCTCTTCGCCATTTCCTTCAACCCATTCTCTGTCCTTCTTTACCTAGTTTTAATCCTCCATCTTGTCCTTTCCTCAACGTGTTCTCTAGTTCTGCTGTATAAATGTTAAATAACTGCGGGCTGAGAGGGCACCCTTATCTCACCCCTTTCCATGTCCTAAATCATTCCGATCTCTCTTCCAGAGAAAAAAAATATTTTTTTTCTAAGTTATTGTTTTCAGATTTATAAAAAATTCAAAGATTGCCTTCGCTGTTTTTTCAACACAATTTTCTTAAACATTTTATAAAACAAATTTTCCACGACAAAGCAGTCACAGATTTCTGTAACTGTCCATTGAAATTAAAACATTTAATAATAAAATAAAATAAAACATTATTAGATTTTCTGACGTACATTAAAAGAAAAACGAACAACCACCCCCTCCCCAAACTTTTCATCTCAAAAGGATCTCGCTCGTCACTTAACAGTTTAAACGTTTTATCAATCAAACGTCGTCCTTTTGCAAGCATTCAAACCAGACTCAATCCTACATTCAATCGCAGTTAAATGCAGCCGTTTGTCGTCGTAGATTTTTTTTTATAGTTTGTTGCAATCGTCCTAAACGTTCGCGTGCTCCGATTGAGATTTCAAACGACCCGAGAGAACTAGTTCCAGCTTAGCGGTTCGACAAAACGAAACTTTTGCGCGCTCGGCGTCCGTACAATACCAACCCCCGCCCCGCGAGTCCCGCTCCCTCCGCGAACTAGTTCTCATAATGCAACAGCACACCTTTTAATAAATAGTTTAATCGGATTTAGTTTCACATTTACAATTTGTTACTCTCATTGTTGCCCGGTTAGGTAACGCGACGCGTTGCGAAATCGCTCGTAGTCGGGTTCGATTGCGTGGAAAATATCGAAATATCGAACCGCGCGGTGTCGGTTACACGTGCGCCGGCTTGTTGGGTTTAATTAGGCTTGCGTGTCGTTGACGTTGACGACTTTGTCGCAGATGAGGACGAAATGGTAATTTCAACGAAACGATTGTTCGCGGGCGCCATCGTTCACGATCCGCGATTAATTCGCGTTGGAGTTTGGGCGGCATTTACATTACATCAAAAATTATTTTTCAAAATTTATTTAATTTACGACGTTCCTTAGGAATTTGCAACCATTACTTTAAACTCCCATTCCATTAAATTCAACGCTGTTAATAATAAAAATAAAAAAAGTACATAAATTTCAACCGATGTATCAAATAACGACAGCTCTTTCGTCTTGCGGGACTCATCAGATCACCAACGATACATCCGCTGAATAGCCATACAAACATGACTTACAATGGATTTGTGTGTGATAGTAAATTGGAGACTGTGGTTGGCAAATAAATTGAAAGAAACTTACCCTTACCACAAAGTATTTTATTAACACTAGATTTGTTTGACTGTACTATTTGTGTGAGTGTACTAACGCCATCTTGACGCTGTTACCGATACACTCACACTCATGCTGCTACGTGATCACAGAGGTCTAGTTTGGCCAATTCGAATTTCGTTTATTTTTGTCATTTTAAACAATTTTTGAATTTTTTTTGTATTTTACCCATTTTGGTACAATCTGCAAAAATACTATGCATCTTTGGCAATTTTTGTATTTGCGAATTTTTGAAGCTTTGACAATTAAAAAAAAAGTCTTTTCATTTTGCAATTATTTAATTTTTTGTATGTTTGTATTTTTTCATTGTGATACTGTATTGTGTTGCACTATAGTATATTGCAGCGTATTGCACTGCATTGTATTACACTGTATGGGTATTGTATTGCAATGCATTGTATTGTTAACTGTGCTCTATTGTATTTTTATTCTTCTTTCGTTTTTTATTCGTGAAATATTATTTTATAACATTTTTAACAAAACTGTCATTTTTACAAATTTTTGTCATTAACAACAAATTTTATTTTTAATTTTATTGTACTGTAATGTATTGTATGTCATTGATTGTATGATGCTGTTACTGTGTCGCATTGCACCGTATTATAATTTATTATATTATGCTATGCTGTATCGTATTATATTACTGCAGTAGCACACATTGAAAGATACGGTTTCTGTATTTTATTGCATTGTTTTATACTGTTTTACATGGCTGGTATTTTATTTTTGAATACCGCAAATAATTAACGAATTTAAATATAAAAACGAAATACTTTATACAAATTCTAATCTTTGCGAGATTTATTTTATTTGGAGGAGCAATCAAAATAAATTATAATTAATACTTGCGGTTTTGGTATAAAAAAGAAAACATATTTTCGAGCTGAGCTTAAATTATTCCGCTATGAATTTTAATAAGACACGTGGTCTGAATGCGGGCAAATTATGAACTGCCCTCCCGTCCAATCCTGCCTGTCTGCAATCTCGCATTTCCGATGGATGCCAATGTCAATAACGTACCAATTTAATTACAATTTACAAGTTAAGAGATTCCATACACAATTCGCAGCAGCTTGTTTTTGATAAATCGTCACCGCCGCTAATTTTCAACAAAATTTGCAATTTTTACAATTAAATCAACTGAAAGCTTAAACGCGTCAAATGCTTTTTTCGTCGCATGACATAACTTGCATGTACTCGATATCTTACGCCTTTACTTAAAACCATGAATTGCATTTCCTTGCTTCTGAAATGGTTTAATATAATTTTTCACAATTTTCATTGAGTATACGACAATGTTGTTAATTTGCCAATTTTTTAATTTTAAACAATTTTGGTGGCTTTTGCAAATTATAATTTCTATTTTAATAAAATTTTGGTTATGCTGCACTATAAACAATTTTGGTGTTTACCATTTTTGAATTTTAGATAATTTTACCATTTTTTGAGTACTTGATTTTTGCACTTTTTCTCGAAAATTATCGTCAATTTTTAAATTTTGTGTATTTCTTGCTTTTTATATATTTTTTCTCATTGGGTAATTTCGTCGATTTAAACATTTTGTCATTTTTGACGTATTTGCAATTTTGACATGTTTTTGTATCTTTTGTAAATTTTAACTGTGTTTCAAGTTTTTAATTATTTTCATTTTAGAACGTTGTATACGCGTACATGTTCCATAATTGTCGTTTTTGCTGCACAAAATTTCTTGTCATGTTTTTTCCATTACTTCGTGATTAAAATTTTTATCAATCTGTCAATTTTTTTTGCTCGTAATTTTTCTGTTGCTATTTACATTGATCATTTTTCCATATCATCACCATCATCATCATCATCGTCATCTCTCATTGACGCAAAACAAAATAAATCACCATTTGCTCCTAAACGTGGCGCCTAAATTATATTCCACCCCTGGGCACCACCAACCTAGCACCGACCCTGTCCACAACACACAAAAATACATATCTCCGCATCTCCGCCAACGGTAAATACAAGTCTCACGAAAACGTTAAATTAATCGCCAGCGCCGCCGTCCGACAAAATTCACAGACACATCCCCCCGATCGAATCAATAAAATCAGTTCCCCGAAACTTGCATAACGCGACGCACGAGAATACACACCGCCTAATTAAGGACCGGTTCGACATCAACGATTAACGTTGACAATCGAGCCGAGCGGTAAAAATGACGCACACGTCGTTCGGGTCCGCATTAATTCGACCCGTTCTTCGCCAGTCCGGGCGGCGCGCTTCTCGTAACCCGTAATGGTAACTAATTGCTAAAGTTTGATGAATGAATCGCAATTCGGAAGTTGCACACCGACGTCGGTAATTTGAAAAAGTCCCAATGGCACAGATTCGCGGACTTGGGCGCCACCTATCGCGGTTTGTGGGAAGAACGAGCTGTGTATGTGTGGTTGCCTCCATACGTAGGAGTATTTATCGCATATTTGATATAATTTTAATAATTTAATAAATTATTTTGCCAACAATCAATTTAATTCGTTCGGTTTCGACGAACGAATTAAATGATTTAAAAATTTGACATGAATTCATTTAAATATTTTTTATTATTGCAACCCAACATACTTATTGCTGTAATGCACGTTGCTTACTTCAAATGTGCCAATTGAAAATTAATCATCGATTATCTTACTCAAATTAAAACAACAAATATTCGAAAACTGACAATTTAAAAAAATGGCACAAAACTCGACCAACACAACACGTCCAACAGATTCAATTCGGTCGCCGCTGAGAATCCCCCGACGTAGATTAAGCATCGCGATAATTCCACGCGAACAATGAAATTCATAAATCCACGACACAGTCCGTCCGTCCGAGGCATGCGCTCCGATAAATCGTACAACCATTTTAAATTACTTCTTAATTAATTTCGTTTTCTCCCTTTTTCGTCGACGCGCTTATTAATAAAAAGACGACGGTTCTCCGAAATGATAAATTACACGTTGCATGTCGGTGAGCAATCAGTCCATTGTGGGATTCGAATTAACTCCGCATTCTTTAATTAAAGCGTGCAATGTAAATAATCGGGGCGTCAATTAGACTTAAATTTGCTTTTTCGACGGCGATTAATCTAAATTATTTACGCGCGTAATTAACTTGCGGGTTATTGCGGAGCATGCGGCGTCGCCGATGATGGGGTGAGAAGCAGCGACAAACGGCGCGTTTAAAAAATTTAATGAATCGTCAGTGGATTATTACCCCCTCCCTCGTTCGTGAAAATTGTTCCAAATTCGAAAAATCTAAATTGTTGGAAATGTCGATACAAAAAAAAATTAAACCAACCCATTCCAATCACAACTTTGACTCTCGACGATAAATTTTCCCACGATGACCAACCCCAACCCAACTCAACTTGCAAACCCAACCCAACCCACTCCAATCACAATTTTGACTCTTGGCAATAAATTTTCTCACGATGAATTTTTTGGACAAAAACTGCAAAATCCATCAATTATAGAAAATTATGTAACAATTTTTTTTCTAAAATTATAAAAATTTAAATTAGAAAAATATGGGAAAAATCACAAGTGAAAGAAAATTTATGCAATAAAAAAATCGACCACATCGACAATTTAAAAAATGTTCTAGAACAACAATAACTAAAAGAAATAAAACATTGTTAAAATTTGCAACGATTTGCATGAAAAAACAATATCAGGTAATGACAACTGTTTCGTCCTTCAGGACTCATCAGGTCAACCAACCCAACGATACACGCGCCGAGTTGCAAAAATGAATTGCGACGCATATAGGCGAGTACACTAGATGTCAACGCAATCACACTATTACTGCTACGTAATCACGGAATTCTACTTTGACCGACTAAATCGGTACCGTCGAGACTTATAACAACTTCACCGCCACTGCTGGGTTTGTTATAATTTTGATCATTTTTGACTTTTTGAATTTTTACATATCCTCAACTTTATAATTTAGAACGTTTTGACAAAATTTACGGAATTTGCAATTTAAAATTGTCCAAAACGCAAACAAAACTACTTTCGATACATACGACGCTTTTTTCCTAATCTGATTTAGTAACAGTTTATTACACAACTTAATTAATTATGGAAGTGCGACCGAATGCCGCGCAATCCAGCGCGATACGTATGTTCCACATAACGAAAAAGAAGCGGCCATAAACGCATAAAAAGTTGCACGGTTGGCGATTATCGGAATAAATTCTTTCAACAGAAGCATGGCGTGTAGCTTACTAATTTATAATGTTCACATATGTACCGTGCGCGGTTGCACCGCCGCCGATGATTCATCATCGATCCTTTCTTTTTTCAGCGAACCGTTAGCATCTTTATCACCGCGCGCGACGAAAAAGTCGCTAATTTCAATTTTAAAATCCAGTAGTCGCTGATTTTCGCCGATCAGTTTCGTAAATTGCAATTTACGCCGCAACAAGGCCATTGAAACTTCAAACGTCAACATATTTTGAAAATTGTTGATGGTGGACGTATTTTCGTAACATATGCGCGAGGTTTGTGTCCCGAGTATGTTGATGCAAAACTTCATAGTAAATTGATACGTTGGTACATACGTTCGTATCCCAGCTATGTCAGTGCGAAAGTTCAGCTCAATCGATGAATGACTTTCAGAGAACCATCGCCATTTTTATTTTAAATGTTGACAAAAATTGTGTGTGTTACCACAGGTTTCTTTTTACGCTATTTACCAGCATTGTTTCCAATGCTATCTCTAGTCGTTTTCTGACATTTCTTGTTATTTTTTGGATTCATTTTTATTTATTTTATTTCCGTTCATTCCATTCTATTGCTATAAATATCTTTTACTTTTGGATTCTTACTCGACCACTACACCACCAATGTCTAATCCCAATGCCGATTTTCTTTAGCAGTATTCATTGTGTATTGTTGTACACCATGCATGTGCCCACACTGTTTCTTCCACTCCATTACATACCATCGGTTCATATTTTCCAATTTCTTGTCTTTCTTCGTCTACTTTACCTTTTATAGCATTCGTCCTTCCCTTACTGTTGTGTTATTTTTTTTTCCTTCGTCCTATTTTCATTCTTTACCAGTTCCTTTGCTCCTCCTGCCATTTTTGTATTTTGGGTTGAATTACGTTATCCTAATTTTTAATTACTTGCTGTTTTGTCCGATGATTCCACATTGTTAATGTAAACATTTTTGGGTCAAATATTTAGTACTTTTACATTCATCTCTTGTTTGACCCCTTTTTTATTTTTCTAACCATTTCCCAGTTCCACTGGGTTCACTGCATCTATTTTTAAACCAGAAACAACTTGTTTTTAATTTTATAATTTAATTCAAAATGTCCTATATTTTCGTGTCCCACCAAAAGTTCACCACAACGCACGCGTTTCGGAAATAGCTCGTCGTCATTTTTTTTTTTCAAGATGGCAGATAATTTGAGATTCGTGCTCCAGCTCTGTCCGTGCTGAACTTCAAACTCAATCGGTGCGCGCGTTTTCGAGATAATCCCCATTTGCATAGCTTTCGTGTTAAGTCTGTGATCCAGCTATGTCAAACCAAAATTTCAACTTAATCGACGCACCAATTTCCGATATATCTCGATACCATTTCAAGATGCCGGACATTTTTTCACAACTTAAATGTGAAGTACGTGCCCCAGCTATGTCAACGTAATATTTACGTTTGATTTAATAATCGATCAAAATTGTAAAAAAAAAATCAATTCATGAAACTTGGCGTTAAAACATGTCCTAGGACACCAACGTCGCTATAAATCGCATCGCTACACAATTCGTACGTCCCATGCAACGTTCCAGTGGTGCGCACACAAAACGTCCATCGAAACAATTACTAACAGTATTTAATGCTAATGTGTGTTATTAACGTCCACATTTTAATAAGCAGTCGATTGAAACGTGCCGGATTTCCCATGAACGAACGCTCAATTGACTGTGAAATATGTACGCCGACTGGAAATCCATTTCGTCGTAGTTTATTTTCAATTACTGTTATTTTAAAGTTTGTTGTCGGTGATGAAGGCAGCTTTGGGAATTAGACCAATTAGATTCGTCCATTTCAAACCACACACACGTACGAAATTAATCAATCAAATTGGCAATAATACACTGTCGTTGCTAAGCAACGACAGCTAACTTGTTTGACAACTGTCATAATTATAATGAAACCCAACCCGACCCAATCTAATTCGACAGGAATGAACCGAATTAAATTATTTTAGTGATTTTCTAAATTTCCGCGGCACTACTTCGAAATTTTTAAATATATTATATTCAATTTAAGTTAATTTCTAATCAACTCAGTTCAGATAAGGGTTGACGGGGAACGTCACGTGACGTTAGTCAGTTATTAGAGTTCAATTTTAGAAAAAAATGCATTGACCGAACTAAATGGGGATCGTAACCGTTTTACCATCTCGTCAATTAAAAAAAAAATGCACTTTAAACCAATTTTGCATTTTTGCCAAATTGATCAAATTTCAAAATGTCGACGCTTTTGACGCCTTTGACGTTTTTGACAACTCTGACATTTGCAATTAGACCTTTTTACAAATTATTAGTATTTTCTTATCTTCTGTAATTTGTAAATAACATGTTACCGTTAACATTGCATATAAATTTCGGAGGATGTATCAGGTGATGACGTCTGTTTCGTCCTTCAGGACTCATTAGTTCACCAACGATACATCCGCTTTATGTAGTCAAGCAAACACGAGTTACGAGACATTAGTGCAACTGTACTACACTCTCACACTCGAGCTGCTATGTGAGCACACAGATTTGAATTGGCCAACTAAGTTGGTAGTGTCGAGACTTCGACTTCGCAGCCTTTTTCAATAAAACGGTATTTCGTACATTTTGCCAATTTTGACAATTTTTGCGTTGCTCATTTTTAACAAGTTTCACATTTTCGACAATTTTAATGTTTTTTACAGTCATTTCGAATTTTTCAATCTTGCGCTATCGTTGACATTTTTTAATTGTTTGAAGCTTTTGACATTTTTTTTATTTTTTGTATTTCGAACAAAATTTGTCAAGTTTTGCAACTCGTCCATTTTGTCAATTTTAATATCTCCGCATTTTTGACAATTTTTTATGTTTCTGACATTTGCGATTTTGATTATTTTTACAATTTTTATATTTTTTGATTTTCTTTAATATATTTTAGGCAATATTTGCGTTCAAACAAGTTTTGCAATTTGCCCCCTTTATGTAAATTGTAATATTTCTTTATTTTTGACAATTTTTACATCTCGGACGTTGGCGATTTTGATTCTTTTTACAATTTTTACGTTTTTTTAATTTTCTCTAATATATTTCGGGCAATCAAATATTGCCCGAATTAAATACATTTTGCACTTTGCCCCCTTTATGTCAATTGTAATATTTCTTTATTTTTGACAATTTTTTACATTTCGGACGTTTGCGATTTTGATTCTTTTTACAATTTTTACGTTTTTTTAATTTTCTCTAATATATTTCGGACAATATTTAAATTTAAATAATTTTGCAATTTGCCCCCTTTATCTCAATTGTAATATTTCTTTATTTTTGACCTAACCTAACCCAACCCAACCCAACTTAACCCTAAACTAACCAAATACAACCCAACCCAAATCTTCCAAAACTTTCAATCCTCATCACGAGCGCACACCACACATATTTATTTCATTCCTGACAATTAAAAATTTTCCAAAATTCTAAAATCGTCAACACTTATTTACATTCGTTTAGTACAATATCTCAGAAACTTTTTAAATATCCACACCTTAGACTGTAGCATAAAAGTAGCGAGGAGTTAAATAATTTCAGTTTCATGTATTGGGTTTGTACCGAGGTTTGGATGCATTTAATTGGGTTCATTCATTAAATGGGCGCATTTCATTTGAGTCGAGTTGGATTCACCTGAAATGCTGTCGTATTTGATTTGATGAAAAGCACAAAGTTAAATGTAGCGAAATTCAAAATGAACCCAAGCCATTTAAATAAAAATTATTATGAATTCAAGTCAGTTCGGTTAAATTAGGGATTAAGCCAACACGAACTCGACGAACTTACACATAATGTGTAATTTAAAACGTCACTGTTTGATAGTGAATAATAATCACACCATCATAAAATTATTCAAACGCACGAAAATGTATAAATTCCTAACTAATACTTTAGGCATTGATAAATAATCTAGAAGTATGTTGTTTTTTTTTGGTTGGAAAATCCCTCTAATTTTGCACATAGCACGTTACCAAAATTGTCGAAATAATTTCAATCATCGTCCTTGGATTATTCAAATCACAACGCGATACGATTCGTTGAGCGATAAAGCGAACGTTAGTCTGATACACACATTAAAAAAATTTATGGCGTTTTTATGTATTTGAATAAAAAAAAACCGTTACATCAGATAAGGATATGCAAATGTTTGTTTTTGAAGTGCAAAGTTAAAATTACGCAACAAAAAATAAAACAGAAATTCCAATCGCATTATCTGCTTAAAACACATTTTATTAAAACTTAAAATTTTCTATTCTAGTCCAAGTTGGCATCCCTGCGCGAAACCGAAACGCTAACCTCGATTTGCATTCGCGTATCAAACTGTACGTTTCTGTTTTAATTGCCATCAAATCCTAGCAACCGATTCACATATATTTAATGTTAATAATAATATTTAACGTACCCGTCGCCGTTTCCGTGGAAATTCCCACTTCGTCGAAAACTGACAGTTCGAAGCGCGTCGAATTCGAAATCCGATCCGTTGCTTAGCGACGGTTCTTCGTTCGATAAGACGACAGTTCTCATCATTGCACTTTCTTTTCGAAACGGTTTCTTTAATCAAAATCGCCAAATCACTTTCATTAACTCCGATTTGAAACTACACGACACGATTAACGTTACAACTTCTAGCGTTTACCGGTGACTGATTGCGTCATATTTTTTTCACGTTCCTTATCAATATTGGCGACAGAGGCGCGTCGGTCGTTTCTTTTCCCGCGGCCACGTTCAGAAATTTTGCATTCGTGTCAAGTTGTAATATTTCGCCAGTTTTTTTTTCCATTGATTTATACCTCATGAATATAGTTATAATCACGCGCCCATGGCGACAATTAAATGAAATTTGAACACTTATTTTTTTTAACCGTAAATCGATAATTACAAAATTTTAAACAATGTTTATTTATCGACGCGTCGTAAATATTGCGAAATGCCACACCGAGGAGGCATCCGGAACGTTCCAATGGCGGTATTCAAATGCAGGAATTCTAACGGGCTTCTCGCTCGGGAAGGTTCAGTTCAGCTTTGAAATTTCGAGCTGCGATTTTTCGATTTACTGGCTCGAGAGGCCGACGTTGATATGCCGCACCGCGTCCGCGAGCCGGGCAAAATGAGAAGTCGGATTAATTTGAGCGTGTCGTAACTGTACGTGCAAATTTACGAAGTATAATCGTCATTTGCATGGTTATTACGATTAATTGCGATAAATAATGCGAAATGCGTATCAACGCATTGGCGCATTCGAGTTCGTTCCGGGTCGTCCTCCAGTCGTTCTAAGGATTAAAAACTGTCGACAAGGACAACGATTTTAGTGATTTCCTTCTTTATTCAGTTGTTAATTATTTCATTATTTCAATTGCATTTTTTAAATTGACCAAAAACAACTTCTCCGGGGATGAATTTTATTTTCAATTTAATTTACTTTCCTTAGAATCCAATTAAATATCAAAGAAACCAAATCCATGATCAACAGCCCAATGACAAAAAAGATATTCTCGACTGTTTGAGGTATTCCATCTGCTCTTCTAACCAAACTAACCAAACGAATACAAGATACGTGATTTCGTCAATTGATGAACCAGTAGGACTTCTAACGAACAACAGAAAATATCCAGCAAATTCTTTATTTAACTATGCGACAACACCAGAAGAAATTATAAATCGTTAACAATTTAAAACCCAAGACAGCACTCGTGAAGCAAATAATTCCATTCATCAGCAACATTCTGTGCAAAATCTTCAATCAATGTTTAAAACAGGGAATCTTTCCGAAAAAAACTGAAGATTGCAAAAGTAATGCCGGTGCACAAAAAAGACGACGTAATTGCCAGTTTTCTCAAAGATTTGTGAAACAATACTGAAAAAGAGGTTAACTGCTTTCTTGGAAAAGAACGCAATGCTGAAGAAATGTCAACGTGGCTTCAGAACCCACAGATCAACAATCACAGTACTCGTAGATTTATTTCATAGTTGATGCCTTTGAAAATCGTAAGAATGCTCGAATTATTTGCTGCGACCTAAGCAAGGCATTCGATAGTATGCTCCATAGTATTCTGGAGGCGAAGCTGGAGCGCTACGGAGTCAGAGAGCCAGCTCTGTCAATTATAAAATCGCACCGCGTGAATTGGAAAAATGATGCAGAGGCAAATATTAACATAGGTGTTCCACAAGGTTCTATACTGGGTCCGTTGTTATTTCTGGTATATATAAGTGACCTTCCAGAAAATGTGCAATGTTACGAAACGTCTTTATATGCTGACGATACTAATTAACATTGCTGACTCAGACCAACTAGAACTTTTAGAAGCGGCTTCTAACCAAGGAGCGGGAAACTGGTTCGATGTAAATGATCTAAAACTAAATACTGCCAAAATAGGAACGACTCAGAGCTGAAATTACTGGGTATCTATTTTGATACCCAGCCACGTATTACACCTATCCCAGAGGTTGTCGACGGCCATCTTTACCATTCCTAGAATGAAGAGCACAGCTTCCCCGGATGTGTGCAGAATGACATATTATACTAACTTCCATTCCATAGCTACCTATGGAATTGTATTATGGGGATTCTTCTGCAAGAGCAGAACACATCCTATTGAAGCAGAAGCAAGCAATAAGTATATCATCTGTTTACATTCGTAGTTATTTAAAGTTTGTTCTAGAGACGAAGAGTCATTTTTTTCAAATCTGACTTCCACTCTTATAACAAGAGAAGCAAGGGGAGATTTCGATATCGAACATCACCGAATTAAAAAGACGCAGCTGAGCACGAATCACATGAAATTGAAAATTTACTATAAGCTGCCACCACCCCTGAAGCTATTACCCATCGCCAAACTGATGGCCCAAGTTAAGTTAAGAAGATACTATCGGAAACCTATTATTTTATTCAAGAATTTTTAATGAGTAACGTTACTGAATATCAACGAATGAAATAATTAACAACTTCTAATAGACAAAAATCCCCATATAAGTTTTACGTGACCATGACAATATAAAAAAAAAATCTCGCCAAGCTCATAATAAACTTTTTAAACGCGCTCTTTCGTTTTCGTTAAGTTAATTTGCGAACGGACAGCGTTAATGAAACGGCGGCCGTGTGTCGGCGACGCCGACGCGATCCAACTGACAGGTCCCGCTCGTTATCGAGCGGTGACGGATCGCAGCGCGTTCGGGTCCGCCGCCAGCTGTCTCTGATTTAGAGTCGCGAAACTCGTCCGGCGCGCAAAAACAGCAACAATGCCCGGCCCGGTGGTGCTCTCACCGGGCAACCCACTGACTCCTCTCCGTCAGAAGAAGCGGATCGTTTCGAAACGTGCACACGTTTGCATTCGAGATTCGGAATAACGGTCGCGGACTTTGACGAGAAATAACAAAACGTGGAATAATATTTGACTTTGATTAAATTCGATGTCATTTTTGATGGGACTTTTGGGACCGTGGTGTTCCATGACGTATCTGTGGGAGAATCGAACTTAAATTCTTGTGTTGTGACGTGAAACCGTTTTCAGCATCCGCATCGCATTTACGGTTTTTGTGGAGAAAGATGCAAGGTCGTAGGCCAGCGCATAACTCGGATGCCTCGACTGAGCTTTGTTTCGTCTGTTGGATTTCTAACAATTTTCATGTTTTTGTCCCCAAATTTTTGCCTCGTAGATTTATACTACGTTTCTACAGTAATTATAGATAGGAACTGTAGATGAAAAGGATTTGAATAATGAACACTGCTTCGATTCTTGAAGAGTTGTTTCGTTCTTGTTTGAGCTCATCAACAAAAAAAATCCAACCGTTGCAAATTCAATCGAAGCTGTTGAAACCTTTTGTGAAATAAAATATTTTGTAATTATAGTATTTTAGTATTTTAATCAAATTTTATTTCTTTATCTAATTATTCTGAGCATAGTCGGGTACGACAACACTCACAATATTTCCTGGTTGGAGACAAAGAAATCTTTACTAAACAGATGCGAAGTCACTTAAAATTGTCTGCTCGTAAAAATTTTAATTAAATTTTTATATTTGCGAAACTGTAAATGATTGTAAATTTTGTGTTAGAAAAAGGCAAATTTTTCCAAGTCCGGTACGACAACACTTACAATGTTTCCTGGTTGGAGACAAAGAAATCTTTACTAAGACAGATGCGAAGTCACTTAAAATTGTCTGCTCGTAAAAATTTTAATTAAATTTTTATATTTGCGAAACTGTAAGTGATTATAGATTATGTGTTAGAAAAAGGCAAATTTTTCCAAGTCCGGTACGACAACACTTACAATGTTTCCTGGTTGGAGACAAAGAAATCTTTACTAAGACAGGTGCGAAGTCATTTAAAATTGCCTGCTCTCAAAAATTTTAATTAAATTTTTATATTTGCGAAACTGTAAATGATTGTAAATTTTGTGTTAGAAAAAGGCAAATTTTTCCAAGTCCGGTACGACAACACTTACAATGTTTCCTGGTTGGAGACAAAGAAATCTTTTCTAAGACAGATGCGAAGTTACTTAAAATTGTCTGCTCGTAAAAATTTTAATTAAATTTTTATATTTGCGAAACTGTAAATGATTGTAAATTTTGTGTTAGAAAAAGGCAAATTTTTCCAAGTCCGGTACGACAACACTTACAATGTTTCTTGGTTGGAGACAAAGAAATCTTTACTAAGACAGGTGCGAAGTCACTTAAAATTGTCTGCTCGTAAAAATTTTAATTAAATTTTTATATTTGCGAAACTGTAAATGATCGTAAATTATGTGTTAGAAAAAGGCAAATTTTTCCAAGTCCGGTACGACAACACTTACAATGTTTCCTGGTTGGAGACAAAGAAATCTTTTCTAAGACAGGTGCGAAGTCATTTAAAATTGCCTGCTCTCAAAAATTTTAATTAAATTTTTATATTTGCGGAAATGTAAATGTCCGGTACAACACTTGTAATTTTTTCAAAGTTCTTGAATTATTTTTTCTCTGTCAATCATGAAACCTACATTCCTTCACTTATTATTAGTTCCATGAAATCGGACATCGTTGCCTCCTCCACACACTTAAGGGTGTGGGAATGTACACCCTTAAAATAAAATTCGTCCAGCTATCGAATTAAATCAAATTAAAACAAACGCGATAACGATCATGTCGAATCTATTACGCCATTTAATACAATAATCGGCTTATCTCAACCTCACTGAGTAATACACGCACTTGTGTATTCCTCGAGTTAAGATTTGCATAATTTGACATGATTAATTCCCGCATAAATTTACATGCTCTTTAAGCTACTTAATAGTTCGCCTCCTTGTGCGCGAGCAACAAATATAAAATAAATTAAGTTGCTGATACGGCCGTTTTATTTTTAACGACTCCTGCTGACCGTAAATCGCTTCGCGTCAATGTTTATTATAATTTGCGCTCGGATCGTAGAAAACGAACGCGAACAATTCAAAATAAATGCACCGATAGACAAAAAAACGGTAACTGTGAATTGGTCAACTGTGATTTTTAAATATAAATTAATTTTACTCATGTGGCCTCTGTCGATGTTAACGGAGCAAATGAAACTTTGAATCCTTGCACTTTTAAGAAACTTGAGTCCAACTCAAAACTGTTACGATTTTTCTGTCCACATGTGTACACTGTGAAAAACGAGATTTTTATTTAATGATGGATTCGTAACGTGGTACATTTTTCGCAACGACGCGTACAAACTCGTCGATAATTTTTGTTGGGAGCCATCGCGATAACTCACTCAGAGTGCGGCACTGGACTAATTATCAAAGTGCGTGTAACAGCACAGTATCGCGAATAATTAATTTTATAGACCGGCGTGAATTATTTCGCAATGCCGACTTTAGTTTTTATAATGCGACCCGGCCGCGGTTGGATCAGATGGCGTATTTAACCGTTTAATTTAATGTCCGCACTATATTCAGTGTGTTGTTGGATAATCGTAACAATTTGTTGTTCGATCGTTTAACGTCGGTAGTTCGGTTCGATTAAGTTTTATTCGTTTCGTTCCCACTTCCTCGCAGGGGACTTTGTACAAAGCGAAGGTGTGTAGTAAATTCTACGTTGATTTGATGACATGAATTTTTTGAACAAGGTGTCGATTGTTCGAATTCAAATAGGTAATCGCATTTTTTTTCAAATGAAAGTCAAAATTGTCTAAAATACGAACAAATGTAAAAAGTGTCAATAAGTCAAAATGACGGAATTACAAAAAATATAAACAATTTAAAATTGTCTCAAATAAACAACTTTGATACAATTTAAATTTAAACTATTTTGTTCAGTTAAAAAAAAATTAGCGAATGTATTCAGTTGTCTTAGACGCATGCGTTCGATCGTGCAGGTTTGCAGAGCAAAGTAAGGTCAGTGCGAATCGTGCCCACAATACTTGGCCATTGAGTCGCACGCCGACACCGTTCACGTAAATATTCACGGCCTTGCTGGATCATTAAGTTAAAAATCTTTTGTTCTAACCTTCGCCGTAATGGCGTTCACCGCATAAACTTTCACGGAACAAGATTTGTTCTTTTAACCTTCGAGCTAATGGCCTTGGAATTAATGACGTTTGAGTTAATGAATTTTAACACAATGACCTTTGGCTGAATGACTTTTGATATACGTACTGATCTTTGATAAAATGATCTTTGACAAATTGATCATTAACTGAATTATATTTGATCCAATGATATTTTACTAACGATCTTTGACGCAACGATTTTTGACCTAACTATCTTCGACCTAATGATTTTTTGCCTAACGAGCTTTGACCGAATGATCCTTGTCCTAAAATGTTTTTGGGTTGGGTTGTGATCATTAATACAAAATTAATGATGACAAGCCAACGCAAAAACATTTTAGCAAATCACCTTGATCCAATGATTTTTGATTTCTTTGTCTTTCACCGCACAAACTTTCATTTGTCCTAATAACTGTTGAGCTTATGAACTTTGAATGAATGGACTTTGACCCAACGACCTTTGTCTCAATGAACTTTGGCATATTTAGTGATCTTTGACGTAATTATCTGTCACGGAATGATCTTTGACAGAAATGGTCATTAGCCGAATGATCTTTGACCCTAACAATCGTTGCACTAATAATATTGGCCCTCTGGTGTTAATGATCGCATAAACTTTCAAGAAATGAAATTTATCCTAATGCCCTTCGAGCTAAGGACCTTTGCATAATGACAGCTGTTTCGTCCGCTATGGGCTCGTCAGATCACCATACACACATTCGCTGAACGATGTTCAATTATTCAATTATTTTTTTTCCAATCACAATTATATTTATTCTCGTTTTACGATTTTTACGTTGACGTTGCCCCTAAAAGGCACAGTTAATAAAAAATATATATAAATTAATCTACAAACTACGAAGCTTTCTTCTAAGCAATTCAAAATTTATATGATTTTCTTTTGCAGTAAACATTTCATCGATTGTCTTTTGTTCTTCTTTAATAATTTGCCACCCACCTCCCATAATTTTTTCACAACGAACAATGCCAATTTAAGCAATGGAAAATTTATACTGTTTTTCTTTATAGGAAACAATTTATCTATAGTCTGTTGTTCTTTTTTAATAATTTGCTCCTGGCCCCATCCTCAATTTTTTTTTAATTTTTCCCAACGAACACCTCCAACCGAATTCTGTTAAGCAATGCAAAATGTGTACTATTTTTTTTTTCAACAATTTATCGACAATATGTTGTTCTGTTTTAATAATTTGCTCCTGCCCCCCATTCTCATTTTTTTTCTCAAAAATATTACCAACTTTCCAAATTCTGTTAAGCAATGCAAAATTTATATGATTTCCCTTTCCAGGTAACATTTTATCAGTTCATTTGTTCTTGTTTAGTAATCCCCCCCCCCACTCCCCAACAATTTTTTAAAATTTTTTCACAACGAACACTACCAACTTTTCGGATTCTTTTAAGCAATGAAAAACTTATAAGATTTTCATTTCCATGAAACATTTCTTTTTGCCCTTTGCTTTTTTAATAATTTGCCCCCCGCCCCCCATTCCCAATATATTTTTCAATTTATCACGACGAACACTATCAATTTTTCGAATCAAAATCACTGCCAAATTTATACGATTCATCGATTATTTTTGCTCTCGTTTAAAAATTTGTCCCCGTCCCCCATTCCCAATTATTTTTTTTAATTTTTCACTACGAACACTACCGACTTGTCGAATTCTAACCAATGCAAAATTTATATGATTTTCTTTTTCAGCGAACATTTCATCGATTGTCTTTAGTTTTTTTTTTTGTAATAATTTTCCCCCGCCCCCCATTCCTAATCAATTTTTCGTATTTTTCACAACGACCACCACCAACTTTTCGAATTCCTTCAAGCAATGCAAAATTCATACGATTTTCACACGAAACCGATTGACCCCCCCTCCAGTCCGTTCTATTTAATTCGTCGAAAAATACACAAACGTCACAGATTCCGCGTCCACCACCACCGCGCACGTAAACATGGGAAATCCTTGCGAGCGATTTAATGCCGCATTAAAATTATAAACTGTAAACGATCTGGATCATTTGCATACGATCCGGGGCTCCCACATTAACATATTTACCGGCGAAAGAGGAACGAACGTCCGTCGTCGGTTTACATCACGTTATGAGCATGCGACATGCGACTTTTGCCTCGCGAAATTCATGCGTTTTCGTCCCGCATAATGTAGGCAGAGTGGGACAGCTCCGCTCGCTTTTTGTCGTTCCGCTGCTTTATCGCTTCGTCCACGTCGGCGTCGCCCGTTCATCCTTCTCGCTTGCGATGCGATGGGTTATTTCGTTTATTTATCTACGCCGGACTCGCAATCGCTTTACCGCTTCAAAATGATTATTTTTTTCGCGCGGTACGTACGGGAACTTGTTTATGTCTAACCTCCGTGCGCGCAGTAAAATGTAATGTTGCATGTCGCAGCAGCATCGATGGGCGAATAAACAGAAACGACGTAAGAAATGTGACGATATCGTTGACTTGTGTGCACGTCTTATTTATCGCGTTATTTATTAATAATTTTCGCGGCGAGTCACACATTCTCACGACGCTGACACTTGTTAGTCGAGCCACAAACCTGATTGACTTATTCTAGCTAACTGTTTCCAACTATGAAGAAACATGTGCACGAATCAATTTATGTACTTGCAAGAAATGCGTAGTATTATTATTTCATTGCGTTATTTAAGTATTAAGTTGTTAAATTATTAAAACATAACGTTAAATGAATAAAAAAATTTTTTTTTTAACTGATTGCAAATATTCATAGACAACCATTTTTTCTTTCTAAAAACTTGACGATTGTTTACATGATTTGATTTTTCTTTGTCACTCAGGCTTATATGACTTGATGTGTGGTGGTCTGATGAGCTCAGAGAGAGAGCAGCTGTCACCACCTTAAAATATCCACTGCCATTTATTTCTAAACAAGTAAATATGAAACGTTTTCTCACAGCTCTAAGAAACTTGAATTTAAATTTCTTTCCAATTACACTTACGTCCCTATCGACGAGATAGACATCTCCACCCATTCATTTACCGATTTCATTTTTCTATTACAAACCATAATTACCATTACAAGTCACCTGTTCAGTATATTTCTTCGAGTTTTTACAATTTATTATTTTTTTTTGCAAATACGTCCACCATGACTCATTCGTTCAATTTTGACAAAATCAACATCAAAATTTCGCGATGTCTCTCATCGGACGTAATCGCCAATTAGGGTTTTCGCGCATTTGAATGTTCGCGTGCGATCGGACCGGCGCGAGGAAATTCGACAAACGAGCCCCGGTCAAATTGGCTAATTAGCGGGCGGGGACGACCGGTCATCGCGATATAAATCTCGAAAATGCTCGTATTCTTTTCTCGCGCTTTACCGCAATGTAATAATACACTGGGCCCGTCGTAAATAATAAAGGCCGCCGTCCGATAGAAGGGTAAAATGAGGAGGCGGGCGAGCCGGGAAGTGGAACTAAAAATAACGCAAGGCGTTTTAATGGATTCGTCGCAGATGTTTTAAAATCGGAAAAAATGGACTTAAATTGAGAAAATGTAAATGGCGCTGATGACGATGATTTCAAAATAAATATAACGCAGATTTTGTAACGCGGATCTGGTCAATGGGGAATTTTAATAATTAATTAATAATTTGTGAAGTAAATAAAGCGGTTTGCTTAAGTGATATCAGAAATAAAAATAATCGAAGTAGTGCGAGATCAAAAACTTGAAGAAATTTAATAAAATGAAAAACACGTGGTGACAAGAATAAGACAGATTTATGAGGAAACTTGATGTAAGGTGAGGGTAGGAGAGAAATTGACGGAAGGGCGACGGGTGGAGAGAGATAGGGGGAACGAGGTACAATAAAAGACACAAGGAGTTGCAGGTGCACAATAGGAGGCCGGAAGAGGAAATGCTAGTGGCTAGATTCCGTTGTGGAAACGAGGAGAGAAAAAACAAATATTGGATGGGAGAGGAGTACAAGAGGTGCGAAGCATGTGGAAGAGGGGCAGGTGAATGGAAACACTGGTGGGATGAATGCGAGGAAATTGTATGGAGTGAAGAGGAACAGAAGTTGTGTCGGGACTGGAGAAGGATGCTAGGAGAGAAAGGGGACGGAGTGGACCTGTTGGGAAAGTTAAAGAAGAAAATAGAAGAGAAGAAATATAATAAGACGATCGAAAACCAAACTAAATCGGAAAATAACGGAAAAAGAAAATGACTACGAAAGAATTGTTGAAGAAAAAAATTTGATAATTGTTTTTTATCAGCAACTGACGTAGACAGCTATTTTACCAATTTTTAGCGTAATTACTTTCAATTCTCTTCCGCCTATTTTAATTTTTATGCACTTTGTGTGCCTGTACCATACAGCCTACAATATGCTGCAGCACTCGCCGTCATTACACCGGATAATGCACCACGTCGACCTCCATTCTAACGCCGTATGCTACCGTTTCAGCGGCGTAAAAATCGTCCTTATTTTCATAAACTGATCACAGCTGTCCTTTATCGCGCGACTCGAACGTGGAAGAGCAACCGAGGCAACGAAGCACCGCGCAGATTAAAATGCGCATAGATTTCCGCGCACTCGGACTTGACAAACTGCGACTATTAATTTCGCCGACGTCCGCGTCGATGTAATTTATTCGCGAGCGACCGAAACCGAAGCCAATGGAAACGACGAACCGGCGGATTTTGAACGGCGTCCGCTAACGAGGATCAGATACCGATAGAGCGAAATGAACATGTCCATTGTAATTCGTTGGAAAAAGTGCGGCGAGCTGGCGAACATTCGACTGCTGGAAGTATTCTCCCAACGTCCGCTGTAAATACGGGCGCGCAATCGGCTGTCAGGTCGCATGGCAGGGAAACACTCCGTACTTTGTACCTCGCTTGTTACCCGCGCTCCTACATGCGTTTATTTTATTATATGGTAGAAATTGTTATCTGCACACAATGGGGACGCTTGTTATGGCGTACATATTTTGCGCGCATAAACACCAATTAGTATCGAAGATTTATCGTTTGTGTTGCGTTATTACGTCTGCGTGTACGGGACAGGCGGCAAGTTGCGGTGTAGTGGGGACCAAATTTTTGGGCAGCGTTGGTGTCAATCGTATTGACATTGCGGGAATGTAAACGAACTTTAAAAATACAACATCGAACAATTAAATCGAAACTTGGTTGGGGACAAAATTACTCACCTCGTTACACAACCGCATTTCACGCACACGAACTTCGGTTTTAAAAATATATCTACATAAACAAATTTCCCATATTTCTTTTTTTTACATGTTTCTTCCCTTACATCTCAAGTAAATTTTATTTCGTCATCATATAAGTATCCGCCTGAAAGTGCCTGAAAGCCTCGTTCCTGTCTCAATTATCAGACCTACTAAGTTTGTCGCATTTTTTATGGGACAGTCAATGATAACGGAAACGACCCCGAAGTCCTGAAGTCCTAATAGGATAGAAGATATAAATAACCGTTTGGGTTAAATTGCGTATTAACAATATTGTTAATATACTAAAACTGTCCGATAGTTTTTTTAACAACGTCGATGATTTTTTTGTCAAGAATTTATATCCAGGTATTTTTTAGCGAATTGGAAATAATTTGTACACAGTTAGTATATTTAAGGGGCGCACATCAGTCATGGATAACAGATCTGCACAATCAATGAAACTAGCAAAAGGACCAACGAAATGTCTTAGAAGATCTGTGTAACCGTTAAGTGCAATTGAATTGCATAAGCTACCAAGTTACGAAATGCTCGTCCCTGATTGGCAGTTGTCAGCTCGTGCTGCCAATTGTCACCGATCAGGTAGTTGATGAAACTGATCTTCCACGAGCACAAAAAACCACTTTGCATAAATAACTGGTTAAGTAGGAAAATAGCGAATTAATTCTAAGTTTTTAAGGGCATCCTTTGACAAGGCTTTTCAAGGATCTCAACATTATTTTCGTCAGAATTTTATGTTTATCTTTTCGAGATTCGTGAACGCGCAAGTGGGTTGGGTTTAGTTGGATTGGGTTGGGTTGGCTTGGGTTGGCTTGGGTTAGGTTGGATCCAATCTTACAGCTGGTGTTTTAAATGTTTAATCAGCAAAAAATAACTTTACGCACACGTTGCATAAATAAATAAATTCATTAAATACCAAAAAAATATTAGCATTTAAGCGAACTAAACCAGTTGTAAAAACTTTGACAAAATGAATTCGATAGATTTCATTGGGACGTTTAAGTAATAATATAAAATTCAATTGGGTAAATAAACTTTCGTTCGTTTTTTACTTCTTTTCATAAGTGTGGCCACCCTGCGTGCGTAAAATTATCATCGACTCATAGAGTCAGTGGTCACCGACAGCATTCGCACACGACTTTTTCGTCGACTTTAATAAATCAGCGCCGCGAGACACACGCACCGCATTTTTTCCTCCATTAATCAACGCAACTCTGACAAAAATACGCACGTCGGTTTTAGCAACTTTCTTATAATAAAAGGCCAGGAATGTAGGATACGTTTCTTGACGAGGAAACGCGCGGAATAGATATTGGTTATAACGCGGCGACATAAACAACTTTATTACGACTCGATAAGGAGTATACGACTGCGCTCAACGGCTTTGCGGCAGTGAGTTATTGCCGCCGCGGCTAATTAAATTTAAAAAGATAATTGCAGTGGTACTTATGACACATATTTGTATGCACACGTAATGACATAATTAACCTTATAACTGTTGTCTAACTGAATCGTCACGTGGGATGAAATTATCGATAATAACTCATTGAATTCTATTAAATTATTATTTGCACGTTTTGATAGATTTATTAATAAATTCATTAAAACTGTAGATTTTATTTGTTTCTTTGCACTCCTTGTATATAACTTATATAACCAACGCACAATTTTATTTCTCTCGACGATACATTTAAAATTGATGCGATTCGTCCGTCGCGGTGAAATATATACGAATTCGTAAGCCATACACGTCAATGCTTATGCGAAATATATCACGAGAGGTAAAATACGCCCGAGTCTCTTCATGTCGTACAACGAGGAAACTAGATCATGAATTCAAAGCGTGCATAAATAACGATCGATAAAGGCCGAGCCACATAGAGACATCGATACATTTTTCGTTGTTGATGAATAAATAAGATAAATATTATGAGGGAGTAATGTATTGTATATTTCGGGTGTTAATAAACCGTTTCTCGAACTGTATGACTTTTGCAATGAAAAAATTAACGTTTCGAACGTTTTACCGATGGTACTGCCAAGTCTGATTGTTCCTCGTAAACATCGATGTTTTCGTCCAGCCAGGAGGGTTGGTGATTCGTTCTGACGGTAGGTTTCCGTATATCTTCATCGAGTAGCTCGCGAATTGCGACCACGTTGTCGCACGTTTCTCCGCTGCTGTGGCATAATACAGAACATTTAAGTCCTGCTCTGCGACAACAACATATTTTTCTGCACGTCGTTTTGCGTTTGCGGGAAATTGTCTTCAGCAAACATTCTGGTGCTGGGTAATCATTTGTAGCGACATGTTCTAGTCCACGATTAGTATTCTTCCACCCCCACTCTGTAGCATCGGCTTGATACTGCAGCACTTGCTGATACGTTCTGTACGTATGTTATCGCGGTCGTGGTGTGGGAAGAGCTCGAGCGGGAAAGAGGAGGGAGCGGCAATGTAAGAACAAAAAAGCGTAAATAGAAGCGATTAGGAAACTCCGTCGAATCGTACGATGGCATAAAAAGTAGGTGCTAAAAGTACGTATTCGATTCCCGAACACCGAACTGCCAGTAACCCCTCTCCCATCGCCGATTCGCGAAGGAAAACCGCACTTGCAACTTTTTCAGGGCGGTACTTTTGTTGGTCTAATTCAACTGGACTACATTCGCTATTTTTTGCTGCAGCTTCAAACGATATCTCCGGAAGGTGGGAGTAAATTTTCGATCAGTAGTGGAGCCTTATTCTCATACTTGACCCTTCCTATAGATGGGCTACCAATTGCATGTAATTTTGTTTTTTCCTTTTGAGCCGCCAATGACAAGCACGATATCGATAGATCACTTTTTACTTATACATTATGTTTAAGTATAGGGAATCATGAAAATTTTCGAACTCGAGATTTCAACGGATATACACGTTTTGAGGTCCCCTGAATAGTTTCTGACTATTTTCGGAATGACGTCTGTTTGTCTGTGTGTCTGTGCGCGCTGTGCGGCCCAAACGATTAAAGCTAGAGCTCTGAAACTTTAAACTTAACATTTGTATGCAGCATGGAGGAAAACGTCCTATTTTGAACGCAATCTCTCAACAGATCGCAATCAACGATAATAATAAAAAAATAAATTTCGCATGGATTGTGTCAACAACATTTGCCATAAGACAGATCGCAATAAACTACGGCGTCGTTCAAACTAATTACATCAAAGTTAACTGTCATTCGTAAGATATCACAGTCACGATGACAAAAAAAATGTTTCCATAAAATATTCCGCAATTTAGCATAAGATTCGACAGTAAGATTTATCATAAGACAGATCGCAGTGAACTGCGGCGTCGCTCCAACTAATTATAACAAAGTCAACTGTCATTCGTAAGACAGATCACAATCAACGATAATAAAAAAAATAAGTTAACGTATCCATAAAATATTCCGCAATTTCGCATGGATTGTGCCAACAAAATTTGTCATAAGACAGAACGCAATAAACTACGGCGTCGTTCCAACTAAGTACATCAAAGTTAATTGTCATTCGTAAGACAGATCACAGTCACGATGACAAAAAAAATGTTTCCATAAAATATTCCACAATTTAACATAGGATTCGACAATAAGATTTATCATAAGACAGATCGCAATGGACTGCGGCGTCGCTCCAACTAATTATAACAAAGTCAACCGTCATTCGTACGACAGATCACAATCAACGATAATAAAAAAAATAAGTTAACGTTTCCATAAAATATTCCGCAATTTCGCATGGATTGTGTCAACAAAATTTGCCATAAGACAGATCGCAATGAACTACGACGTCGTTCAAACTAATTACATCAAAGTTAACTGTCATTCGTAAGATATCACAGTCACGATGACAAAAAAATGTTTCCATAAAATATTCCGCAATTTAGCATAGGAGTTGTCAGTAAGATTTATCATAAGACAGATCGCAATGAATTGCGGCGTCCCCCCAAACTAATTATAATAGTCAACGCTACACTAAATTAATATTTCTATGAAAAACACCACAAATGCCACCGTTTCCCAACCAGGCATCTCATAAATAAACAAACCGCAATAAAAATCACGACGCGTGAGATACATGCTCCAGATCCGGGCATGCTCAGAATTCTCGGCGAAACGCTCCCGCTTTCCAACGTTTTAATTATGCACATATTCGAGTATATCTATTGATACGTCGCGTTCGCAGCCTCGTCTGAATCGCATTCCGCGCGATAGAATTTCAGTAATGATTTCAAATTAAAGCGGACGGATAATCTGCGATCGGCGCGGTTAAAAAGCCACCTCTTTCTTGCGTACGTACGTCGCGCCCGGAAAAAATCCAGTCGCGGTTCGTTACGGCGGTAATTTGCCAGCCGGGCGCTGATTATTGCGCCGGACGATCGCGCCAACAAAACGACGAGTCCTTTGTTGACGTCGAGAGTCAAACGAGCGCAATTTCGTTTCGATTTTCGCGTTTCCCGAAAAAAAGGCGCGAGGTTACCAACCGGTTGTTGACTGATAATGCGCAACTGGTCGCGTGTAAATAAGGCTTATTATTGGAAAATTGCTTCCTATCTAAGAAGCGGAATTATTTGTCATTTATAAACGCGCAAATTATCGAATAATTACGGTTATGAAATGTTATGTTAATGGTCCGGAACTCCTAACAATAATAAATCGACTGCGAACGAACAAATTGGAAATTACCACAAAAACGCATCGCTTGATATTTGTGGAATCGGATTGACTTTTGACCTTTGCATAATTTTACATATTTGCATACAAAATTGATTATTTTATTTACTTCTAAAACCGTAAAAGACTTTTTGACGTTTTATTTTATTATCGCTCCCATGCACCACCGCACACTTAATTGCGACGCTTCGTACAAAAATACGTGAAAAATGAACCGGACGAACAAGCGCGTCAGCGGCGAACGTTGTTTTTGTCGACGGAGCAAATTACTCTCGGGCGTATTGTAAAGCGGGATCGCGTCGCCTTGAACAGTTTTTAAAGTCGAGCCACCTACCTTGCGACGTTGAATGTCCCCTGCTGCTCCTCGACGCTGCCGCGACCACTTTGCTCAGCTTTTTTTGCAGCGCCTCCTTTTCCCTGTATCTGAAATGCAAAACTCCGTTAGAAAATCTATTAATATTGTTGGTTGGACTTCTGCCGGTGGTTGCGAGTTGTGTGCGAAACGCGAGGTCGCAGTTAACGTTGAAAATTACTTCAAATGTTGTGAATTTGTGTGAAATTTTTGGCGGATGAATGACACGACGGAAATAATGTAGAGCAAACATGGATTAAAAGTATAACGTTTTCCAACTTCGACATTTTACAATTTTCTAAATTTTGACAAAGTGGAAGAAAATTTGCTGTTTTGCTGTCCTTTGCATTCTCGGATTTTTTTATAATTTTGTACATTTGACATTTTGAAAATTTAGTCAATTTCGAAAAAAATCACATCCCTTGAATTTTTGCAACGTTTTCTAACTTCGATTTTTGAAAATTTTAACAATTTCGAAGAAAATTTGCTATCCTTGCATTTTAATTAAGGAGATGATTTTCTTGAATTAACACAAATATTTTCCTGACCTAATAAACGTAATTTTTCCATAAAAATTGAAACAGTCAAACGAGTGAAACGCCCTGAATTACTTCTAATTCTCAACTGCAACATCGCCTACTTTTTCGTTGCGCATAAATCGCCGGCGTTACGGTAAACGAAAGCTTATTTATCTCGTTTTTCCAGCGTTAATTGCACGTGCGATCGGCACAATCGTTGCGCAAACAAATTGACTTTCCTCCGACCGCCCCGCCCGCGCCGCTTAAAAATAAATTTCAATCAACGCCGGCGACTTCGCGAACGCGCTTAAGTTGTGCCCCGACGAACGAAGGTAGCGGTTAACAGATAACACGACGTCGCACAGTCGCTAATTGCGAAGCCGAGGAATTCGATAAACTAATCGGACGATACCCAGCCGACTTTGCCGTATTTGGTCAAATTCGAATAAGGATCTAGTTTCGGCGGATTGATAGAACGGCGAGTAATAAGTGGCGACCTGTTCGTTACATCTCCGCGGCGATTTACAACGATTTTTGTCGAGACGTCGTCGGTCGTACGAAAATTCCTCCGACGACACACAAAGCCCGACGTAAATTGAGACAACACAAAAGAGCGGGACGGAATATGTAATCATCTATTACACAAAAAGACCTAAGCTGGTGCTTTAATCCGCCATTGACGCGAGGGCAGAACGAATTTTCCATTATGCGTGTAAAATTCGAATTATAATTGGACGAATGGGTGCATTTTTACGTCGCCGAATGGAAATTAAAAGTATTTATTTTTCCTTTTTTGGGGCCGGATACGTTGGGTTTTTTTGTTCGGTGGTTCGGATCGAATTTCATGTCAAATTGAAATTTGAACATTGAAGAAATTTGAAGCGAGTCGATTAATTAATTAATTAATTAATTAATGCAATTTTGGTAACGCAACCTCGAGTTAGACATTTTGAGTTCAAATTGTTGTCCATTGACAATATCTTAACAATGTTGAAAATTCTTTCATAATCGGATTCGAACCGATGCATTTGTAAGCAAGACGGTAACCAACTTGGCCAACTATCGCAATAAGACACAAATTTATTGTAAATTTTTGTGAAACTTCAAAAAAAGTAGGATAATTAAAATAAAAGAAAAATTTTATAATTGTCGACATTTCGCAATTAAAAATGTTTGACATTTCTAGAACTTTGAGAAAATTAAATTAAATTACTAAAATTTGAAAAATGTAAAATTGTCAAAACGCATAAAAAATACTTAAATTTGAGAAATATCAAAATTGATACAATTGACAAATAAAAAATTAAAATTTGAAAAATGTAAAATTTGACGACATTGATTAATAAATAATTTAAAAAATTGTTCGAAATGCAGAAAAATACTAAAATTTGAGAAATGTCAAAATTGACAAATAATGATTAATAAAAAAAATTTTAAATTAAAAAATTGACAAAATTACTAAAATTTGCAAATTTTAACGACCAAAAATTGTTCACAATGTTGACATTTTGTAAATTTTGAGGCGTTAGCAATTTTGACACTTTTTGATAATTTTTAAAAAATTGAAATTTTTACACCATGAACAATTTTTGTTTTCACACTGTTTATGTATTTCTTAATATTTACCGTCATAAACAATTTCGACGTGTTAGCAATTTTAGTAACTTTAACAATTTTGAGTCTCGACTAGTCCACAATTTCGGTGTAATAGCAATTTCGACTCTTTTTGGCAATGTTGTCCATTTTTACTTCTTAAAACAATTTTGACAAAAATTTAACTTTTACAACTTTGACAATTGTTTTTCGCAATATTGACATTTTGTCAATTTCGACAATTTCGATGGAAATAAATTTTAACATTCTCACAACTTCTAGAACTATTGCTTTCGCGATGTTAACAATTCGTCATGAAAACAAATAATCATAATAATTTCAAAAATTCAACATATGTCAATTTTGACAAGTTTGGGTTGGGTTGGGTTGGGTTGCGTTGGGTTGGGTTGGGTTGGGTTGGAAGTGAACGACATCTATACGTCGATACGTCGTCTGCGACCGACTAAATAACTATTTCGCACCGGTAGGCACTAGAGACCAATTTCTTGCAAATTAATTTCAGCGAATGTAACCTAGATCGTTTCGCTCGTCTGGACTCATTAGATCACCAAAGGTGTAAACATGAGTGACACATGTTTGTGCAAATGTATTAACGCCATCTAGACGTCAATATCATCACACTCATGCTCCTACGCAATTACAGCTTTTTCTTCTTTGCGTGCACCTTCAGCGAATGTATCTTCGATGGCCTGATGTGCTAAGAAGTGCGAAACGGCTTGTCACCACTTCCCTAATTTTTTTGCAACGTAAATTTGTAAAATTATCAAAGACGCGGAGAATATGACAATGAAAAAAACATAATTATGCAAAAAAAAAATTAAAAATTTCATTTGCAAAATTACCAAAATTTATAAAAAAATGTATAAAAAATTACCAACAAATGCTAAACTACAAATCCACGTCGACCCAACCAATAATAATCCATAAATAGCAAATTTCTCGTGGTGAATACATTAATCTTAATAAACATTGATTTCTGTCAATAAACGTACGTCGAAGCCGTATTTTTCTCCCTTTCCGTCGACGGAATGTTCTCGTTATGTATTAACAAGGAGAAACTCGATATTTAGAAATTCTTTGCGCGGCCGTTCGCCGCAACGCGACGTCGTTAAATCATCACGCAAGGATCGCGAGCGATCCGAACGGATGACTCGCCATCACCCGGCGATAAATTCAGTCGAAATCGACCGATTTAGTGCCGGTCATCGTAGGCGACGTTAATAAGTGCGCTACGAGCGGCGTTAACGCGTCCTCCCAAACGAACGGGCGACGATTATCGGCGATTTCAATTAGGCGACCGACGTGTAATTTGGGACTTTTTATCGAGGGCATTATGCAATTTGGCATCGGATTTACGAGCTAATTAGCGTCACGTTGCGTTTTCGTTATTAAGGACGGTCGGTTATCTTTTAAATATCCGTTCAGATTCATTTCTTAAGATTCGTGAAGCGTGTGGGCGATTTCCAGTTGGTGCATGGAAACGTATGACTCGTTTGAACCTCGAAACAAAAAAAAAAACCAACGGGTATTATAAAAGGAAGGCTAATTGAAATTGAAATAAATGGAAATAAAATATTGAGTTAAACGATAATAAATAAAAGAAATCAGCAAAAAAATTGGATGTGAGTATTAACGTCATCTCGATGCCGATGCCACGACTTGTTCTGCTACGCAATTACATAGGTCTGCTCTACGGCTACAAGAGAGCACTGTTCAAAATAATTTTCAGCGAATGTAACAGGTGGACGGATCGTTTCGCCCTTTCTGGGCTCATCAGGCCAGCAAAGACACATTCGCTAAGTCCATCAAAGCATCACTGATAAAATAGTTTTGTGTGAGTATTAACATATTAACGCCATGTGTGGTGTGGTAAGTCCAGAAAGGGCGAAACGGTTCGTCATCACCTGATGCGTTCGCTAAATTTATTATCAACAAAACTGTTTTTTCTTGCCGACGACTGCGAAGTAGTTACAAGACTTTATTTCCAAACGAAAACAATTTTTAAATTTTAATATTTTCGCTTTATTGCAATTTTGTTCCATTTGACACCATTTACTATTGGCCCATTTGAAATTTTTACCAATTTTACAACAAAATTACGTAGAAAGAGTTGTGAGGGACTGCTTCGTCCATCGGGGCTCATCAGACCACCATAAGTACATTAGCTGAAGGCATATCAAGCCATGGAAACATTAGTAACAAACGTTTGTGTGTAGGTATTAGTGCCAATACCTCCATACTCGTGCTGCTGCTACCTAATTACAGAGGTATGTTTTGAACGACCAAGTAGTTACTTAGTTACGTAACAGCACGTCTATATAACTTTTCGTAACACATCCTTGACATGACTTTATGCACCTTCAGCGAATGTATGCATGGTGATCTAATGAGACCAGATGGACGAAACGGTTCTTCGCCACTAACATTCGCTTAGTTAAATTTAAAAATATTTTTCTTTTCTTATGTTTTAAATGTCATCATTATTTCTTTTTAAAGTTAAACGAATCGTGCCATACATTTAGTCGTTCCTTTAAGTTTTCATCAACCCGGACTTGATATTATTTCATTTTTTTTTTTTTTAATAACAATTATTTCACCCCTTGAAACAAAATTTCGCCAACTTATCTCAAAAATCGAGACACCAACATTACATTTAGGTTATTAAAAATTTCTAAAGCACAACTCGTCGATTAAGTCGAAGTTTTGCATTGACATGTTGGGGGACACTGGTTTCACACATACGCTCCATATATCTCTCGAAAATCGATGAAAAGAACGATCACAAAGTCATCAAATCAATTTAAAAAATGATACAATGATCCCGTACGCAAGTTAACCTTCCAAACAGAAGTTAACAACATCCGGTGCCCATTACAAAGAATCCATCGTGAAATTTTATGTAAATTTCGATTTAACGTCACTTAGCTTTTAAGAAAACGTAGAAATGGCAATTTGTTGGATAAGATTAACGAAATTGAATAAAATTAGACGTGGTGTCGTTGACGCGGTTGGTTTTTTAGAAGTTTCGGTCCACCAATGGAATTAAAATTCATTGTTGTTGTAATAAATTTGTAATAATTCTCGAAACATCGATAATTTTTTTCAAAGTGGTTGCGTCAATGAAACTGCAAAATTTGGCGACATTTACGAAAACGAAATTTACTAAAATTTTCCGCATAGCATAAAACGCTAGATATTTATTTATAAATTTGTCAAAAAAAATCAAAATTGTGTGGAACTTGCCAAAATTTGTGTGAAAGGGTAAAATATTTTTTAGTCTAAATTTTCACAAAATTAAAACTATGTTAATGCCGCAATAAATTGAAAAATTCGACAAAATTTCTGCAAATGCAGCGTAATTTTTTGCAACTATTTTTGATTTTGAAAAATTAATTCGGAAATAATTAAAATTATCAAAAAACTGACGTGATGACAATGCTTTAATATAAAAGACACATCTCGTCGAGCTCACCTACATCGGACACAGTTCCAATGCAATGAATTAATCGAACAGGTTGTAGGTAACAAAAGGAAGATGATTTTGATTCTTCGACGATCGTTTTGCTGTCATTGCAAGATCATCAGCAAAAAAAAATCCGCTTTTAAACAATTCTGTTCAAATTCCTACGACGTTAATTGGATTTATAAAAAAAAATATTTCATTTAAATATAATTCACGTAAACTAAGCCCATAAATCTCACTTCCAATTCGACATTTAATTAAACTTTACAGTTAATTGCGCCTAATTAGTCCGCGATTTCAATCTGCACATCTAAAATTGATTCGCATCGAGCGATTAAGTAACGAGTGTGGCCCATTAGAAAATATTGTTCACGTGGGAACAAACAAACGTTTCATGCGCTCGGTTCATATCGTCGCCGATAAATCTTCCTTTTGCAGAACAAACCGGCAAAGTAAATAAAAACCTAATTACGCCGTTTAATTCATTTGCATAATTGCGAGTAACTTTCGTTTCATTAAAATAATTAGCATTAATCATGCATTTAAGTCGCGGCGGAGCAAAAATACAAATTGTGTTTTCCGCATGCCGATAAATTGCCTCCATTGTTCGACGAGTCGCCGTTTTTATTCACACGAAAAGCCTTTCAATTCCGACCGGATCCGATCGGCGAGTATTAAAAGGTACGTTTGACTGCGGTCTGGTGATTTTTGCGGAGCGATTAATATTTGACGGGTACGTTAGGTGACGAAGGGAACTTTGTTTCCAATCAAGCTCCGAGGGAGCAAATCGGGCGGTGGGGGAGGAAAAAGCTCCAGGTTGTATTTCAGTGGGCAAAAGAAGTTTTAAATCTGATGAACGTCACGTCGAAAAATATTTTCAATTTCGATAAATATTTGACTCTGCAACGGAAATATTTCTGAGTCAGACGAACGATATTTGAATGGGTAAGAGAAATATTTTTTTTATGAATGAGTTGTCCGTTTGTGATGTATTTTTTATTATGGTTGTGCAAAGTCCGTGTTCCATCTATGTCAATTCAAAATTTCAGCTAAATCAGTGCACGCGTTCCCATTTTGTTGTAGCCAGTGACAAGTCAGTGTTCCAGCTATGCCAATGCAAAATCATAGTTTAATCGAATCTGCCACTTGACAGGCATTAATTAATTGTACTATCAAACATTTGAAAAAAATTGTAAAAGTTGAAAAAAATTTCGAAACAATCCTAATGTAAAAGTGGGAAAAAAATTGAAAATTTGTAAAACTTTAAATTTATATTTTTTCAATTTATTAGATTTAAACTAAAAAATTAAAAACATGACAAAAATTTGAATTTGGAAAAAAAATTAAAAAAATTGTAAAATAGATTTTTAGGTAATGTAAAATTTGTAAAAGTTAGAAAATTGGAAATTTTGGAAAAAATCGTGAAAATTTCAAAACATAAATCAAAATAATGAAAATTTTTAAGAAAATTCAAACAAATTTATAAAATCGGAAAAGTTAAATCTGATTTTTTTTCTATTTTGTCGCCCTATAAACTTCAATGTTTTTCAGCAACCCAACGCAACCCAACCAAACCCAACCCAACCCAACCCAACCCAACTCAACCCAACCCAACCCTGTCTAATCCAATCCAACCTCTTTAAGCTCACTTCTTCGTTTCAAGTTTTTAATTCATAATTCGTAATTAGTTCGCCTGCATTTACAGAGGAAAATATCAAAAAAAATATCAAATATCAAATATAGTAAAATGGCAAAAGATTCTAACTTCTTTTTTATCTTTCGATATGTTCGCTATGTTACACATGGCTCTTATATCCTGTGGAATCCATTTCCTGGTACCAGATCCTGTACATAATAGAAACTACCAGTTAAATGGCTTAATCACGTAGCCAATGTGTTGATTTGAATGTTCAATTAAAAATTATTATCTTGTTATTATCGCACCTCCTCTATGATCATTTGACAGTTATAGTTATACATATAGATCTTCTATTTATCATCAGCTCTTTATTACGGGAGAATTTTAAGCTGGATGTATGCTTCGATGTTAATCGTGTCATCATCCAGCGGTTACATTTCGCAGCAGATAGAACATTGGTCCCAACATACTTCCCCATGGAATTCCTCTTGGGTCCGTGCACTTCAAATTTTTTTAGATCATCTCCTTGACCAGTTTCTTAGTTTACAACTCAATCTCTCGCTTACTACAGCTTATTATGTCTAAGACGTTGGTAACAGATACTATCATTCCATCACCTTTTCAAGTGATAACTGGCCTGTAGTTTCCATAGTCGTTATTTTTGTCCTAGTTTATAATTCGCCTCACTACTGCATGTTTCATGTCTTTGGGGATTGATGATTTTTTAACCCAAAGACCAACACCAACTGAATTTTTCAACTGACAAGTTAACTGTCAAAATAACTCGCAAATCAAATGGCAATCGTCTGACAATTGTCAATTAGTTTATCAGTTAATTTGTTAGTTAGCTGGCCAGTTAATAAATATAGGTTTCAGTTAATTAATTAGTGCGTTAGCTAATTTGTCTGTTAGTTGGCAGTTCATTTATCACTGACATTTTCAACTAATTGGCTAGTTTGTCAGTTAATTTGTAAGTTAGATGTCGGTTAGTTTGCAAGTTAGACTGCCAGTTAGCTTTGATAATTGAACTTTTTTTTGTTTGTCAGTTCGTTTGTTAGTTACGTTAGATTATTTGTTAAGTTGTCTGTTATATGGCCCATTATTTTTTCAGTTAGATTCTCAGTTAATCAGTTAACTTATCAGTTTACCAGCTATACTGTCGTTGACTTGACCAGTCTTGTAAGAGACTCCTAGCTTACAATATTTTAAAATAAACGAAATTTATTCCTATTAATTTTTTTATTTTAATTGAAATAAATAGTAGATTATCTTAAATTAATTAAAGATGTGCACAATTGCAGAAACTTAGACAGTTGACCAGCGTTGACTGGTAATCTATTGAAGATAATATCTTAGTTCGAAATGCCAAGTTGAACACTTTTAAACACTTTTAGATTCCATTGAAAGGGGGTTTTTATAATTTATGGATTTACATGGAAAGATGCAGATGAAACAATATCAATATCAAAATTATCGCCTTGAAAATTCAAGCCTCGTATGAAAAAATATTTCGCAACCATTTTTATAAATAGCAATGTTTTATTAAAGTTTTCTAATTTACAATTTAAAAACCAATTGAATTATAGTTTTAAGTTTAAGAAATTTTCGAGCAAGTCTCGCCGTGGGAACAATTCCAACAGTAAATCCATATAGAGCGCTGGCGCGGTTTCGAACGCCGGACCTACCTGCAGAAAAACTCCGGCCGTATACGGTACCGGGCAAGGAAATCGTCGTACACCCGCAGCATGGCCAGCAGGTGACCCGCTGCCACCGCGCTCTGCTCGTACGTCTCGTCCGGCAACAGCATACTGGATGCATCGTCTCCAATCTTCGAGGGCACTCGGCTATCGAATTATAACCCCGGCGCGTTTTACCCACTCAATTAGCGCCCATTATCACAATCTCGTGCTCGTGCAAGCTTCGGAGCGCTCCGCCGTAAACAACTCGTGATTTTCGTCCAGCCATGCCCTCCCCCGGTCGATTTACGATCGAAACTTAACTGCATTCAATCGCGGTCTGCGGAATCATCGGAGGTATCGTTTGCGTTTGCGAGACATCACGCGCCGAAACTCACAGCGTCACATACGCACCTTCGCCGTCGCGTTAACCATCGGATTCGCGTAAATAAACGCGCGGCCGTTCCGTTCCGTCACGTCTCGAAGCCCGATTCGAAATACGCGATAGCGCACTTATTCCAATATTTCACGTCTATCTTCGGACAAACTCCGGCGAGCCCATTAACTCCAGATTTACATCACGGTTGCCGTTGTTGCGTTCGAAATCGCCGGTTCGCCGAACACGTGCGCACAAAAAACACCGGACGCCGGATTCGTCGAACGCCGCACACGAACAACACACGCGGCGGTAATTAGCCCGACTTAATTCGATTTTTAAACTGTCGCCACGGATGGGAAACGTGCGATCGCGTAGGCGGTTGATTGATTATCAACAATACGTCCTGTACATGTCGCTGGCAATCAACGTGTGCTGTGGACTCGTGCGGGAATCAAAACAGCGTGGAACGTACGCGTGCGCACTTACGTTCGGCAACACGCGGTTCTTGAGGACTTCCCAAGAAATAACGCGCGTTATTTCGGGTAAACGCTGGTCCGCGCGACGGGAGGGGGTAGTCGTAGGACATATGAATTGTGCGCTAGTGGTCCATGTGCCTCCGAATCGTCATCTCGCCGACGCCTTCGTAAATCAAATTAACTTGAACGCACACAATTAAATTAAAAATCAAATAAAAGTTGCCCTTTTTATCCTCAAAAATTTTATTTTTCATTAAAGTTCGTAAAATATTGCGATTTCTGATTGGATCAAAAATGGCGAAGGTTACTGTTTACAAATAAAAATGAAAATAAGAATTTTATCGAATTGATTTAAAGTAACCGATATTTTTTTCTACTCGTGAAAAAAGTATTATTTTACTCACATGTTACATAAATAACTATTGTGTTCTTTGATTATTGGATTTTGGCGAGAATCGTGTTTATTTAGTTTCGTTGCACATTTGCGCATCAAATATTCCAAAACGCGTTTATAACACAAAGTAGTTTCAAAGTAGTCAACGAAATGAAAACATTCACCACTGACGTAACTGTTTAATCGGTAATTTAGTTGTCGCGCATCACACGTTGAGCTATCAAATGACGTCTGCAAACTAAATTGAAAAACAAAGAGTTCATCACCACCGTTGCACAAAAATTAACTGGATCGGTTTCACTAAAATTGATCAACTGGTGCTTTGACCAGCACTAGATATTTTTTAATTCTACTCACAAACACCTCACATTTGACACCCAACATAGTGCATATGTCAAAGTTGGCAAAATTTTACACAAAATGTCATATGTCAGCTAATTTTCATCCAGTTGTCAGTTGTCACCCAGTTGTCAGATTGTGTTGGGTTGGGTCGGGTCGAGTTGGGTTGGGTTGCATTTCAGTTTTTAAAAATCAATATAAGATTTAGATACGAGGTTAGAACCAACGCTTGTTTTTGAACTCACGTAGTTATAATATTTGCAGATACCTTGCGTTTCACATCCAATAGCACATATTTCGATACTTCCGGTTTAACCGGATATTGTTAAAACTGGGCATATAATTGCCTGCCGGTCACATGCGATATAGCGTGATCACCATTACTCCGCCTTTGTGAAATCTTACTGATTAGCGAACTTTTATTTCTTGAACGTTGATGTTCCACAATCAGCTAAGTGTGCACGAAATTACAAATAATATCCTTGCCGTTCCCGACGACTTGGACACATTAAATTATATAAAAAAACTACCGTACAACTCGCAAAATTAATTTATATATAAAATGAAAACCATACACTTTCTACAAGGCTTGCACAAAGTAACTTATAAATAACATCCTTGTTCTTTTCACGAGGATTAATTTAGTCGGTAAATTATAGTTGGGTTGGGTGTGCAGTTCCTTATAAAAGTCTATAAAAAAATAGACCAACCTCTGATGACGAGATGGACTTCCTCATCTATTCATTGAACGATCCAAAAATAATCTCGTACGCATTTTTAAAAATTACAAAAGTGCAATTCGTGATCTACGACATTTCAATAGAAAAATGCTAATGGAACAATTAACGTGACAAGGCCAGATATATATCAATCATTTTGCATTTACGAGATTTCATGGAAAGTAGAAAACAATCAGTATGACAGCCCTATTGTGACACATCAGTTGATGACGACTCTTTCGTCCTTCAGCACTCATCAGATCACAAGCGATAGATCCGCTGAAGTGCGTGCAGTCATGCAAACATGAGTGACGAAGAATTTGTGCGAGTGTACTAACACCATCTAGAACTCAATGCTATGTGACCACTTTAACCGACTAAGTCGGTACCGTCGAGACTTGCAACTACTTCGCAACCGTCATAGTTATAATTCAATTTGATTGCTCTGTTAATTTCCAAACGATATGAAAGATTGATCTCGACTACACTATTTAAATATCACCGACAAATTTCGGACCCCTCCCTCCTCCCCCAACCAAAATTGTATAATTTTGTATAAGAATTTCTTACAGATTGACCACAACTAACTCTTGTGGAGTTGGTTAATTCTTACCAACATAACTTATTAATAACCAGTTCGACCATCAAAATCGTTCGAATTTTCCGGAAACGTCAACGCGTGAAAAACGGCCACGACCCGATCTTTCGTAATTGGCCGCTAAATCAAGACCAGCGCGCACCCAGATGAAACACCGCTGATGGAGCGACGTCGTGAAAGATCCGTCAAACGACGCTGTTCACATCCGGCACGTATTATGAATGTTAATGCCGGGAGTCGCGGTGTCGACTTCGTGAACGTTCCCGCAAAATCGCGCGTCGCAATCGCGCCGCGCTTTCACATTGGCCGAATCCCCACCAACGCCAATACGTACTTGCCGCGAAAAAAAGCCCGATTTGCGCCCACTTAACGACGATCATCGCCGCGCACGTTTTCCACGAGATAATTAAGATAAGTGAAACATTCCGCGCACTTAAGCCGCGTGAAGCAAACAATATTTATACGCTTTCGTTCGTCACCTGTTCGAGAAAAAAAAATCGTTCGGATCTCGCTTTTTTTATAATTCTAATTCAATCATTCCCTGGAATTCACACAGAAGCTCGTCGGTTTGGGTGGACGACGTTATTGGGGATGGTTACTTTTTTTTCCACGAAAATTGCCGTGAAATCGCCTCGAAATCTCACTCGACCGTCTATTTATTTTGACTCGCGGGGAAGCGTCAAGGTCAAGCTGCGGGTTAGATTACACTTCCAGATTGAAAAATGAAATATTTCGTGGCGTTTCGGGCGAGATTGCATCAGGAATTTTTTTTATCAGATGCTCTCTAGACCGCAGGTGCTGGACGTTACGGCGTGCGTTATTAACCTGCCGGTGTGGCGGTCAGGTGCGCGTCGTGTCGCGATAATTAAATGTCTATTGCTCGTTCGGATTTTTTGGTTCGTTAACTATGCTGATTTGAAGCACTCGTACGTTTACCAATAAATGATTAATTAAATAGAAAGAAATGAAAAAAGACAGAGTCCCACAGTTCTTTAAATGAGTCCTCGATTATGTTTACTTCAATCTGTAATAAATCCTGAATTTTCCAAATCCGGTAGAAATAAGTCAAGATTGTCAAAAAAAATGCAACTGCGTTTTATAAATTCAACAATTTTTTTGAAAATTTCTATTGAAAAGTTTGAGACTTTGATAATTTTACTGATAGACGAAAATACATTTCAGTTTGGTCCTTCAGGACTCGTCAGATCACCAACGATACATGGCACCACCTAGACGTCAATATACGGCTGTGAAATGGTTACAAGTCTCGATAGTACCGACTTAGTCGGTCAAAACAGACCTGGATGACGTTAGTACACTCACACGAACTTTTCGTCAGTGATCAATGTTTATCATTTGTTTTAATTTCGTCCGTTTTTTGCATTCGCAATTTTAATATTTTTTGTATCTTGACAAGTTTGACAACTTTTAAAATTGTAAAATTTTTACAAGCAATACAATTAGCAAAATGATAAAAAATGATCGAAATTGCGTCAATGTTCAAGTTTTAATTAAATAAAATAAGATGGCTTTTGAAAATACAAAAAAAATGATAAAATCTACTTGTTTCGCTCTCTCTGAGTTCATCAGACCACCACACATACATCCGCTGAACATGCATCAAGTTATGCGAACATGAGTGTCAAAGAGTTTGTGTCATCTTGACGTTAGTGCCTTCACATTCGTGCTACTACGTAATTGCAGTGGTCTTTATCAACCGATTAAGTTGGTACTGTCCAGAATTGCAGACTTGGCGTTAATACCTCCTATCACTTTTTGTATTAACATAGTTAAGTCACTGATATTTAGAAATTTATAAAAATCAAAAAAATTATCATGTCGTACATTGTTGTTGGTGTTTGACAAATGACGCCCAACGTAGATCGATGGCTTATCTATCTATCAAAGACAATAGTCGTTATTGTCCAAAATGAAATTTATCACCATCTAGAATTAATTTTCCTTGGTGTCGTTTCTAATGCTGGAAAAGTTTTCGTTTTTATATTCAATGATTCGCCTAAAGCCCATTAAAATCACACACTTTAAACAGCGCCCAATACTGTTTCTTTTTTATTACGAAAGTGTGTCGTAAAATTAAGTTACGGATTCATAGAAACTTTTAAAAAATGTCATGTCGTTTAACAAACGACATAACTCCAACGACGGGGCGTCCAACCCAACCCGATAGACGAACCCAACTCACCCATACCAACCCAACCCAACTCAACAGTGGGGGGAGGTCTTACGTTATTACTAATACACAACGCGGCAACCATACAAATGCATTGGGTCAAACTTGAGCCCACTGTTGGTCTCGGTATTTTATAAAAAAAAGTATTTCGACAGCACCGGCCAACGTAGACCTCTGTGATCACATAGCAGCAACACAATGTGATGGCATCGACGTTCAAATTCCTGGTTATATAAATCAACTGTCAAAATTGTAAAATTTGAAAAATGTTATAATTGTAAAAAAAAATTGTCGTAAAATGTTAAAAAAATTAAAAAGTAAAGCAGATAGCAATGACTTTTGCGGGCTTCAAAAGTATGAAATTTTAAAATTATCAAGTGGGCAGATGGTGAAGAAAAATGCCAGAAAAATGGAAACATGAAATTGATAAAATTCAAAAAATGCGACACTTATCAATATGCCTGCTGTCTAAAAATCAAAAACATGTTAGAATTTTCAAATGAAATTGCAAAAAAATGTCATATCTATTAAATGAAAAAACAAAATTGCTAAAAATTTTAAAATAAATTTCAAAATCAAAAAAATTTAAATGATCAAAAATTCCATTTATTCGACTTTCAAATTTACAAAGTTATTAAAATTAATGAAACGATAAAAAATGTAAAAACATTGACAACGTAGGTAAAAATTTCCAAACTTGCAAAAAACAACAAATAAAATAAGGGGTTAAATACCAAAACCAAGAAAATTGGATAAAATTAAAAAAATGGCGCGGAAAAGTTAAAAACAGCTACAAACTCTCATCAAAGTTGTAGATAAAAAAAATACGAAGCAAATTTAACAAAACGACAAAAGTTGTAAATATAAATTTTCAAATTTGAAAAATACAAATAAGTCAAAATCGCCAAACTGGCAATTCTTGCAACAATCAAAAATTTATAAAGTTGCGCAAAATATAAATTACAAAAATTGTAAAAATGGCTAGAATTGGCATAAATGACTAAAACTAAAAACTGCTAAAAAAATCCCAATGTCGAACTTGTCAAATGCCAAAAATTTATCAAAAATGGAAAAAAAGAAATTTCGAACATTTCTAAAAATGCATACAATCCAAAATGATCAAAAATGCAAAACAAATGTCTACGACTTCAAGTCGAATCGCCGAAGATTAAAAATTGCCAAACACAAGAACTCAATTATGTAAAAACCCCTCAAAAAGTGTAAGACATTCCATTCAAAGTAAATTTGACGACAAATGCAATTAACACCAGAGCGAATTAATGCAAAACGCGATGTAGTTTATTTGTAAAGCACGTAATAAAACGAACGTTGCACATACGTGTGAGTAGGTCGATCGACCTACGATGAGTCGACAAATTACTAGCTCGTCTGTAACTCTACTTCTAATTGCAAGGTATGCAGACGTTTTAAATACATGCGTTATTGCTGACATGGCAATGTTTGTCTTCTTAATATAATTTAATGAGTCGCTTAACGTTAGAGGCACACGTTACCAGGCATCAAAAATGCAAAAAATATACAAAATCATCGAAAGTTATTTACACGACGCAACTACATCGAATCGACTTCACCGGTAAACAAAACACCGCGGCGGTAATGCGGTCATTACCGGCGAATTATCTTGTCGGAATCAACGCGCCGAGCCGTACGACCGAGCAAATTAGAATTGTATCATCCTCCGTTTCTTGCGTAACACCGGACGGTCGTAAAATTGCGCAATTTCGACGCGGCAAGCAATCTGAAGCGATTCGACGATCCCGCGCGATTCGACTCGCAGAGCGCGCCGCATTAAAAGCGTCCCCCCGCGCCGCCCGCCGCTGCTCGATCGCCCCGCGTAATCGAATTACGAGGACGAGCAGATGTAGGAAGAGAGCGGGCCTCCTCGCGATCCATCCGTCGTCGTCGAAGAATGCGCAATGAATATCACAATGCGCGATTAAATTAGTGCGTTTCGGAGAGGGTGCGGGAGAAAATGCGCTTCGGGGATAGTTCGTGCAACTAAACGTCAAAATGGTAGAAGGAAGATATTGTGCGAAAAAAACTGTCGTGTAACAAAAGACTTTGTTGATAACTGGCGCCGCTGGTTAATGCGAACTTTCATATAAAAAATTAAATTATTGTTATATTTATACGAACTGTCGTATAACAAAAGACTTGTTAATAACTGACGCCGCAAGTTAATGCGAACTGTCATTTATTATTTAATGGCTCCGAATTCTTTGATTTTTTGACATTCGGCGATTTTTAAACGATTTCATTAATAAATTAAAATAAATAAATCGCAAATTAAAAGGACGAAGTACACGAACGCGACCGAAAATCCCCGACCATCCGATACCGACCAATTAGCAGAAACACAGACTCCGAACGCGTCTGGCAAATGAACGCTGAAGCTCCGGCGACCAACGGTTATAAATGTTTTACAAGAATCGAGGAAAGCCGTTGCAATTATTGCGACCGCATGGCGAAATGAACATCTTAACCTCACTTTACGGCCGTTACCAACGACATAATAACCCATATAAATGCGGCATCGTTATCTCTCAATTTTTTCGCCGACTTATCCTCACCGTAAGTGCGTCGTTGCGGGCATTGAATCGGACCCGTTATTTCAACGGAATTTCGACCGAAACTTTTAAAAATAATTTTGGGCCGAAACGATTTGAATCGTCGCTTTTCAACGAGTAATAAGCGCGTTAAACTTGGACGCGTCGAAAGATTTATTTAGTCGATTGAGTCGAGTTGTTCGTTGGATTTATTGCACAATACCACGACCGTAAAAGTAAGTTTTAATTATTGCAGATCGATCCATTAATTGGATTAGTGGTTTTGGAATTTAAATTATCGATATGTCGACAATCCTCGTGAGATAGCCGATACCGTTGTGGACCACTTTCCATCTGGGAAAATTATTCCGATTATGCACCGTGCGGGGAAAGGTTGAGCGGTTCGGTCGTGACGCAAACGGGCGCTGATATGGGAAATATCGCGACGCGTCGGGTAATTAATTAATTTAAGTGCCGCGGCGTGACGAGCGCCAAGTCGACGGTTCGCGAACAATGCACACGTAAATCGCAGGCAATCACTCGAAACATAATTTCTCTTTCTGTGCGAGGCAAACTCCCGTCCCCGGGCGGACGGTAAGGTGCACGCCGCGCCGTCGAGCGAAGTTCTCACAGGTACGGGGGGCGTGTAGATGCACGCAGCACTTGACCCCGTAATTAGAGCTCCCGCCCGACCGAGGTCACTCTCGGTTCACATGTCTCGCGCGTTTGGACCGTTCTCCTCCGCAGCGCTGCGTTTTTGCAAATTGGCGGCGGCGTCGGATGCGAGCCGTTTAACGCATTTTTGTGCGCTTGCGATCTGGAGTTGTTTCCCAGGGGCTTTTTAAAGTTTTGACTCGATCGATGTTGAATCTATAATCATCCTGAGCGTCGTCTACGTTAGAATCTTCAAAATTAACTATGTTGCAAAAAATGTCACATCAATGAAAATGAAAATTCCCAAAAATTCTAAAATACGAAATTCAAAATCAAAATAGATCCAAAAATTCCAATTTTCTAACTTAAAGTAAAATTGAAAATTATAAAAATTAATAAAACTATCAAAAAATGTAAAAATATTAACAACGTAGGTAAAAACAATCAAACTTGCCAAAAGCAACAAATCAAATAAGGAGTTAAAATTGCAAAAACAAAAAAAATGCCGAAAATTAAAAAAAATTTTAAAAGTAAAAAATAAAAAGTTACCAACGTTAATCAAATTTCCAAAATACAGAGCAAATTTAACAAAACTCAAAGTCTCAACTATTCCATTAGATGTAAATTTGGCCGAAATGGATTTAACACCAGAGTGACTCAATGCAAAACGTGTTACTAGCTCATCTGTAACTCTACTCCTAGTTGCCAACTACGCAGACGTTTTAAGTACCTGCGTTGTTGCTGACATGGCAATGTTTACGTTCTTAATATAATTTAATGCGTGACTTAACGTTCCGTATTGTACTACGCCTCATATTTAGGCCGTGTGTCCTTTTTGTTAAGAGTAACAAAATTAACTAACGCAATGTAATTGCGTCGTCAAAAATGCAATAAAAAATAAAAGCGGGTCAAAAGTATCGAAAAATTCAAACTAGCAAAAAAAAACGTTTTAAATCATAAAAATTAAAAAATATTATAACTCGAAAACATAGTTACCGAGACAAATAATTGTAATTTGTAAAAAAAATCATCGTTCAACATCCAAACATAGTTAAAAAAATTATTTTTAATTCCTAAAAATTGAAATATACAAAATTATTAAATATGAAACCAATGATTTTGTGAAAAACATATTTTACGGCATTACTCGTTATAGCATTGTTTGATTTGCGCGTCTCATATCTAAATGTCTCAAAATTAAAACGGTTGGAGAATTTGTGCAACCGTTGTAGATTTTTTGCACCATCTGAGTCAACCGTTGTGTTTACAATGGTTATGTCAACGGTTGTGTCTGCAACGATTGCTAGGTTGTGAACTTTTTGCAAATGTTGTTGTTGTATCTGCAACGGTTAACTCAACGACTTTTTGCAACGGTTGGTGTATTTTTTTGCTAGTTCATTGTGAATTTTGGAATCTCAAGTGTGGTTTTCGTAGCCTAGTACAAAATTTCTGCTTTTTCGAAAAGTTAATAGTCGATACAACAGTTGGTTTTTATTTAAATTATTATTCTTCAAAAAACCTCGAATTTTTATTCACTATTACATTTTTATAAAATATTTTGATTTCTGTTTTTCACAAATTCCATAAATTATGAAATTGCGATTTCGATCGAATTGTGACATAAAATTCGTCTCATGAAACTTCGTTCGTTAAAATATTAAATTTATCAATCAAGCGAAAAAAAAAAACTCCGACAGCATCTTCACTGTCCACCATTCGGACCAACCCAACAAGGTTAATTAAATCGGGAAACGTAGGCGCACCTAAACGCTTCCCGACCGACTTCCCTATTCCGCAACAATCGCCGGCCGCCGTCAATTTAGATTCGCCCGCAATTAACCCAACGAGTTAATCGAATTACGCCCGCCGCGGACGGAATTTCGAATCAGTAAGCGACGCAACCGGCAAATGAGCAGCAGTCGTTGCGCCCGCGACCGCCATGGACCTCGACGCCCTGCTGCCCGACATTGGAGAGTACGGAAGGTACCAGAAACTGGTCATCTGGCTCATCATACTGCCCGGCGTTTTTCCCTGCGGATTTCACGCCTACAACCAGCTGTTCATGGCGGCGACGCCGGAACACTGGTGCTACGTCCCGGAGCTCGCCCGCGTCGACGAAGAGACCGCCAAGAACGCGAGGTGAGATGAGCCGAAAAACGTTCGATCGACTCTTTTCGGTTGAATTTGAATTTGTTTAGCATTCCGCTGGAGCTGAAAGACGGATCCGTGAGGTTCAGCAGGTGCTACATGTACGATAGAAACTACAGCGATTTCGGGAGTGAAAATTTCGACGAGGAAGAGGGGCCCAAGGTGCCCTGCAAGGACGGCTGGATCTACGATAAATCGTTGTACAGAGAAACTGTGGTAACCGAGGTATGAATGTCGTTGGGACGTTGAAATGAGTCGTGAGTTCATGAATTTGTAAATTTAAATTTTTGTTAAGATTTGTTTTTTTTCTGCACAACCGTTGCAAAATATTATCAGAAACTTAAACAACCGTTGTGACATTTCTGCAACAGTTGTGTCGACAATACTTTTTACAGTTAACGCATTCATTACAACGTTACAATTACAGTTTTGGAAAATGTTATAATTTGTGTTTTTCTGCACAACCGTTACAAAATATTATGAGAAACTTAGACAACCGTTGTGACATTTCTGCAAACAGTTGCGTTGACAATCCTTTTCACAGTTAACGTATTATTTACATCGTTATCAATATTCAGTGGGATTTGGTCTGCGACAAGGACATAATGCCAACCGTCGCCTTGGTATCGCTAGGCGCGGGCGGCTTGGTCGGAAACTACATCTTCGGCTACATCCAGGACGGCATCGGCAGAAAACCCGCCTACTTCATTTACTTATTCATCCAGTGCGCCTTCGGAATCGCGACGACCTTTGCGCCGAACTTCGCCACCTGGACGATTTTTCGCGTGGGCGTCGGTTTCACGGTGCCCGCGATTTTGGGAACGCCGTACGTACTCGGTAACAACAAACGACACAACCGATCGCGATCGGAACGTAACTTTTTTCATTGCAGCCATTGAACTGGTGGGACCGAGACACAGAACACTGGTGACGATTTTGATCAACATCGCTTATTCGTTGGCGCTGGTTTCCCTGGCGAGCATCGTTTGGGTCGTCCGCGACTGGAGAACGCTGGCCATGGCCACGACGCTGCCGTTCATGTTGCTGTTCTCGCATTTATGGCTGTTGCCCGAGAGTCCCCGGTGGCTCCTGTCGCAGGGGCGATTTTCCGAGGCGGACACCGTCATCGCGAAAATAGCCAAGTAAGAAGCCGTCGCGATCGGGTCCCACCGCGCTGACACGGCTTTATTTCCAGGACGAATGGCAAGAAACTGCCGGCCAATTACATGATCGTGTTGAAAAAGAACGTGGACGAGGAGAGGAAGCGGATGGAGAAGGCGCCCAGCTACGGAGTGATGGACCTACTGAAGGCCCCGAATCTGCGCCTCAAGACCGTCATCGTGACGTTCATCTGGTTCACCAACACCAGCGTGTACGTGGGGCTGTCGTACTACGCGCCAGCCTTGGGCGGGAACGTCTTTCTTAATTTCTTTTTGGCCGCCGCCGTCGAACTGCCGACTTATTTGTTTCTGTGGCCGGCCATGGAACGGTGCGGTCGGAGGTGGTCTTTGTGCGTTAGCATGGTCGTGGGAGGCTCGGCGTGTCTTACGACGTGTTTAGCGCAAGATGGTGGGTAATCAATGCCAATGCCACACTTTTTTACAACAATAGAAAATGGGTATATTTTTGTAATTTGATGGTTTGCACAATTTTCAATTTTATAGTTTTTGCCGACAGATACGAAGCAGTTATAAGTTTCAATGGTACCGACTCAGTCGGTCAAAGTAGACCTCATGTAAACAATTACAAATTAATATTTTTTAAATATTTGTTAATAGTTAAAGAATTCATAGTAACTTTTAAAAACAATGCTAACAAAACAAAACATCTGCCAATATTTCCCATCGTCAGAATCACATTCATCATTGCAGATTCCGTGGTAACGCTCGGCCTGTACTGCATCGGTAAAATGGGCATATCGTCCTCGTTCGTGGTTCTCCCTCTAATGGCGTCCGAGCTCTACCCGACCGTCGTCCGCGGCCTCGGAATGAGCATCAGCTCCGTCGTGGGAATGATCGGCCCGATCCTCATACCGCTAGTTAACTACCTGGTACGTGAACAATTCCACCACCTTTTTCGCGCGAATTCCAACAGAACGTAACGGGCTGCCGCATTTGCAGGGATCGGACATGCTGACGTTGCCGCTGATAATCATGGGCGCAATGCTGGTGACGGGCGGGGCCTGTTCCCTCCTATTGCCGGAAACGCTAAATCAGCATCTTCCACAGACGCTCGACGACGGCGAGAGAACGGGACTCGACTGCTTCGCGTGCTGCACGCCTCCTTCGCAGCACCGCGACGTAAAAATCGCCCGCGAAACGCCGATTTGATTAAAGTGCGCCGACGGAAAGCGTCAATAACCGTAGGAAATAGTCTTTCACGTCGCTACGGTTAATATCCGTACGATTGGTATTTATTCAATTACGCGCGATTTGAATTGTAAATTTCACGATTTACGAGACAACGGTGTAAGATACAATAAAAAAATCATTTGCGATTTATTTGTTTCGAACGTCGCGTAACGTAATCGAACTAGAATTCAAATTAGAATTGGTGGGGAAGTTATCATTTTTTAAATTTAGGTTGGTAAAGTTGACGAGCAGTCAATCATAACCTAAAAATTACCAAAGTGATCGCGTGAAATCTAACAGCTGACGATTTACGGCCACGGTGTAAAATGCAATAAAAATTCATTCGCGATTTAATTGTTTCGAACGTCGCGAAACGCAATTGGTTCAAATTAGAATTAGTGGGGAAGGTACGGTTTAATAAATTTAGGTTGGTAAAACTGACGAGCAGTCAATCATAACAAAAAAATTGCGAAACCGATCGAAATCAAATCTGACAGCTATTTTCGATTTTTGTATGAACAAGCGTTTGTTTAAGTCTTGTTTGTGCATTTTATTTATAGCCGAGTTCCTCGTTATTACAATTTTGTTATAATTAAAAATAATATTTAAATAAATCGAAAAAAATTGCAATGGGAACTTTTAAAACCAAATCACAACTAAATAAAATCAACGAATGTTAAAAGTCTGTACTTGGAAATTAAACGCACAAAAATATCCTTTTGAATTAAATAAAAAAAACGACGAGAATACGAGATAAACAAGTAAATTTAGTTCGAGACTAGGGCATTTAAATTTGTTAAGTTTGTCACCAAGTTTCTTCGTTTACGATATTTTTAATTATTCATTTAGAGCGAAAATTAATAAATATGTGCATATATATATATATATATTTATTTTCATTTATCTTTCAAACTATGGTTTTAAGGAATGTACGTGAATATCCATTAAATCGATGATTCAAATTTATTTTGTTTGTAATCGTTGGCAACCCTGTTTGTGTCAAAATGATTCGCTGTTAGTTACGAAAAACGTCTTTGTAATTACGACGTACATTAACCAAAAATAAACATGTAACGAACGTCGTAACTAACCTCATGCATTTCTAACAATCGAACTGTCAAAATCAAACGCAGATTAATTTTATCGTTCGAATTTTTTTATTTATCAGTTGATCTGATTTCGCGCAAGTTTTTTTTTTATTACTACATCGATTAATCTTGATTTTCAAGTAAATGCAGTTGATAAATCCGACCGTACCTATCTTATCTATGCATCACTCCAAACGTTTCATACGTGCGTGTTACTGTTGGAAAAATGTACCTGGCCATAGCGATAATTACTGTCGCGACTTTTATTTATGCAAAAACGGCGAAAAGTCGCAAGAAAATCTTCGGCGTTTACAGCACCGCGGGAAAATGGTACCTGCTGAAGTACATAACCATGTTGACGATTTTGCACGCAAGACGATTGAAATCTATGCTTAAATCGAGCAAAAACGGATTTGGGTACGGAACGAAACGGGTCGAGGATCTCGAGAAACTGCAGCAGATGTCCGGCGATGAAAAGGTGAGTCGTTGGTTGATCGATTCTAAATCTAGTAATTCAGAGTTGGTTTTGCAGGCTTTCGACGCGGTGTTTTACCAGGGAGTGAACGCCGACGGTTATTACTTCGTCGGGGGCGTCGAACGAAGACAACGAGCCAAAGTGAACGGGCTTGTTTACTTCCTGGTGAGTATTTTCGTGCGATGTAGATGATTTAATGATGACAAGCGTAGGTGCCTGGAATTGGGCTTTTGCACAGCGAACGCCTCCCCAAGACCGAGCTGGACGTCGACCCGGTGGCCCTGCATAAATTGCATTCGTTCGCAGGCGAAGGGATGTCTTTCACGCCGATCGAGCCTATGAAACGGTGGAGGATCTCATACAACGGCAAAATGTGGTAAGTGTATAAAAAAAATCACTCATCCGAATAAATTTATATATTTGAGCCCTTTAATTTACATTGATTTTTTAGGACAGAAAGTGGCACCGATAAAAAATGGTACAATGTAAAATTCGAAGCAGATTACACGTCGAACTTTCGACATTTCGTGCTCGATTCAGACTCGGACAAAGCGGCGTTGGCGCGAGCCATCGCTAAAGAAACCTGGAATAAGGAGTTTTTCGAGTCGTTGGAAAAGTTGCTCGTCACGCGATTCGACTTTTGTGAAATTACCCGATTTTGTTTTCAGGGCCCACCAAACGCACTACGAGCAAATGGGGTTCATCGCTGGCACGTTGACAATTGACAAACAGGCACACAACATCGAAATGATGGCGTTCAGGGACCATAGCTTCGGTAAAATCGAAATAAAACACATCTACCGTTTGATTTAACGTCGTTTGCAGGGTACAAACGTGACTGGACGCTCCTCCACCGATACATCTTCCACATGTTTTACTTGGACAACGGGATTAGGATTTCGTGCGGCGTCGTCAGCCAGCCGTCCACGATCTCGCACTTTGAAGTCGGGTACGTGTTGCACCCGAACAAGGCCGTGCACGCCATCCAGAGTTGCGACTTGCAGTTGTATCAGCACGCCGAGGACGGTCGGCCGCCTAACGAACTCGGTTTTTCCATCGTCGCCAACGATGTCATTTACGACTGCAAGGTGAATTACGTCGCGGATTCCGTGCATTACAAGGGCGGCGATCACGAGGCCAAGCTGTTTGAGCGGTTCTTCACGTGCCAGGTCAACGGGATGAGAGGGCGAGGGGTCAGCGAATGGCAGTACAACAACGTCGGTACTTACAAAGAAGAAAATCTACAAAATTTCTTGCCTTCAAGTGCCCGAGTCGCCAAGAATTCAATACTTTAAAATTATATTGCCGGCAGATTTAATAAATCATAAACACAGTAACATTAGTTTAAATGGAAAATGCACGATGCATAAATCGTTCCGACGACCTTTTCCCACACATTTCACATTTCCAGGACACACATTTTTCATCCTTTTGAAATAATTCTGTCACTGTCAAGCCACACTGACATCATCAATTACTTACAAATGTGTTACCTACTTATTTCAGCTGTAAAATAGTAATGAACTAACTGCAAGCTATGAAATACTAATAAAGTTTTTATTAACACTAAATTACAGTAATTGTTGGAAATGTGCCCCGTTTTGTTCAACGCACAAGTTTGACTTGACAGATTTTGACGCTGATTGACATAAATGTACGATGGGAGCTTCGACAATCATTTTACAATCCACGACCACGCTTGACCAAGGTAATTTTTGATGTCACGGTATATTGCTCAGAGACTGGACTGGATCAGATTTTCTCTAACAACCACGATCTGTATACCTCACACTCAATTAAATAATTAAAACTTACCCCAAAATTAATGTTCTTACTCTGGAACGAGACCAATAATCCAAATCTATTCAAAAAGATGCAGGAACTCCACAGGCCACAACATCTGTCGTAAAGATCCACCATTTTTCTTCATCCAAACCAAATCTTAAATTAAAAAAAATTAATTTAAAACACAAGCCTTAAAATTATTACTTACTTTTTCGTTGTTGGTGACTACACTACAGGGCATCAACCCCGATCTTATCTCAGCCTGAAGCTAAAAAAACTACCTGAAACACGAATTAAAACAATAAGCACACATGCCATTAAATAATTTTTCTTTAATAACAACCTACTTTCTATTCGTTGGTGATTCGCTCTGGAACTACAACCCTTTTGCTTCGCTCTGGAATCAATCCGATGCTTCAAAACCATTCAAACACATTTAATCTCATCAGTTAATTAATAAATAGTCTCGGACAAACTTGTATATAAGAACTTAACCACATCGTTTTCATGAGCTGAAATTAAAAAGATACAATTAAAAAAATATACACATTTTACCAAAGCTTATGGTAATACATTTCATAATGGACGTGAAAGTTATCGAAATGTTTGTAGTAAATTGCAGAAACAATATTTGTCGCTACGAAGCGTCAAAGATTTTCGAACGTTCGTGCATTTTGTAACGCGCCATATTGACGCGCAGAGCCGGGAAATTCAATTTTATATTTTAATATTGGATTAATCGCGTAGCAACCGATTATAAACGCGCAACAATCGAAACATCTTAAATTTTACAAATATGAAATATATAGAAGCCGGCCATGGCCACGGTTTAAGTAGGTCAAACGTTTGCGCTTTTGTTTCGCCGGTTGTTGTACATGACGCCATTGCAAAATCGCAATTTTCAATCGCCGATTCGACGATTTTGCGTCGCGAACCGGGCGAACGATTTTATTCCCGTGCATAAAAACCATAAAATGCTTACGTTTCGATCAACCTGGCGAAATTCCAGCGCATGTTCCTAGGCATTTCCGCGGCGGTTATTTACGCGATGTTCGAAATCACGACCAATTGGAATCGTCCGAACGATTCTGCGCGCGTTAACTTCGACGAATTCGATGAAATTTGTCGCTGAATCACTTTTTTGGAAAAAACTCCGCGGCGGACGACGCCTCTTCTTCAAAAAGTTTTGCAAGACTACTGCTTCGATTGTTTTTCGCGCGATCGTCGAAGAAAATGCATAGATACCGCGATCCGGCCAACTTACTCACAACTAATTTAATTTAAATTTATTAAGTGGAATTCAACGCTCGTAGCGTAATTAAAAATAAATATATAAAATGCGATTTTTGATTTGCTTTGTCGGTGGTTTTTGGCCATAATCGTCGAATCACGTCGTACGAGTCGATTCGATTTTGCGTTGGCAACGCGACGTCGCCGTTCATGGTTGGCACTCCCGCATTTATAATTAAACGTCAAAAATATCCGAATAATACCCCGTTTTGAACGACACAATGGCAAAGAAATCGTACGACCTATTATTCAAACTTTTGCTGATCGGCGACTCGGGCGTGGGCAAGACGTGCATCCTGTTCAGGTTCTCCGACGACGCCTTCACGACGACGTTCATATCGACGATAGGTGAGTTAACCTTTAATCTCGACACCCGGACGCCAGCCGATCGAATTTCCGAACCGATCGCGGGGCGTCCGCGTCGATGCGTGTGCAATCGCACCGACGTCTTAATCATCCGACGCCCGCACTTATAAATACCGGGTGAGGTCACGACGGGCGCCAAATTCGAACTCGTTTTTCAGGCATAGACTTCAAGATCAAGACGGTCGAGCTGCGCGGCAAGAAGATTAAGCTGCAGATATGGGACACGGCCGGCCAGGAGCGGTTCCACACGATCACCACGTCGTACTACCGCGGCGCCATGGGGATCATGCTCGTGTACGACATCACGAACGAGAAGAGCTTCGAGAACATCGTCAAGTGGCTGCGGAACATCGACGAGGTGCGTCGCCGGTCATTTTTAATTTCCATAAATTGATCGTTTTGATTTTAGCACGCCAACGAGGACGTCGAGAAGATGATATTGGGGAACAAGTGCGATATGGACGATAAAAGGGCCGTTAGTAAGGACAAAGGGGAGGCGGTGAGTAATAAAACTCGAATTAATATTTTTTCGCAAATCTAACATTTATTGGATGAACGTGTCATTTAAAGAACGAATGTGCAATTGTAAATATAGGTTGTTAGAAATATTCGCCAAAGCAGTCGTGCTGCTATGTGATCGCAGGGGTCAACTTTGAGCGACTAAGCCGGCCCATCGAGCCTTGTAGCTTCGTAGCTGTGAAATAACTACGGCTGCGATGTAGTTACAAGTCTTGACCTAGTTAGTCGATCAAAGTTGACGACTGTGAGCTCATAGGGGCACGAGTGTGAATGTATTATATGCTTCAATGGATGCATTGTTGGTGATCTGATGGGTCCTGAAGGACGAAACAGCCGACATACTCTAATTTAAAAGTAAATAAATTTAAGTTTAAGTTGTAGCAAAGCGTTATTTCTACTTTAATGTTATTTCCTTCGTGATTGTGAAAAAATAAATGTAATTGTCACTAGCTCATGCATGTTGATGTTGATTATCGTTTGCAGATCGCCCGCGAACATGGAATCAGGTTCATGGAAACGTCGGCGAAAGCCAACATCAACATCGAGCGGGCCTTCAACGAACTGGCGGAGGCTATCCTCGACAAGACGGCGGGCAGAGAACCCGGCGAGCACATCGACAGAGTCATGGTCGACCGGAGGCAACAGTCGAGCACCTCGAAGTCGTGCTGCAATAATTAGGTACCTTAATCAATTTACTCTAGGTCGTCGTGTTCACAATTTGCGCCGCGCCCGGCGCGTCGTGGAACATCCGAGCGAGCGATGCCACTTGTGTGTTCCGCGTGCGCCCGTCGAGGCTCAACAATCATTCGTTTGAATGTGCTGGAAATTAGGTTATAAGTAGTACGTCGTGTGCAAATTTTTATGATTATTATCGCTTGACGTCGTTTAAATACACCCCACCCATTTGTAGACTCTTGTTATTCGTTGTGCGCGGAAATTGGATTAGGTTTCGGTTTCGGTGCGTTTATAGTGCTCATTTATGTGTTTGAGTCTCGATTCCTTGAATGTATATAGTCGTGCGCGCGCCGACGGTTGTGTTTCTGAATTGAAACGGCTTGCCTTGCACGATCCGAACGACTTGGACAAGATCTAAATATTAGCGGTAGCGAGAATTCGATGATTCGGTTAGTTTAGTCGGTGTTTAGATTGTAAGGTTTTGTAAAGAAAAAAAAAAAAAACGAACCATGTGTGACTCATAATAATCAAGATTTATTTTATCTACTCTAGTGGGCCCATCTGACTCTCTAACTAATTGCACAATGAATGTACAGTACTTTATTATTATATATACGAATTGACGCATGTTGACTAATCGATTGTAAATACTTATAAGAGTGCTTTCCATATAAACGTCTCTGATGAACAACACGTCTTGTGACGGCAAATGTTGACCGATATCTTATAGATTTGTGCCGCAAAATCCCTCTTTTCCGCGTGCGGCACTTTCTCGTCTACATTTGCAATTTTTCGCGTGGATTTGCTTTGTTGTGCAACACTAGAAATATCCAAATCATTTGTCTCCACAATTTCGTTGTATTTTGCATTCGTATATCGACGTGTCGTGCCGGATCGAATTAAATTTCATCGAAGCGCTCACATCTGCTATGTAATGGAAGGTGCGGTTAATTGATAGTCGGTACGTTTGAACGTCGCGGACGCTTCCATCGAAACATCTGCACTTTAAATGTTCATATTGAAAACCAGTCTGATATTATCGTGTTTGCTATTTGACTAATTCGATTGCGGAGAGGCGAAGTACTTGAATGTGTCCTCTCGGCAAATCGATTGATTTATGCGCTGTTCGCTATCGAAATGGATTTCGACGAGAATTTTGCCTTGTGGATGGTTGATCATTGTACCATAAACCACGGCTTAATTTTGAATGATAATAATAAATTGTTATTACGTAAACTGAATGACCATCAATTGGATTTTCTTCAATCTAATTTGAAAATCTCTTATCGCTACGTCCGTTTCGATTGTGAGCCGTGTTAACTTGTTCGCATCTGTGTAGTTATTTGTGCGAAGAATTTGGGGAGGCACCCCGTTATCTTTGAATTTAAATTGCATTTATTGTGTGTAGTTTTATTTATGCTAAGGTGAAACATTGGGATAATGGCTCGGAGATGTTCTAGTTATTTGATTTGATTAGAGGTTTGGTTTAGTCTTCGATGCTGTGGATTAGTTTGTGAAAAAAATCAACTTGAACTCTAAAAATCCTGCACAGATTTTTTTTTAGAGTTCATTAATGAATTTGAATAGTCTCATTATTTAAATTTAATGTTAATGATGATAATAATTAATTATTAATTATAATTAATTCATTGAAATATCAACAATAATAATTTTTAAATCTAATAAAAAAAATTTAAGTATGGGCGAATGTTCTGGTAATTTCTTCTAAATTTTACCATAAATTATTTTAAGTGTGGCTTCTTGGGCACCCTATCATCTACTTTATTGCAGTCCTAATGATTTTCAGTTGTAAACTGTCCAAGATTGCTCTAGATTGCAAATTAATTAATTAAAACCTCGACTACACATCTCCCAGAAATTTACTTAATGCATTACACACATCCTGTACAAATTTTATTACTAACTTTATTCGTATCGGGACTTAAATTTAGCGAACAATAGTGAATCGTTCAATGTGCTCTGCTTATTTTATATCATAAACTTTACTAACGACCAAAGTGAGTGTTTATTTGTGATACGATTGTCGATTCTACCACTTCGCTGAAGCTTACGATTACCGCCCGAGCACCGCGCCATCCAAATCAATTCATCCACTTTTAACGTCGGTAATAATTATAATGAAATCAACAAGTGCGTCGACGTAATCTAAGCTTCAAAAGACACGAATCTGTCGTTTTAATTTCTGTGACGTCTCTTAAACTATGTAAGTGTACAAATATATATCGTGCAGACGCTTTTCCAAATAAATCTTAAAACGTCCCATTTCGTTTTAACTGTATTCCAACGGCGGCACGTCGGGGTTGTCGACGAAGTCGACCTTCCTGCGGCGGTTTTCCGTTATCTTGCTGAAATCCATCGAATCGTCCCTTCCTTGAACTTCCAAGTATTCGATCCTGAAATTTAATGAAACGGTTAATTCAGTTTGCGGTAATAAAAGAATTTATATAATAAATGAGAGTCTATATTCGAAAATTGAAACAGGAGATGAGTCAAAGTGAGAAATAAAAATGACATGATCAGTTGAACATATTGAAGATTATTTTGGCATAACTTTTCAAATATTCTACATATAAGAAACTGGGGGGACAATGGCTAAAGAGATAAGTTAAGACAAGGCTTTAAAACCACTTAAATATTACAACAATAAAATTTGTTGTCGCTAGCCTTTTAATTTCCTTTTTAAAGCATTCGTCGTCTTCCTCATCGTTTGAACATTTAATCCTTTTATACCCGACTCTGGGCATCGTTATGACCAAATGCCCCGTCGTTTGTGATCTCTGCGCCTTGCTCCTATCCGTGTGGATTTCTTCGGGCAAAACGAACTGGAAAACTTTACCCTTCACCACCGCTTTAACGTAAATGGGTTGAACGTCGACGTCAATCAAATTAGTATCCAAGTACCTAAAACACAATTTTCATTCTTGCATAGGCATGTAAATAAATAATCGTCTAAGGAAAATATTAAATGATATAAAAAGATATTTGTTTATAATGCAGCAGAAAGGACGTTATCGTAACATTACATAATCTGGCAGATTGTATTGTAAACAATAGAAGAAAAACTGTTGAGATTTTGTGAACATGAAAAACTAATAGACATTTCGAGACTAACAAGAATTAAATTCAAGGTACAAGAAATCAAACCTAGTGGTAACACAAACAGAAAAGATAAAACTCAACGGACCCTCAACTGCATCTTAAACAGGACATATATGAGTTAAACGAGTAAGAATTCTCATACTTATAAACGGCCAAATCGAGAACAAACTCCTCGGGATTCTCATCGTGGAACCGAAACTGAAGCTTCGCCTGGTTCACGTTCGAAGGACGTCCGTTTCTGGCGAAACAGCTCACCGACACTTTCTCCTTCGCTTCGCCACCACCGTCTTTCTTTCTAATCGCACGGGACCGCCTCGATATCTCCACCCGCGTTTCCGGCGCGTTCTCCGACGACGATTTCCAAAACACGTCGTCGTGGACGTCGTGATCCACGCGCTTCAGACGTTCACGCTGCTCGTTTCGAACGGTCTCGTATTTCGCCTGATCGACGAGGACTGTTCGTTCGACATCGCGTAACGTCTGCAGAGCCTGCACGAAGGCAGTTTTTAAATGTCTCGCAAGGCGGGGGCGGCATTACCTGTATTCTTTCGCTCCTCGAGATTTCGGTGTTGTCCAAGCTGCGCAACTGCGGCAGATTTGCGATCGTGTAGCTCCTGTAGCCGTCAAAGTCGCTGCAGGGGTTCCCGGTCAGGTAAAGGTCTTTCAAATTTCGGTTGCGCTTGAGCGTTTGCACGCTCGTGATCGCGCCGATGAAGTTTAACGTGAGGTCGAGTTTTTCGAGCGACTCGCATCGTTCCAAATTCTCGACGAGTTCGATGTTGTTCAGCGCCAAATTCAGGTACTTGAGCTTCTTCAGTTTGTTTAAATTCTCTACAATAGGCGTTAATTATTATTATTAGTATCTCTGAGCAATTTGGTTATTCTCTACAATTGGCGTTGGTATTATCTCCGAGCAATTTTGTAATAAACGTACCTATTTTAGATATCAAGTTCGCTTGTAAATATAAAATCTCGAGGTTCTTGCACCAGTTGTTGATGTGCTCGATTTTCTCGACGTCCTCCTGGTGCAGCGATAATTCCTCGAGACTGCCGATGACGCCCTCGTTGTGCTCCGATTTCTTCCTGACCAATTCTTCCGTTACTAAAAGCCAATATTAAGTATCTGCGACGTGATTATCGAAATTTTACTTACTTTTTACCATTTTGGGTTAATGTTTGATAGATGGTTGCCTGGCAACCGCTGGTTTAATAGCGGCCGATTTTACCGTTCGTTTAATTTTTAGGGGAATTTTATTAACGCACAATTGCTCGAAATTCCCTGTTTTTCGTAAACGCCGGCGAGTCCCGCAACTAAAACGCGGGAAATTGAAAATTTTATATCAAACGACGTGAAGTGAAGTAGCTATTAGGTCATGTTTCATACATTTAATTTATTTCTATTTGATATTGTTGAAGAAGCCTAGCAAATAAGGCCAGCCAGAACTTTATATACTTTAACTATAACTTTATATTTTGAACCGTGCAGTCCTTCCAAACTAATATTGGTGTGACAGGGTTGGCATCACTGAATTAAGAATTGGAGCCATGCGAACTAACAGAGAACATGTTGTTTATTTTTACGAATTCATACGTTCGTGTTAGGGTTAATAATGTTAAAGTCTTTAATATCGAAGTTTTGGGGTGCTGAACAAGATTTGTCTTTGGACGACGTGTATTCCGTGTTGAACACCGACGACGACGACGACGACAAGAACGAAACCAGCGAACTTCAAACGCAACCACATGACATTGACGTTTACGGCTGTTGTCGCAAAATCGGCGTCGTGACCCGCGCGAAAAACGGCAAATTCACCATCGACGATGTTTACGAGTTCAAACAAAATAATTTGGCCGTCGCGGTCGGAGCAAAAGTGTCATTCACGGCGTACAACGTCGCCGGTAAATTGCAAGTTTCCAACGTCAACGTTCTCGACGACGAATGGAACAACGAGCCCGAACAGAAATCGAACTGGTGCCATCGAAGTTTCATTACCAAAGTGACCGAACGCGCTAGGCGCGTCATTTACGTAAATCCAGGCGATTTAAGCATCGACTTGAACGCCGTCCGCTCGGAATTCGTGCCCATCGTGGGCGACTGGCTAGATTTGGACGTGAAATGCGAAGTTGACGAAAACGTCGTTAACTTAACCGGTCGCATACTGGAAGTGAATAAGATATCGCCGCTGCGACCGAAGATCACCAAAGGAGTCGTTAAATTATGGAACGTAACCGAAAAGAACGGAGTTATTAATCAAAACGTGTTTTTTAATCGCGAGTCGTTGGACGTCGGTTACGTCCCCGTTGTCGGTGATAGGGTCGTTACGGAGATAATCGAAAGCGAGCAAGGACGCTGTTCGTGGCGATCGTTGAAAGTCATATTAGACGGAACGACAAAATTCGAACCTGGCTGTTTTAATGCGTCAAAAAGCAACCATGTCTTCGAACACGGTCACGTGGATATTTCCGACGATGTGTTTGTGGATTTCGAGAGGACTAACGAACGCAAAGATTTCGAGTTTAAAATCAGCAACGTCAGTGACGTAGATTTGAGTCTGGTGAACGTCGAGGTTGGTACGAATTCTCAATGTAAGTTAAACGTTGAATTACCGCTGGTGATTAAGAGCAATGAATCGTCGATCGTACAGGGGCTTTGCATGGTCAAGAACGTCGGCGAGTCTCGAGAATTGTTGACGTTCGTCTTTGACGGTTTTAGCATCGCTCGTTGGGTCAACGTGCGGTTGTGCCGCGCCACGTCGGGGGAAACGTACAATCGCACGAATCCTTCGATTAATCATGGAATATTCGCAGGTAAGGAGGTTATAAGGGGGCCGAGACCAGTCTCGGCTCCGCATTTCATCCCGGTGCACCTGCCCGAGTATCAGGTGCCGCAGAAATTGTTCGACGTCGTCACGAAATACGCAAACACCGACCACAACGTCCTGCTCGAAGAGCTGCGTTTGACAAAACCGGTGTTGGCGAAAGAATTGTGTTTTCAATACTACGAAGATCGGTTCCACACCCTCGTGCATTTAGAAGAAATCCAGGCGCTGTTGTCCGTCAGACGATACGACCAAGAAAAAGCCTGTTTCGTTAAAAACGGGGAATTCCTCATGTTGGAGATTGAGAACTTGTCCGAGCAACGTCCATCGATAATCCCCGGCGATAAAGTCGTCGCCGTCGATCCCTTCACGTCGAACAAATCAGCGTTCGAAGCGTACGTTTATAAAGTCGGCGCGAAGCATATTTATTTAAAATTTGTGCCGATTTTCCACGAGCAATATGACGGTGAAGATTACTCGATTAAAATCGTGCAGTCGAGGGCGGCGATGCGTCGGCAACATCAAGCCGTCGGTCTGGCCGTGAAAAATTTAGGCAGGGATCTTCTGTTTCCTAGCAGGGTCGTCGAGAAAGAACCCCAAGTAAATTTTTCGATTAAAAACGACGAACACTCGCAGGCCAAGGCCAAAAGTTCCGTTAAATTATCCAACAGCGAGTTGTTGAGGATATTACGCGCCAGAAAATCGAAAGAAGTTCCCGCAGAGTTAACTATCAATTCGAACGACGTTGAAAATCGACTGTGTTTTAATTTAGAGTGGAATAACGGTGATTTGAATTATTATCAAAGGGAGGCGGTGAGGAACGTCCTCGTGGGGGAATGTCGCCCGTTGCCGTATTTAATTTTCGGGCCGCCTGGGACAGGAAAAACCGTGACGGTGGTGGAAACCGTCTTGCAGATCTTGCGTTTGATTTCTCATTCGAGGTTATTGGTCGCGGCACCGTCGAACAGCGCTGCAGATTTGATTGCCGTTCGGTTGATCGATTCCGGCGTTTTGAAGCCGGGGGATTTGGTCAGGTTGGTCGCCAATCGGTACGTCAGCGAAAACAGGATCCCTGACAAGTTGGTTCCGTACGCGGCGACTGTGAGCCAGGCGACTGAAGGAACGACTATTCAAAACACCGTCACGGAATCTGGACTGACGTTGGGTAAGTTTGTGATATACGTCATCACAATAGTTAGTCCTGATTATGATTACATTTTCACTTTCGTCCCCAGGATGCAGCTCCGCTGTTATCGGCCGACACAGGATCACGGTGTCGACGTGTTCGAATATTGGGTCGTTGTACGCGATGGGGTTCCCGAAGGGTCACTTCACGCACATAATAATCGACGAGGCCGCTCAAACGTCCGAACCCGAATGCATGATTCCGTTGTCGTTCCTCGATACTTCGTCGGGTCAGGTTGTATTGGCAGGTATGACATTTAAATTAGAATCGGGTTTCAGATGTTGATGTGTCAATCAGGGCACATTTATTCTTATGACGAGTTATATTTTCAACAATTAGTTTCATTGTCAATCTTCACACCTATCGTTGATTTCGTTTTCATTTCGATTTCATTGAAACTAAACAATGATCGCCGCAGGTGATCCGATGCAATTGGGGGCAGTAGCACTTTCGAAATGCGCCGCCGAATACGGACTAAAAGAATCGTACATGGAGCGTCTACTGAACAGATTTCCGTACGTGAGAGACATCGACGGTTTCCCCGACTCCGGCGGTTACGACCCACGACTGGTGACCAAATTGATTTACAATTACCGTTCGCTGCCGGAAATTTTGGAGCTCCCGAATTCGATGTTTTATCACTCGGAACTGGTGCCTACGGTGAGTGGTAATTAAACTTGCACGACGAAAGTCACAGAGTTAATTTCAGATCTCAGAACATAGCGTCGAAGCAAATTTGTTGAACAACATCAGGGAAATTCTACCAAGCCGGAAAGACGGTTCCCCGCCAGCTTTCGTGTTCCACGGCGTCGACGGGGAAAATTACCAGACGTTTGACTCGCCTTCGTGGTACAACCCGTACGAAGCCAGTCAGATATTCTACTACGTTAACGAATTGTATCGACTGGGTGTTTCCTCGAGCGATATTGGGATTATGTCCCCGTACGTTAAGCAGGTAAGATTCGTTGATGCGTCGTGTCTTTTGCGTTTAATTTTTTTGGTTTAGGTTAAGCAGATTCGATCGGTGTTGTTGGAGGCCGAGTACGACGTGCCGAAGATCGGTACAGTCGAGGAGTTTCAAGGACAGGAATTTAACGTTATTTTGTTGTCAACTGTGCGTTCCAACAAAAATATGATTGACGAGGATTGCAGACACAATTTGGGGTTCATTTTTAATCCGAGACGGTTCAATGTGGCTCTGACGAGGGCCCGGGTGTTGTTGATTATCGTTGGGAATCCGCGGTTGTTGGCGACTGACGTCGTTTGGCGCAATGCGCTTGCTTATGCTGTGAAGAACGGTTCTTATTGTGGATGTGACATATCGTCTGTGCTGTGATTTTCGTGTTTGTTAACCGATATGTAATTTAAGTTTTAATTGAATCATCGTTCACAGTGTACATAATCAATTTATGTATTAAGCACTAAATATCTTTGTAATTCTTGTGAATAAAACTAAATGTGTGTAAATAAACTTGTTTTTATGTAAAAAAGCTTGTTTTTTAGACGTTTTGTTTAAACTGAAATTTAATTGTGGTTGCATTGGGTTATTCCATTGGTTAGACTTAGTTGTTTAATTTTACAAAGTAAAGTATTAAAATCTAATAATAGTAATAATAATTAAAGCAAAATTAATAATGAAAATATTCTCCAAGCTATATATATTTTCAATATATATGCAACTTCCTTGACGGCGTGCATCATCAGTTGCATAAGCACCAAGGCGTACTACACTAAATACAATACAAATACGTTGGCAACGCTTATGATTTTAATTCCTTGCAGTTTGCAATCGCGCTCGAAAATGGTCGTACGATCCTCGATTTAAAATGCCTCAAAATGACAGTAAGCGACGACGAAACGAACGTTGATAGCATACGCAAAGAATTCGACAATCTGAACGACAAATACTTGAAATCCGGAGCGTCGTTGTCACAACTTCGGAGCACCTACGCCAAATTTCACCTGCACAACAACCGCTCGAGCGCTTACTACGCGTCAATTACGACCTTCCTGCTGCTGTTACCAGTGCTATATCAATTGAACTTTTTCAATTTCATAGCGAATTACGGAGCCGGGATCAGGTGCATCATCCCGAACAATTACTTCGTCTGGGAGGCGACGCGTCCGCTGTCAAACTGCGAATATTGCCGGAACGTCTCCGCCCCCATCGTTCTGCACAATGCATCGCGTGAAGAATTCGCGCCGCACGCGTACTCGTCCAAACCGATCGTCATCAAGCGGGCGTTCCTGCACTGGCCGGCAATCCACCATTTCAACTTCACCTTCTTCAAACGGTTGTACGACGAAACCGAAGACGCGTACCGCAGCGTCGACGAAGAATGCCAATTTTTGCACTTCAAGTCCGACTTTATGAACCTACGCGACGTCCTCGCCATGAAACCGGCCAGGGTGAAAAACGAACCCGGGGAAAAATCCTGGTACGTCGGTTGGTACGTAATCGTAATAATAAAAGTTCGACGTTAATTTTGCGTTTGCAGGGGAAACTGTCATTCTCAGATCTTGCAGGAGATGCGAAAGCACTACCCCAAGCCCCATTTCTTGCCCGAGGACTGCGAGATACCGTCGAAGGAGTACGTGTTCATGGGGTACGACGCCGGCGCGACGATGCACGTGAGTTAATCGCCGATCGGAAGTTTCGTGGGTAATAATGCGGACGTTAGTTAGATTTTATAAATCGGCTCATGTGGCAGGCGCAGCTGAAGGGTTCGAAGACGTGGACGTTGAAACCGTCACCGGAGTGCGACGATGTGTGCGATGGGTTGTCGTTCATGGTGGAACCTGGCGATGCAGGTAAGGATTGATTCGATTTGAAAAAAATGTAAAATGTTTTTTCTAGTACTGGTCGACACAAGAGTTTGGTATCATGGGACGACCATTACCGCCGGGGAGTTCAGCCTCTCGATACAGTCCGAGTACGGATAAATTTAAGTACAAATCATTGTGTGCCATGTGGATTGTAAACGCTAAACGTATGACGCTTTAGTACGCTGAAGGTTTAATATTTAAGTTCAAAATTGATTTGATGCAATATTTTCTGCAATTTAGGATATAAGATAATATTTATGGAACTTTGCTCTTTCTTGCCAATGTGTGCCATTAGTTATGTACAAGAATCTATTTTAGTACAATATACGTTTCGTACCTTGAAGTTGTCGGTTTTTGACCCTGTTTTTCTTCTGCCTGGGTTAAATTTTGCCCGGCAATGTTTTTACGTTTCTTTTCATTTAGTTATTTTCATTTTCAGTTACCTCTGCCGTTGAAGACAAACGTAAGCTACAAACGAGACGAAAGTAATTTAAATATTTATTTCTCGAAAATCATGTTTTATAAATCACACAAACTATAAGGTTTCCCAAACAAAAATGTACTGAGAGACCCCGTCGACTAAGCAAACATCAAACTCAGTTTCATAGTAAAAAAATTACAATTTTAATTGAATAGGTAAAGTCAACGACGCGTGACTCACATAAACATAAAAACAAAGAATACACGAAACGTACATCGCAAACGCACAACAGAAATTTATTCCGCGCACGCGCGTTAACTTCACCCAATCAACAGATCACAAATATGAACGTTCTTTTGATCTCACAGTTTCGACGCTAACAATATCATACAATCACCTATCACATAGAAAAATGTAAACGCAAGAAAATATACTAATCTGACAAAACGAAATTAGCTAAAATTTTTAATATCTTTTATATTAAAATATGCTTAAGATATACAGAAAATGATGATCTTACAAATACTGTTAGCTCGATAGGCGCAGCGCGATGGGACAGATTAGAACAGTTGCCATTGTCCTAAGACGGCGTTCTTTATGGCTTCTATGTACTGCGCCGGGACCCAGTAAATCCAGTATCTGGACGCCTCCGTCGGACCCAACTGCAAGCCCTACGGTGAAATCGATGATTAAATGGGTGGGGAACGAGACCAACGCTCGTTTATTACCATTATGTGGTACTCTTCGTGCTCTACGATCGGTTCGGAGACCACGTTTTTGATGGACGCCATCTGTAACTTCTCCGTTCGTTCTTTGGTGCTCAACCAAAGCTGGTCGCTTTCTAATTTAAACGTTAACCTAACTTTGCCGCCGTGTTTGTTTAACATGCCGGAGAGCGGGCACGGTGGTAGACTTTCCTACGAAATTACTTTTATCTTTAAAAGTCGTTTAAAATGACTTGCACTTACGTTTGCGTTCTTGAGGGCCGGCATGGCGTCATCAGGAACACCTTTATCTAAAACTTTCCGGTGAATTTTTTGTTTACTTAAAGGTTCCTTAACATTACTGGCTTTTTCCAATTCGACGACTTCCTGAAACACAAAAAGAAAACCTCTTCTTAAACTACAAAAAACTTTTTCATTCATAATTTAAAGACAGTTAGTTTAATATTTGCTCTAAGATCTGCTATCATTTCACTAGTCTGTAGTTGTACAGGTTTTATGTTCAATTTCATTCAACTCTGAATAACACTAAAAAAATATATTTGTGTTCAAATAGCTTCGATGAAGTGCACTAATTTCTTCAATATTTACATTGTTTACATCACCACAAAGTACCCACATCGACTTACTTGTTTCGTGACCGACGAGACCGCCAACACGTCGTTCAGCGTCGACCCCACCAGCATGATCTTAGCGCCTTTGGTGATGCCGGAGCTTTGCAGCGTCTGCTGGTCCTGCAGTAGTCCTTTGTACATGAGTTTCTGCATCGAGTCGGGCACCCCTTAAAACAAACGATGTACACAAACCTCAACACACGTTCCAACTTACCTAAGAGTCCCTGTAATTGTTTCTTAAAATCCGCGACCGTCGTGTTCGTCGTCGCACTAACGTTGTATTTGTTCTTATTGTACACCACTTTAACCTCGATGGCTTCGCCGGGCGGTACTTCCGGCTTCTCCTGGCTGTCGCCTGAGTCCGTCTTGGGGATTTTGCACTCGGACGGTTCGATTTTGTCGGCAACATCCTTCGAGTGGTTCTCGTCCGACAGGCTCGGTAACTTGTCGTTCTCTGCAACTGGAAGGAATTTGAAAGAAATCGTTGCTTTGCGTGCGAGCTCGTTCGGTTTTGTTGTTTCAGACCAATCAAAATAACCTTTTGACAGATGATGACTTGCAACGCGTTAAATGCGCCTTCGACTGGCGTTTTTCGAATGGACGCGTCGTCTGCCGAGGTAATATTTGAGCGCATTTAACGTGGCAAGTTCGCGAATTGATCGTTCAACTGCGTTCGAATTTAAAGTTGAACAATAACCAACTTACCCACACTCTCCATCTTGGAATATTGAAACGTGCAGGCAGTGTTGCCAAGTCCTAGAAATTAAAGCGGCAAAATTGCATTTAAAAAAAAATGGATATTTTTACGAAAATCATTAAAACTCATTTCCTAAACCATCATTATTTGCATAGTCACGAAATTAATAATATACGAAAATATAAAAATTACATTTTTTAAATTATTTGAAAATATACAAGTGTCAGTTATATTACTGATCGTGACATTTATAATTAAATAATTGAACAGGTATCAGTGCTACAAATCTTATGAGAAAAACTAATGAAATCATAGTATTTTCTAGTTGGGAACTTGGCGATTTTGAGTTTGCGAAGTCGCTGTTGGTACTGCCGCCGTTGGCAACGCGACAACAACAATCGCACGCTTGTTTACCTACACGGTGGCGTCAAACTGTCAAACAACTCAAGATGTACGCGGAAAAGATCGAAGAATTCCAAAGTTACTTCAAGTCGCACAACAAATACAAAGAATATTCCGGTCACTCGTCGAAAGTGCACTCGGTCGGGTGGAGCTGCGACGGCAAGCGCCTGGCGTCCGGATCCTTCGACAAATCCGTCTGCATTTACACCCTCGATCGCGATCGACTGGTACTTAACGTCGCCGTTATCGACGCGTAATTAACGATTTTTAAATTCAAGAACAAAGAAAACACGTTCAAAGGCCACGGCGGCTCCGTCGACCAACTGTGCTGGCACCAGTCCCACCCGGATCTCCTGAGCACGGCGAGCGGCGACAAATCCGTCCGCATATGGGACTCGCGCGTGCAAAAGTGCGTGGCCACGATCCCCACGAAGGGGGAAAACATCAACATAACGTGGGCGCCGAACGGCGACACGATCGCCGTCGGCAACAAAGAGGACCTGGTCACGTTCATCGACGCGCGGACGCACAAAATAAAAAGCGAGGAGCAGTACAACTTCGAGGTGAACGAAATATCGTGGAACAACACGAGCGACTTGTTCTTCTTGACCAACGGGCAAGGTTGCATCCACATTTTGAGGTTCGTTAAAAGCAAATAAATTTATAAGTTACGTTATTTCGAGATTTTAGTTACCCGGACTTGGAGCTCCAACATATTTTAAACGCTCACCCTGGGACGTGCATCTGCATCGAGTTTGACCCCACGGGGAAATATTTCGCAACGGGTAGCGCCGACGCCTTAGTATCTTTGTGGGACGTAGACGAGTTGGCATGCAAGAAAGTTTTCACAAGAATGGATTGGCCAGTTAGGACGATATCATTTAGTCACGATGGGCAGCTGTTAGCGTCTGCGTCGGAAGATTTAATCATCGATATTGGGTTCACGGAGACTGGAGATAAAATTGCTGACATATCGGTGGATGCCGCCACTTTTACAGTCGCCTGGCATCCGTCGCTGTATTTGCTGGCATACGCCTGCGATGATAAAGATACCTATGATAGAAAACGCGATGCTGGAAGCCTAAAAGTGTGGGGATTTCCTTCGGATTAATTTTAAAAATATACGTTAACAACTTTGACAGTCGTTTCATTTTTACTATTTATATATTTCTCACGTTATCTAGGACGTGCTACTTATTATTTATAACCTGCAAAATAATCAATAATTACTTAAATAAATAAAGTTAGGTCTTACCTAAAAATAATTAAAGAAAAATATTTACAATTTCGAGTGAAAAGAACGAACGTTTGACATTTTTCAAAGTAGGGGATTTTCATGCCACTATGTTGCATTAGTTGGTACCTTCGTTCCTTCCACAACTTCAAAATAAGTCAATAATCATGACAGATATAACTTTCACGGGGAAAGCTTACTGCAAAATCATCTTACACGCGGCCAAGTATCCGCACTGTTCGATAAATGGAGTCTTGCTGGCGAAAGCATCGTCGACGAAGAAAGAACTAGAGTTCGTGGACGCGGTGCCTCTATTTCACATAGGTCTTAACCTAACTCCCATGGCCGAGATCGCCTTAACACAAGTATTACTCACGTAAGTCGCAGCAATCGTTCACTCAAACACTTTCCATTTTCAGATCGATCAGTACGCGTCCCAATCCGGGCTGACGATCGCCGGTTACTACACCGCCCACGAAAACATCCGCGAAAGTTCCCTCGAGAAGGCCAACCACCGCATCGCCGAGAAAATCGCGGAGAATTTCCCGTCGTCGTGTCTGGTCGTGGTAAGTTTCGAACTCGACGAAACCGACGAAATTACGCTCGCACGTCTCGCAGGTGGACAACGGGAAATTGAGCGTCCGTTTGGATAACGCCGCGATTAAAGTGGCTCAGTTCAACGACGGGAAGTACCGACTGGTCGACCCCCAACGGATACGTCTGAGTCCGACCCACACGCTCGACGCGTGTTCCTCGCTGCTCGGACAGCGGGCGTACGGCGATCTGGTCGACTTCGACAATCACTTGGACAACATCGCTCTCGATTGGAAGAACGACGCGTTGAATCACGAAATGGAACGCGTGTTGTAAATTGTTTAGTCGTTATTGCATTATTTTGAGTACAAATTAATAGTATAAACGTATTTAAAATGCTTTATTAACAATGTTTTTTTATTGCTACGTTTGTATCGAACTAAAAGTAAAAAGCTACATGTTTGAATAATCGTGCTCTCTGTACCTGTAACAATTCATAAACTATATATATTTACGCCTATAACTACGGCATATAAAAGTGATAGATTCTGCCTAAGTGGTTCCCTTAGTTCGGTTAAAATATACAGGTGGTTCTTACGGCTACAAAGTTCGAAGAAACGTCGTTTCTTTCGCTGAGGAGATGAACTAAAGATGCAATTTTGATGCAAAGATTTATCGTGCGCTAATAGGACGGATGTTACACTCATCGCGCAAATTCATTTTGTCTCCGTGGTGTTCCTCGATCATTCGTCCGCCTTATCGTATAAGTGCTATTTACATTTGTGGAGTGGAAAAATATCATTTGTGTAATTTAAATATGAAATAACGACAATGGCCGACCTTTTTCGCAATTTTTCACAACGACTTGACTACGCTCCTGATTGGGAAACATGAAACACAAAAAAACTCCCACCTTAAGCTAGTCAAAAGAATTTTTCGTAACTTGGATTAGAAAAGCATATAACATTATTTGCAAAAATATCAAATATATTCTTTAAAGTTCCTAATTAATTCAAATAGTTAAAATAATATTATAGAAACTGTGTAGTTATCTCAATTGCGAAAAAACGTTCACCATCGACACACGAAAACTCCAAGTAATTGATATGTACGATATTTACACCGGGGAAAAATCAACGTTCAGGATTTTCTACTAAAGCATTGAGTCTTAAAACCTACCGCCTCGAACATTCAAGCGAGAAAATCTTCGACTTATTGCAAGAAAGAAATATCACGATTTAACGACGACCCAACAGATTTCCGGCCGAATTGAGCAAGCGCGCCTCGCACGAACCATCGACGTATCCCCCATCCGATCGCAACTTTTCTAACATCGCAAATTGAAACCGAAATCGCAAACTAATTAATTTACGCGCGAACAAGGCAGATGGGTGAACTGAAGGCGTAATTAATCAATTGATTGCTCGCTCGTTAAAGACTATTTTTGCGCACCGCTCGGTTTGTGGATGGACGCGTTTCATCTTTTTGGTGTGCCCCAGTTTTGATTTGCGAAAGGAACGTACGAAACGTGGGCGGAATGAAAACAAGAACGACGCGCGTCCGGCGCCCTTTAAACAAACTTCAGCTCTCGAGCTGCGTGCAAGACCGAGACTGAACCGCGTCGTGAATCTAAGCCTCTTCGACGAGGGCGGGCGTTGGCTATAACTCGGCGGATTCCTTCAGCGGCGACGGTTTGGAATCGCCGTGTTTGAACCGTCCTTTTCGGAGCGGCGAGACTGGCGGGGTGGACATCGGCGTCGCGGGGGCCGTTAAAGTTCCGCTGCACGTCGAAAGGTCGATTCTTGAGCCGGCTCTCGACGGCGGTGCTGAACCTGTAAAATTCGAGCGTAAATGAAAATAATTTGTAAATAATTTTACTCGCCGGTGTAGCTGTGTAGTCCGGCGGGTCCCGATCTCGGACGTAAGCTCGTCGTGCTGGGACTCCTGGCCAGTTCCGGCTGGGTTCTGCTGCTTCGTCGTCTCGAGCGTCTTGACTCTGATGTTCTGCAGACCCCCGTCGGGCACGGTTGTCCCATGGGGCATCGACCTTCACAGATTGTCCTGGACGTCAGCAACTGTTCATAATTGTTCAGCATAAGTGCACATTGCTCTTCGTCCGAACGAATTAGCGCGAGACTCGGGTATCTCTCTTTTAATCTTTTTCTCTCCTAAAAGGCAATTTTACAATCCATTACATTTCTTCACGTTTAAAAAATATTCCACATGCTTCTTTTTTTTAATTTAACATTTATATAAAAAACAACATTGACAAATTTGCTGTAAATATAGAAATACTCAAAATATCCTAAATAATACTGAAATTAATTTCAATATATTTTGTATTAAAAAACTCAACAACATTGTACCACAAAATGTTTATTCCAGTTTTTCTACGAGTAACATAAACTGTAATAACTAACATAGCTAGTTAATTAGATTTTTTCATCAATAATATTTTAAATATTTAGTAACTTTTGTTATTTCAAGTTTGCAGCAGGTTACAACCAACGTTTGAATTTCGCGCCATCCCGTACGGAAAAACGACAACGTCAAAGTTCCTGCAAACGGCCACCAGTGTCGCACGCATACGCGCATTGACAGTTTATTTGAACATCGCGTCGAATTTCAAACGCATTTGTCCGCCTCACCTCGATCAATTTGACGTCTTCGAACTCTTGCAGTTGCTTTTGGAAGCCCAAATTCGGATTGGCGACGGCCCTACCCGCCCGGACGACCTTCAACGCTTCCTTCCAGGTTAGTGAAGTCACCGACATTATGTACGCAACCGTCACCGTCACGCTGCGAGACATCCCGGCGAGGCTGCAACACGCGCAAATTAAATCGCCGAAGTCACCAACTATCCACAAAAACTTTGTTTCGTTAAATTTAAATCGGCCATTGGTAAGCCGGTATTGCAGGACGCGTCATGTTTGACAGTCGCGGTCCACCGTTACAAGTTCAAGTTTCGTGTTTGTATAGTGCGCATTTTTTCATTTGATTCGATTTACCCTGCAACGTGTACTTTGTGTACTGATCTACGTGCAAAATTGGAACATGGGCCGTACCCCGTACAGATTTACCAATCTCGAAATTTTAAACATACAACCATTTTGACGTTTAAGGTTAAGGTAAGTAATTTAATTTTTACGATTTATCAATCGGATTTGATTGGTTGAAATTTCAAAATCCCCCAAACTCACCAATGTATCAAAACGTTGCCGTCGCGGAGTCGGGCGGCGTGGATGAAGTCGTTGCAGAGCGAGAAATATTGCGTCAGGTTCTGATCCGGCGAGTCCGAGGCCATCACGCACAGATAGTGCTTGTCCTGGAAAACGAAGCTCGTTTCGGTTAATTACAAAACATACGCGCGTTACGTGCGCGATTAATATTAATTGCGAATCGGGCGCAAGCTCGGAAATTGCGAGGCGCGGCCGTTAATGCCGCCGTGTCGGTGTCGGATGTCGTGTAATTGCTACTCTGATATTTATTAACTGTGACGTTAATTTGTTTTTATGACGTACGTGTAATTAATGGGCGCGTTCGGTGGATGTCGGCCCCGTTGGGTTGCTTAGTAATTTAGATTAGCTACGTTGACAGATGCGATTGAGTTGAGTTGCTTAGTAATGTAGATCGAGTAATTTACGTTGACAGATACAATTGAGTTGTAATGTCATTGAAAGTTTGAGCCACTCGATCGAAACAAAGCAATAGTTGCCGCTAACATATTCGACACGCTCACGATCAAGCAGCTCGTAATCGAACCGCGACGTAACGAACCACCGTCGCCCAAGAAACGCAAACGTAACTTACGGAATAGATTTTTCGCGCCGTGTCATGAATTGCGAGGATGTGAGTGATTTCGTACTTTGCTAGTTGAGCGGCGTCTTTCGAGTCGCGGTAGTTTCCGACGTAGAGCCCCGGCAGCACCTGCAACAAAAAGAAACGGAATTTTAGAAAACACTAAATAAATAAATTGTTAAAGTTAATGAAAATTACGTCCGAAATAAAAAAAATATATCGTAAATTTAAACGACAACCTTGAAAAAGGTACAAAAAAATAACTGCAGTCATTGCGTAATTACTCCGTCTAATGGGGGGACAGTAATTATGTTCGAGTTGCACATTTACGTGCCGGCTTCGCATCGATTTCAATCTGGCGATTCAACGATAAAAATAATCGCGGTGCTCTAATTAGAAAAGTTTGCGGCGGTCACTAGTAATTTTTCCACGCCGCCGGGATTAAAAATCTGATAAGCTCGATTTTCATTGCCGCCGGCTTAATTGGTTTGCGATTGGATCGGATTTCGTCGAAGCTAATTCCGCAACGGTTGCGTCATTTCAAGTTCGGTCCAATCAGACGTCCGCTAAGCAACTCAACTGTCAGCGCTCTTTGCAGTTAACTACTTTATAATCAACAGTTCCAAATAAAGCGAAAAGATGGCGCGACAACTTTCCTCAACAATTCTGATTTAATGAGTTTTGACGTCAACTTTATTTTAAAATCTCCGACGTCTTCGACAATCCAGCGCGGTAATAAACTCAATTGGACAGCACCCAACTTGGATTTTATGATTAAATAATAAAAAAAAAACAACATAAAAACGTACCAGTGAGGCTCCAAAATTCATCTCGTGTTTGTCGTATTGCCGGATCGCGTTCGACGATCCACTGACGAACGAAAACATTTCGGGAGTTTTTGCGACGCGCCACGGGATGTTTTTGTTACAGCTTTCTTGATCTTGATCTTGACCTTGCACGATAAATAAATATAAACGTCACGCCGCGCTAGCTCTCGACGCGGCCATTCGAAACGTTAACTGACATCTGCGATTTCAAACAAAAAAGTACGCGTCGTCATGGCAACGGTTTGTGAGTGTTGCGTTCGCAAAAAACTTCCGAGATAATTGCGAAAGTTTCAAACGGGGTCGTCGATTTATTTTTATTATGCGAGTTCGTGGAAGAATTAAGTCAATTTTGTATTTTTGTTATAAAATTTTAATAACTGTATTTTAATTAAAATCAAAATTCCCAATTGAGTTTTCGAAAATTTTAATTGTCATATACGTTTGTTTGGAATTTTGTGAATATTTTTAAATTTCTCGATTTTATTCTTTGTGGCAATTTTTGTCGCCGAATCGCGAGTTTCGCGTAATAAATCTACGTGGGCGTAGATCCGATTGAAACGTCCGATCGGCCGCCGCTAATTATCCGCAAATTGGATTCCGCCGCACCCGTCGAAATCAATCTTCGTTGCTCCAATCATATTCGGCGGCGTATTTTCGCCGAAGACCGCAACAACCGTCAACGTTACTTTCTATGGCAACGCCGTCCGCAATATCGCCGTCCGTCACGAAATTAAAACATCGCGTTTTTCCGACCGCGAATTACGCGCACCCTTTCCGGGTCGGCGACCCGTTAACGTATCGGATAAAATCAAAGCCGGATGCTCTCTAAGTTACGGCCTGATTGGGATCGATTTTGTCGAAAAACGACGGAAAATCGCGGCGGCGACACGGCACTGGTTAAATAATATGCAGATTCGCCGATTTGCATAACTCGCGTCGTCATTATGCATAATGCATGTAATCACGGGACTAAATAAAGCGAAATTTTCGTGGCAGACATTGAATTATAATGCGGACGATCACATGCAAACGACATCGTTATACGAAAATAATTAAATTTATGTTTTACGTTCGGGCGACCGATTTTATTAAATGACGTTTCTCGCGTGCATTTCATTGTCACCAACCTCGTTCGTTCTAACGACGAATTCACACGTTTCACATTGGTCTAATTAATTGTAAAACGTCAAAACAGGTCCGTTGCCGAGTTACGAAGTTATTTTATTAAATGACGTTTCTCGCTTGCATTTCATTGTCACCAACCTCGTTTACTTCATCGACGAATTTACCAGATTCACACGTTTCACATTGGTCGAGTCTAATTAATTGTAAAACGTGTCAACAGGTCCGTTGCCGAGTTACGTACTATAATTTCCCAAACCAAAACGCGACGCCTCTTCACATATACTGGCAAGTAAGTAGGGTTGCATACTCATCAATCTCTATAACTCTAGTACCCGTCAAATTAATCGAGAGCGCTATGCATAATTAAGTGCATGTAAAACGGGACGCTGTGTGTTAATTGCTCCTGCGACGCATCATAATTATCGACCGCGCGCATTCTATTCAACGTTGGTTATTTATGGAGATTTATTTTTAAAGCGCTTACTATGATTACGCTCGGTTAACGTGCTGATGTATTTGAAAACGTAAAGGGAAATTTAATTTCGTGCGATAAGATCGAACGTTACGGTCGTTTCGTGTATTTTTAAAACTTTGATGTTTTCGATTTAATGGAATCGCACGAAACAAAAATATTGGCAATGTTTTCCAAGGCACGTTATCTAATATATATAAAAAATAATAGCATTGTAAGTGGTTTAATTTTTTTGCATTTATTTATTTTTTATACATGGACGATTTTTATTTAAATTTAATTTACGAGCTCGTCAACTTAAGGAAAGCGATTTTTTCAATTCCATTTTAATTTAATTTAATTTCCAACTACTTTTTTATATTTTAGACGATTTTTATTTTATGAACTCAAATGTTATTCACCAGACGATAATTGCCAAAGAAAATTGATTTGCAAGCTCCGCACAACTTCGTTATATTAAAATTTTGTTTTCAATGTCGTCGGCAAAAACATCCAATAAACCACGGACTTTCTGTCCTACATACGTCTAGGGCGAGCATGCGTTGGAAAGTTGCCAGAAAAGTTAGTAATTCATGTTAAGTGGCGAGTTCGTGTTCGTTTCTATGGGCACGGGAAATTCGCTGATGCGTCTTGGCATTCGTAAACGAACGAAGTTATTAATTGTCATTTCTTAGTATGAACTAGTTGAATAGTTTGCTAAACACGTCCAATCACCGAGCGCCAACTTAAAAACGTCGAATTGTAGTGACCGAAAGTAATTTAGGTAAATTTCGTATTTCGAAAATAACTGTAACATCCCTAGCATCTCGCTTAGTAAGCGGACACGTTTGATTGGTGCGCGTGCGAAATAATCATCAACAACTCATATCTGCGCCAATCAAATCAACTCAACCGTTGACTCAACGAAAACGAAATTAAATAAATTGTAACCGCTAGGGGCGCTGCAATCACTTTTAAATTCGTCCTAATATACTTTGACAGTTGTTTGATGAATGTGCGAGTGAATTTGAGTTTGTGGCGTTTATATTTGTGCGGCGTCGTGTTGTTGGTTAGCTACGGAGCTTGGAGCGACGGTACGTCTGGTTCGTGTGTATTTGGTTGTGTTATGCGAACTAGGTTTCGTCCAACTTCTCCGGACCAGTTTTAACGAATATTTAATCGAAATCATCACTGTGGCTGGCGATTTGACTGTAGGGACGTAAATACCGACTAATGGGGTACAATAACGATGTATGACATGAGATTTCACACAGTTTATTAAATTTATGGTTTAAATTGTCAATTCGCAGTACAAATTTAAGCCGGCGGGGGCGCTGTAATCAGTTATAATGCGTCGTAATTTATTTTGACGGTTGTTTGATAATTGTGCGCGTTAATGCGAGTTTACGTCGTTTATATTTGTGCGGCGTCGTGTTGTTGGTTGGCTTCGGGGCATGTGTACGGCCAGTGTACGTTTGCATTGGTAAAAACACGACTGGCGTGAATTGACTTAAAAAAAAAACTTTCGACCGTTATCGAGTTATTGAAATTAGCACCGTTTACTTTGCTTTGATTTTTCGCGACGTATTTAATTGGTGAGTAACGTTTATTTCAACTAGTACCGAATATAAGCATTAGCGTCGATTTTGTATTCATAACCTCCACGGAAACGCCGCGATCGGCGAAGCTTTGAATCGCTTGGGCAAGGAGGCGTTTGGTCCAAATCACCGAATTCCGTGTGCGGTGTGAATTTATCACGGCGGGGGCGCTGCAATCAGTTATAATTCGTCGTAATTTGTTTTGACAGTTTGATAATTGTGCGCGTGAATGCGAGTTTACGTCGTTTATATTTGTGCGGTGTCGTGTTGTTGGTCGGCTGCGAAGCCTGGGTGGACTGCCGGTGTACGTTTGTATTAGTAAAAACACGACTGGCGTGAATTGATTTAAAAAAAAACTTTCGACCGTTATCGAGTTATTGAAATTAGAATCATTTTGTTTTTTCGCCGAGATTTTCGCGGCGTATTTAACTAGTGAGTGGCGTTTAATCCAACCGGTACTGAAAGTAAGTACTAGCGTCGATTTTGTATTCATAACCTCCACAGAAAGGACGCGATGGGCGAAGTTTTGAATCGCTTGGGCAAGGAGGCGTTCGATTGGTCCAAATCGCCGAAATCCGCGTGCGGTGTGGATTTATCCCGGAGGGGGCGCTCTAATCAGTTATAATTCGTCGTAATTTGTTTTGACAGTTTGATAATTGTGCGCGTGAATGCGAGTTTACGTCGTTTATATTTGTGCGGTGTCGTGTTGTTGGTCGGCTGCGAAGCCTGGGTGGACTGCCGGTGTACGTTTGTATTATTAAAAACACGACTGGCGTGAATTGATTTAAAAAAAAACTTTCGACCGTTATCGAGTTATTGAAATTAGAATCATTTACTTTGTTTTTTCGCCGAGATTTTCGCGGCGTATTTAACCGGTGAGTGGCGTTTAATCCAACCGGTACTGAAAGTAAGCACTAGCGTCGATTTTGCATTCATAACCTCCACGGAAACGACGCGATCGGCGAAGTTTTGAATCGCTTGGGCAAGGAGGCGTTTCATTGGTCCAAATTTACGAGTCGCCGAATTCCGCGTGCGGTGTGGACTTAAGCCGGAGGGGGCGCTGTAAACGATGTTGGCGTCGCGTTCGCGGTTTTTGACGTTTATTTGATATTTTCGGGCGCGTCAATGCGAGTTTGCGTCGTCTAAGTATGTGTGTTGTGTCGGGTCAAGTTGATTTAGAAGTGTGGCGAATAAGTGCGGGTGTGTGTTGTGCCGCCAGACAGAATTCCACCGGCGAAGTTTTTGCCGATTTCCTTGGAGCGTCCACCGGTAAGTTTTCTTTCATTTTTGTCGAACGCGTAATTTTATCGCGACGCGTGATACGGGTTGATGTTTCTGTATGAAATAAACGATTTAGTGCGAAATATGTGTGATTGCTAATTATGCGGTAAAAGTGTTGTTAAGGTACTTTGTTTAACATAACCTTAAAAGTCGTACTTTATAAAATTGCAAATGCAACGTCAATTAATGACGGTGGTTGCTTAGTAACGTAACGTTTTTTGTTACTGAAATGAGAAACTATTAATATGCACATTTAAATAAATCTGTCGATTTATTTGATTTGATTTTGTTTACGTTACATGAAAATAAATGTCGCATTTAAATCGCAATTATTCCTGCAATGATTCCGATGCAAATAAAATGTTTGAAAATCGACCGCGTCGTCCACCGGCGCTCGTGTTCATATTCAACACCGTAAACGTCTATTACGCGGTTAGTTTACGTTTTACGATTCCCTCGCGAGCTTTAGAGCTGCTCGTATGCGCCAAGATCGCGTCGGTTTGAGCGTAATAAAATTTCGGATATCGCCGTTTGAATTTAAAACGTCGGCGGATTAATCACGTGGCTTAAGTTAAACGCGGATTTTAGTTTGAACGCGACCGCGCGAAAAAAACTATCGACTATCGCGCGAACTTGGAACCTGGCTAACTAAGTAGGCGACCGACCGTCCGATGGAGTCTTTGTGAAAAGCGGAGCGCGTTTTACGCGCCCGTCGTTTCGATGATGGGTATGCAACACATCGTGCAGGCAAGCGGGTCTCGTGCATGCTCGTCGGTGCGTGTGATGGTGATTTTCTACGTGTACTACGGTCAAGGCGCACGGTTACCTTATTCATGCCATTCCCCATGGCTGCGGGGCGGCCTGCGCGCACTCTACGACGGTTATCACATGTCTGATTCGGCTCTCGACTAACCGCTCCAACTCGGAGGCGGCGGCGGCGGCGCTGCGTCTGCCCCGGACGGTCGATATAACAAACACCACGAGGGCCAGGTGGCGGTGCGCAATTCGTCTCGGAACAATGTGGCCGATCAACAATTAGCGATCGCGTTCTTTTTTCGCCGTGAGATCGCCGTCGCAGTTGGATGTTTCTCATGGAATGAAAAATTAATATGTTGAAGTTTGTGTTTATTTATATAGCGTGGTTTGTTTTAGAAAATTGTATAAAATTTATTTAAATTTGTGAAAAAATTTTAAAAATTTGAAATTGTTAAAAATTTAAAAAAATATATGAAAATTGTCAACGATACAAAATAATTTTGATTGTTTATGAATTTTTGGTTTAAAAAAATGTCAAAAATTTAGGAAAAATTGAAAATTTGACGTAATTTATTTTAATTAATTGTTTAATTTGATAAAACGTTTTTTTTTTTGGGGAATAACGTTTCGCTACTAACTAAAAAAATCCGCAACTGTTTAAAAATATGCAACAGTTGACTCAACAGTTAGAGGCACGACGGTTGACTCAACAAAGTTTATTTATTACACAAATTTTTGGGTACTTTGATTTTTTACAATTCCGAGTTAATTCGGGAATATTTAACCAGATTCGAATTTTTTTCAAAACTTGTTCTAAGACGTTCGTGTCACAATTTGCATAAAAAGCGACGTGTCCTCCTCGGCGTGTCGCGACGCGTAATTCAATATACGTACACGAGATTATTTAAAATGGCAATCGCTTTTCTCCCCCACGGGATTGTGTAACACGATTGTCTACCATTGTGCGCGTTGTATTTCGAACGCAGCCATACGCGGCCGACGCCGGTTTTAATTACAATATCGTTTCCGATATGTGTTTGTTTCGCAGCGAGAGCGGTTGGCGTTGAAACGGATCGTCGTCCGGGTTGCCTACGAAGCGGGTCGAACGTCGATCGCAATACCCGCGAATTGAGCGATTGTTCAATACGCCGCACGTATGCGACGTGATGTCACGTCTATTTCGCTAAATTGCCGCCGTTGATCAATTCTTCGTTTTAAGTTCAATTCGATTGCGCGCTGCGATCATTGTTTTATTTTCGACAGTGATGCGATACTTTGTGGCTTCGATGTGAGTCACCGCTGTTAATTATGCGAATACGTAAAAGTCGCACGTTTTTTTTAATTTGATTCGGTGATTTGTCGAATTACGGTTTGGAGTCGTTGATTATTTAGGTTGTATCGAAAAATTGTTTAAAAAAAATTGTTAAAATTGTAAAAAATTGTGATTTTGAAATTGGAAAAAAACAAATTTGTTGAAAAATTTTATGTGCTATCGAAAAATTGTTAAAAATTATTAAAAAATCGTTGAAAATATAATTTAGAATTAAAAATACAAAAAAATCGCTAAAAATAATAATCAATCGCAAAAAAATCTAAAAATCGTTGTTCGAATTGGTCAAAATTTAAGATAACCACCGACGCTCATGGACTACTCGGCCTCTTCAACAGTCAAAGTTTTTTCGGTTGCGCAATTGATCGGCACGTACGCGCGGCGACGACGGCCTTGCGAATCGCAAATTCGTGCAAATCGGACGTCGTCCGACGCGAATACAAGTAGCGCCATTAAAAATTTACGTGCGCGGTGCTGCACATAAATGGAATTCGCAACCGTGTCAGGGAGGCCGGGTCGCGAACGCGGCGAGCACATGTTCAGCGAAAGTGCCGAATTGGGTCGAGTGAATCACTCGGAGCGAAAAAATTTCCATGGGCGCCGGTGGTGATGTCACGTCGGCAATTTTTTCGAAGGCATCCGCGCGTATTTATTTTACGAGCGATCGTCGCAACTCGCGTATTGCACGAATTATTTCGTAGTCGGTTATTGGGAAATGTGAATTTGGTAAATCCGTTTGGTAATCGCAAATCGATTGCAAATATTCGATGAATCTTATCTGGCGGTGGATTGGATGGGCGTGGTTTATTTTTTGATGTTTGCATTCAATGCATGCTGTGGGTTAGGCCGTGGAATCGCGGCGGCGGGGTGATCTCGCGCTCCAGAAAAGACTGACGCGTTGTTTCCCGGCCCGGTTTGATGCAGACGGTGCGCCGGTGCAGAAAGTTGGCTCGTCACGGGGCGAGTCATCGACACGTACGCAGTCAAGGACATGCATATTGCATCCGCGGCGTCAAACCTGCCCAACAACGTCGATTTTTTTCTAATTTTACGTTAGTTTTAAATGCGTGTGATTTATTACGAAGGCGAACTTTAGAAGATAACGATACAATTGTTTAATTTGAAAAAAGTCAATTCAAAAAATTCTAAAAAAATATGCAATGTATTGTAACAAATTTAAAAATTTAATTTAAAATACCCCCCTCCCCCCAACATTTTTCATTTCAATCAATTGACCAAAATCGCGTCGCACCGCGCCCTTGGCCTTACACCGCCATGCGGTTACGAACGCATTGTGACCGCGTGAAATGCACAACATTTCTTCTCGCAAAGGCCACCTACTGTCGTAAAACTTGGCGCGTGGGCGGCGTGCGGCAAGGAATGCGTCGGTAACTTGTATTTTGTTTACCTGGCTTGTTCCGATCTGTCGTCGTCCGGGCGTAATCTTGTTTACATAGAAACTACAGAAACTCAATTCTGGTGTGAATTAGTAGTTCGTGAGAGAGAGCTGGGGAGGTTCACCAGGTTGCCCCGCTAAGTAAAAATGTTAAAGGAATGTCGTTCAGAATTTATGTATTGATTGCTTTTTTTTTTAATTAAATTGTATGTAATTATATAATGTTATGTTATAATTGTGTACGTATTTATTTAGTGGAATTGAAGATTAATTCATTTAGTAAGATTAGGTGATTTCGAGGATAATGTTATCGATGTTTTTGGCGATAGGATGACGTCGTGTGATAATGAAATAAAAATAAAAAGAAATAAAATGATAACAACATTTTCAAAAATTAAAAAAAAAAAAATAACGGGAAAATGGGTTAATATCCGAAGATGTCATGTCAAGACCAAAAAAGAAATATGGCTAAAATTGTGAAAATTATCATTCCGTGAACTATAAAAAATTGTATGATTTAATTGTTATGTGTTACACTTTTTTAAGTAAACGTCGTAAATCACTTTGATTTTATTTGTTCATTTTATTATTTGAACTAATTAACTTTGACGAGCACCACCGTGTGGTTGGGAAAATTTCCATGCCTTGTGTGGGTAATATAAATAAATAAATATATATATGACATAATTCCATTCCAGAATGTTTTTTTAAAAAATTCCCAACAAACCATAAAGATAACGACAAACGACGACGTTCGTCTCGAATTCCTCGTATCTAATTTCGTGTAACAAATATCCACTCGTAGTAAGTCATTTCCATTTATAAATATGACCGACATCGTTATCTGCATCGTTCGACGGAACATCGCCGTAATTGCGGTTTATTTTTAGTGCAGGCGCGATTCGATCAAATGGGGCTTATTTGTTGTGTCGATCCCGTTCCGACCGACCTCGGCGATGTCTGATAGAACGATATGCGATGATATTTTTCTGCCGTTTACGGTAAACTGCAGCTTAACGATCGGTGTCCGTTCCGCGCGTGTACGATGGCCACGAAACTTCCACGATTAATTTTTCGACGTAACCCAGTTGCGGTCTTGCGAATGAACGATGCGATCGCGATGTCTTTGATCTTTTGTCCAAGGGGTTCTTCCGGTAACGGAAGCTCGAAGTGGTAAAAAAATGTATTGTATTTTTTTTGTGGAGCGAAAATTGCAACGCGAAAAAACAACACGTCATCAATGTGATCAATATCTGACGTTATCAGTTTAAAATGATTGAATTTACGTCCACGATTGCTTAAAACGAGATACCGTTGGTCCATTATCCTAAATAACGAAAAACGTGCCTTTGTTGTTTTGCGACGCAGATGAAGATATGTCGGTGCGTTTCATATTAAGGCGAATGAAAATTTCAGATTTTTCAAACATTTTTTTCTTCAAATTTCGAAATTATTTTATAATAATATTATTTTTAATAATGCGTGGACTAAAGTAAAAAAAGTTAATAATTTTTTTCATGGCTAAAAATTTTCATTTTGTTGTTGTTTTTTCTTCATAATTTTTTTTCTTTAAATTTCGAAACTATTGTATAATTGCCGAGGAGATTCACTTCAAGGAAAGTTACCTTTTTTTATAATTTACGTCACAAAACACGTCCACCAACCCAACCCAACGGTAAAAAAATTTTTTTAACGATTCAGTTTGTTCCGCCACTGGCCAAGAATGTTTCGTTTCATCCGGCCATCGAGAGCCACCCGTTCATAATCCTCCGTCTCGATGCGTATCGCTTAAAATAAAATATTGCAACGGTATTTCCAACAGGACTAACTGTACAGCGAAGAGGCATTCCTTTTAAGGCTGTGCGCGAGTTAAGTGCCCCCCGTTCGCAAACGTTCCTGAGTAGTCACCTCGGGTCGTCGTCGTCGGAGTCCCATTAGGAACACAACGCGATAATTTGGCGATCGGGGAACGACGGAGATAAGAATCGTCGGATTTGGGCGTTCGACGGCTGTGGCGTTTCGCAACCAAACGCGACGCCTGGTCGTTGCGCAATCGTCGTTGTCGATTGCGATTCCATATTTAGCGAAATAGGTAAATGGAATTCAGCCAGATGTGTCGTTTCGACATACTTTTGAGCGTTGCAGGTCCGCTTCGGTGTTAACTGTTTCGCGCGCATAACTCCGGCGAGATATGCAAATGCACGCGCGATACGCGTTTATTAGTTAAGTATGCGGTTAATAAATTAAACGTGGTACGATTGATACAACGTTGGAGTCGTAATTTTTTTTTATTAAAGAAAATTAATTTTACAATTTTTTACGTCTACGTTCAATTTTTATCGTTTGCAACGTTACTTGCACCGTTCGTGTGTCGATTACACGAGCCCATTCCGGGGGGGGGGGGGCAATTAAAAAATAATTTTCCATAATAACTTTTTAATGTCCGTAATCTCGAGCGTAACAATAACGCGCGGCGACAGTTACTTTAAGGCCAATGCCACCGATTAGCGCGCCTGCGGACGCACGCACGCTGGCGATTAGAGTCCCATTGCTCACGTTACTTACTAACCCCGAAAATATTCAAATGCGCGTCCGTCGGACTCGTCGGCCGAATTTTTTGTATCGGGCGACGTAACCGCACCGTTCCCGTGTGACTGACCCCCTGCGTGCCGGTAACCTCTGGCGAATGGCTTGTCCTGTTATTAAAACCATCATCTGGAAAGATACGGAGATAATTTGTTTCTACTAATTGCGAGCTCGACGTTATGGGAATCGGTTTATGTAAATTCGCCAGTTTCTAGTTCGGAGTTTGCGTCTGGGAGCGAAAAACTAATTTTAACAATTTTTTTTTTACTTTGTGTTGCCCGCCCTTATCCACAATGTTTTAAATTTTTGTCTAAAAGGATTAATTAATTAATTAAAGAATTTATCCAATGTTAGTGAAATTTTTTAAATCATTTTATTTCGATTTTATTCGACAACTGGGTATTTTACAAAATTCTTTGTATTTTAACAATAATCGCGAACGAACTAATTTACACACCCTGTATATTTAAGTGACCGGATCTGCACCAGGTTGTGTAGCCACAGCAAGAGGCACTGTGACCGCAGCACCGGCCGTTGTGACCGCAGCTGGTGCTGTGTCGTCGTCGTCGTCGTCGTCTTCACAGAATAATTTACAAAATATGTCATCGAACCAGTTGTTCGTGTCGTCGTCACATGACACACACTGAAATAAATTAAACAGACACATTTTTTTCATGAATCATATTAACAGAGCTGTAAGAATGCATTAAGAAGCAAATATGGTGCCAAATAATTTATTTTTAACGAAAGAACTTTGAAACATTGTCTCCGCATTATAATTAATTAATTTCTGAAAATGTGTACGTACCAAATCTGCAACTATCATCGTTGTCCCAACTAGGAGCAATAGTAAACTAAGGCGGACCATTGTGATTTGTGATCACTTGTTCTGGTGTGGAAAATATGTTCGCGTATATATATAAACACATATAGGATTTATAGCCTCGTAATCTTTGTATAGGTCGTGTATATTTGTTCGATGCACGTTTGACAATCACGGGAATCCTTGAAGTGGATAATGAATGGAGACTGTGATTGTTTTATTGTTTGCCAACTTTACGACTTAATTTACTTGTGATCAAGTAAAATCATGACAAATAACCGCAAAGGACGTTCGCGATAAGGAGCTGCCGTTGTTAGCGATGTGAAAATATGCAAATTGTATCTGACAATCGCGATGGCGTCGACGGTTAATTTTTACATTAAGTGCGTTACAATGTGAGTAAAAGTAAACTTGTAAAATGCAGTAATTTATTGCTGGGTTGGGTTGGGTTGGGTTGGGTTGGGTTGTGGTGGATAATGTTTACTGAATTAACAATTAAGTGACCCAATCTACCCCAACCCAACACAAACCTATCCCAACCCAACCCAACCCAAATTTAAACGAAAATTAATTTCGAAACGGTCAAAAATTGTAAAAAAATCGAAAAATTCCAAAAATAAATCGTTTAATATCGAAATATGCAAAAAATGTAAAAAATCTAAACAAAAATGATAAAAATCTAAAAACTTTATAAATCGTCGAAAACAGTTATAAATTATAAAAAGTCTGATATAAATTGGAAAAGAAAGAAACTGTCAAAAAATCTATGACAAAAATGTTAAAATTTTTAAAAATATGGGAAATCGTTGTAAATCGTTAAAAATCGACAAAATTCATTATAAATTATAAAAAAATGTTAAAACCCAAAACATATACAAAAAATGTCAGAAATTGTAAAAAAAAATCGAAAGTAAATCGTTAAAAATATAAACAAAATGATAAAAATCTAAAAACATTGCAAAATCATTATAAATCGTTGGAACCCGTTATAAATTATATAAAAAAAATCAAAAATTAATTGTAAGAGAAAGAAAACGTCAAAAATCTAATGGAAATTATTAACATTTTTTTTAATGTAATCGTTAAAAATCGACAAAAATCATTATAAATTATAAAAAAATAGTAAATTGTTAAAAATTATTATTATTATTATAAAATCGTCAAAAATAGTAAAAAATCGAAAATTCCGAAAATAAATCGTTAAAAATATAAACAAAATGATAAAAATCTAAAAACATTTTACTTTCAATTTTTTTATAATAACATAATGATTTTTGTCGATTTTTGATGATTTTTTTTTAAATGTAATAATTTCCATTAGATTTTTTGATATTTTCTTTCTTTTACAATTAATTTTTGATTTTTTTTATATAATTTATAACGGGTTCCAAGGATTTATAATGATTTTGTAATGTTTTCAGATTTTTATCACTTTTTTTTGTTAAATTTTAAACAATTTACATCTTTTAACGATTTATTTCCTATTTTATTACATTATTTAAATTGTTTTATTTACTAGAAGACAAATAAAAGTTCCATTGTCCATAGTTCCATTGTCATTTGGCGTTAGCTGCGCCTATATTTTGTTATTGTGCAACATAAAGGTTTTGTTGACATCTTCTAGAAATTTTAAAGAATAATAATAAGTGATTTGTTTGAGAAACAATCACGAAATGTAATTAAAATTAAAAAATATACATATAGGTAGCTTAGGCAATAATTAAACATTTCACGCCACTGGTTGATTTCAAATGAGTTCGTAATTGAGTGCGTTGTGTTCCACAACGAAGTTCGCCAGCGGCGTTGCCAACCGACGAAATTTCAATTCAAAAAAATCATCGTGTACAAATATGGAACTACCGCCATCGCCCGATACGACTCCACTATCCGTTGAGTAGCAACGAACGGCCCGATTAATTCTCAATTGTGCAATAAGCTCGCGCTCGTCAATCCGATAATCGGGCAATAATCGTTATCGGCGCCAATGAAATCGCTCCAACGTATCGCTCGACGCAAGGGTTGATTCTTCGATATTTACTTTCGTCGTCGTCCGACCGTTACCCGTCAGAGGGGGGGCGAAGCGCAGAACGCAAACTCGCCACTCGCCAGTCTAGCGAACGAACGAACCGCAGCAAGTCGACACGAAAGGCGCTTTAGTAGTTAGTGTGTTTAGTGCAAAATGGCAAACAACCGAGCGACGAAAAGTGGATTCGCGGCCGAGGCCCAAAGAAAGGTCAGTGGTTGCGTCCGTCGTCCGAATTTCGCCTTTGACGCGTCGACGCAAACGCGAAAATCTCACCTGCAGCAGGTGGTTCGGTACGGTCCGGTTCGGTTTCGCCGCCCGGTCAGCGGCTCGAGAAAAAGATTCGGGGGCCACGCCGTGAATTTCCTCGGTCGGGCGTATGTGGGTCAAAGTGCGGATCGATTAACTCCGACCGGGATTATTATTTTTTTTTTTTTGTTATTTTATCGCGTTGGAAACGTCTTGTAATCGATGTTTCCCGTTTACACAGCGCTATCGGGCGCTTATTTACTCCGAGTCGACGTTTTTCGATTTCGTTCGTAGATTGCGAGAAGGAAATAGGAAACCCGCACGCGCGTCACGTTTTATTGTCACACTCGTCACATATTTTCGCTTCCGGAGGTGACGTGCGCCGTCGGCGTGAATTTTAATTGAATTAAATCGACTATTGTGAATTTTAAATGGGCGCTCATTAGCCGGGCGTTTGATTAGCCGGCGACCGTGAAGTTCGACCGCGGACGGGGATCGACGCGTTTTTAAGGCCTCGTTGATCGTTGAAATGTAACGCACCCCTTGTTTGAACGGGTAATCGCCGTTTATTTGTTGTTTTAAGCGCGCGATTAGATTAGGTCGAGTTGCTGATATTTACTTATTTTTTTTTTTTTTAAAGCAATTTGGGAATTGAACGAACGGGGGAAATTTAACGAATTTTCTAGAAGGAAACCAAAGAATGCATCTCTTGTTATTAATTCAATTCAATTGTACCCGAGTCATTTTTTTGTATGAAATGTTCGGTTCTGCACAACACAACTAGGCTTTGTGATGCATAAGAAAAACTTTGGATGTTGATTAATATATAAAAAAAATATGCGGTTCCTGTTTGAAATTTTACGTTATGTTCGGGTTGCGTTTTTTCTCAGGTTGTGCAGATCCGGACGTTGCAACGTGGATTAAAAAAATGGTTCGTTTTTGTTCGCACGCAGTTCGATTGAATTTGCATGAATGCTCGAAGTTTATAGAAATTTTAAGTTTAAACCGATAAGTAGGCGGTGAATTGTTGATGAATGTTTTTTTTTATTGTTCTAAGAATATTTGATGTAAGTGTCAAGTGTGTCGTGAATCACGGTGTTCTAGATTGAAGGGAAAAAATAAGATTGTCAAAAATGCATAAAAAAATTATCGAAAATATGAAAAATGTCCAAATTGACAAATTAATTATAAAAAAAGTGAAAGTACAAAAAATTGTGTACAATGCAAAAAATGTAAAAAAAAATTGAAACAATCTACAAAACTCGATAATGTTGATTATGAAAAATGTGAAAAATTGTCAAAATCGCCTAAAATACAGGAAAAGAAAACGAGAACATATTTTTAATTTTTTTTTCTAGATGTTGGCATTTTCCTGTTTTTATATTTCGATATTTTTTTAATTACGAACTAATTTAACCCAACTTGGCGCACACCACACTATTTACAAGATACGCACCACGCCTTCGTGCCGACGACTACGAAAATAAACGAATCCGTTTTGACCCTACGACGGATACGTACCATTTACAGAAATTTAAAATAGAAAAACGCCGGAGCGCAGACCGCGCCATAGATAAACAAAACGAGACGCGCCACCGAGTAAACGCATTCCCCGCCTCGTCCTCAAACTTATTAAATCCCGTCGAAGAAACGTCTCGAGTTTTTTTCCTGCGACCAGTTAACTTATCGCAGAAGTTGCAATTTCGCCAGGTCGCGTAAGATACGCGCGATTGTCCGGATGCCCATGTTAGGGAGACAATGTCGCTGTTATTATTATTAAAGGCGGCCGCGATTTTCTACATAAACGGCGCGCGCGTTATTGCGACATCTAACGTCTAACTGTCTTCCATAAGCGGGCGAACGAGAACAGAATGTTAATTAATAGTCGTCATGTCTTCGTTTATTCGATGAAAAGATTTCAGATTCGATTGGTGCGATTGCGTAGGGTATGGAAAAATTCAAATAAAGTTGTAAATTGTAGAAAATGCGATAAATGTCAAAACGAAGTCACCATGACAACGTTCACGTCAACGTATACGACCAACATTTTTGAAGTTTAATTTAATATAAAAATATAAACGTCACAATAATTGATTGAGAGGTCTGAATTAAGTGTTTTATCGATGTTGTTTATTCATCGTCTAAACTCGGCACGCAAGTGATTTATTTTAGATAACGTAAACGTGTCACCATTGCCCTAAAACTAAACGACGAGCTCTCTTTCAAATAAACGTCACGAGACGTATCCCAGCGACGGAATTCAATTCGAGTGGCTCGAGTGGTGCACTTTTTCGACGTGAGAAACGCACGCATTACGGCCCCAATCGCGACGAACGGACTTTCGATTATCGCCGCATTGTTTGCTTATCGCGTCGATCGTTTTCGTGGCGATAACTCGCGCCGACCCGTCAAATTCAATCGTCCGTTCGGGTGGGGATTTCTTCTAAAACGCGGTTATCTCGAATTCCATATATGGACGGGCGTTCGACGTTTTCGAGCGTCGTTAGTCGATTGTCGCCGATTACGTCATCCTGACTCACGTATCGTACCGGAGCGAGCGAGCGCGAAGAGTCTTCAACTTTGGTATTTGGTGCGCGGCTCGACGTCGACCAGATGGCGCGTTTTTTTCATCGTAAAACAATTCCGTTAATGTGCATTGAAAAATCGCGACTTGATTTGCATTCAGAACAGGTTGTTGCGTTTATGTAAGCGTTTCGATGGCAAAAAAATGCGTCGTTTGTTCGTTCGATGGCGCATCGATGTACAGGGGCGTCCGTTTTTGTAAAAAATGACACTAACAACAACAAAAAATTACGAACTTTAAAAAAAAACGTTCAAAATACAAAAATCGAGAAAATTGACAAAATCGTATGAAAGACACCAAGGAAACGTTGAATATGTTTAAAATGTGTAAAATATATCAAAGAATTTCTTAAAATTGACTTAAAAATAAAAACAGAATTAATAAAATGGAAAAAACTATTAATCATAAAAATTGGGTATAAATTATGTCAAACAATTACAGATTTCTGCAAACGTCGACATTGGGTCAAACTTTAAACGTCTGCAATTACATTTCCTTGGCCGTCTATGTGCTATCCAACTGAGCACAGTTGCTGTCACCTTGAACCGTTTGGTTTTTTCAAATGCATAGCCACCCCTTTTCGTATGCAACCTGTCATGTCAGTTTTCTGTCTATATTCAAACATTGCATGTCGCTCCGATACAACGAATCATCCACATAACAATCGCAGTCAGCTCGTCGAATTTCCATCGCAAACAAATCTGTTTACTCAACTTGTTTGCACACCCGTGCAAATTTATCTGCGAGGTATTGAAACGAAATACCGCGCAGTTTAACGCTTGTTGCGCTCGTTGCAATGAGACGCGTCGATCGAATGATGTAATCGCGCGAAATTGACGCAACAAAATTGCAAATTCGCGACACTTTTATCAGCAGTTTAACCTCCATATTAAACAAAGGAATTTCCAAAACGCGACTTACAATGAATTATAAAAACTGTCACTTACGAATAAATACCAACAGGGATATTAAGCCCAGCAAGTTGGCGTTATTGCTGTACGTGTACATGACGACGATGAACGACTGCGTATTCGCCAGCTGTTTATGTCGCGTCGTGTTGTGCGTTTTCGTTGCGATTTTTTGTTGCACAATTACAGCATAAAAATCGTCTGGATCTCGACGAAATACGACCTTTAAGCCGAAATTAGATTAATTAATTATTTCATTTTGTGCGTGCGGTCGTTTCAAATGCTGCGATAAACGCACTAGATTTTATGACGTCTGATCGAACCCTGGCGGATTTTCTCGTTACTATCGGCGAAGAAATTTAAATGCAGTCGACGACGGTGTTTAAAAATTGTGTTTATGATCGTAATCAAACTTGGTCGTTAAACGATTTCGATTAAAAATGTTTAATTGACGTGTAATTGCGACGCGATTAAACCATTAATGGTTTAGCGGTGCGTGTAATTGTGTGGGATTTGGAGAAATGACGTTGGTGACGATGTTTTAATTGGTGTCGAATTTAACGTGCGTTTACGATGTTGGCTATGTTCAGTGAACATCAACAATTGGATAGTTTACTAAGCGTAGTCGTTAAATTGTATCTCGCCAAGTTTTAAATATTTTTATCACAACATATTTTGTTTAGTTTATCATCAAATAATTTTTTTAAACATGACATCAATTCGTTACAGATCAACGCGAAATACAACGACGAGCTCGCCCAGGAGTCCCTAGAATGGGTTAGGAGCATCACAAACGAAGACATCAATGTCGCCGGTGATATGGACAACTTCTTTGAAGTTTTACGGGACGGCGTGCTCCTGTGCAGGTAATTATTTTTCTTCAAAATCGCCCGGCAACGTTAACAATGTTTTTCGATTGCAGACTCGCGAACTGCCTCAGCCCCGGCATCGTCAAGAAAATCAACGAATCGAAAATGGCGTTCAAGTGCATGGAGAACATAAACGCGTTCTTGGACGCGGCCAAGAACCTGGGAGTACCCACGCAAGAAACATTCCAAACCGTCGACTTGTGGGAGCGACAAAACCTCAACTCCGTCGTCATATGCATCCAATCGCTTGGGCGTAAAGTGAGTATTTCGTAGTGTTTGATCCGATTGTGATTTAATTTAATTGATTTGTTCCAGGCCGGCAATCACGGGAAACCTGGCATAGGGCCGAAAGAGGCGGAGAAGAACGAGCGGCACTTTTCGGAGGAGAAGCTGCGCGCCGGCCAGTCCATCATCGGGCTCCAGATGGGCAGCAACAAGGGCGCCAACCAGTCGGGCATCAATTTCGGTAACACGCGCCACATGTAAAGCCGGGGTCGTTTCGTCTACTATTAGGTACTTAGGTTTATTATTTAAATTAGAGGCAAATATATGAGTTATGCGTTTGGTAACTTGATACTCTGTTAATTTAATTTGAACGCAAAAATGACAATTTTTAATCTACGTTAGAGTGTGTATTCGATAGAGCCACGAAATGGGTGCCAATTTTATAATCTACGTTCATTCCTAGCCTTACTAAAGTTTAAGGATTCCAGATATTTTTTTATTCATGTAATTATTCCGTTGTACTTATGATTAATAAAAGTTGAAATGGAATGATTTGGGTTTGTTCGACGGAACGACGTCGAACAATAAGGACGACTTGTTAAATTGTTTCGACAAAACTAGTCTGAAAAATAAAACGACCCATTTCCTCATTCCTAGTTCCTATGTCCTAAAGTTATGATCAAAAAGTCCAGAGTAAAAACGGTAAGTGTTTTTTCATAAATACTTACACTAAGTTTTTCTAACTGTGTAGCTTGGCTTTTGAAATTAAGTTTGGATTACATATTTAAATCTCTATGCATGGGGTACTGTAAGTTTTTTAAGTTATCATTTAATTTCGTGTGTTGGTTTTAATATGAAAATAAGAAATGTAATGTTAAAATAACGCCATAAATATATACGTATAAATAAGTAAAATACTTATTCAAATATACTTATTAATTTTATTAAATCAACAGATTCATAAAACTGCATTATTTACCAATTAAGTCTACCTAACATAAATAAATAAAATATTAAAACTTAATATCTAAAATTTAATCCTCCATCAATTGTGTTGGACTCGATTCATTGACGTCGTCTGTCTCCATCTAAACAGAAAAACACAGCGTTATTTTACAAAGGTAGTGTAATTGAGCGTAACAATCGTGTGACAAATTTCAACTTGATTTCTTTAACAAACAAAGCGTTGAAACGTTGAAGTTCTTACCACATTAAGCACCCCGTGATTTTCTGCATTGTTCTTTCGACGCCTCGATTTGATTTGTTCTATGTACTGTCGCATCGAAACGTAATTCTTCGGCGTGCTCGCCATGAAGCTCCCATGGACCGGAATCCCTAACATCTCCGGCACCATGTACGGTTTTAACCACCCCACCAACGGCGTCAACCCAGACGTATAACTAGCATCTTTATGATAAAATAAAACCCCGTCCAGGGTCAATTCGACGCCTCCTATCCCGAAGGCGCGCGACAATCCATCCTCGATCAACGCCAACTGCGCCGGCGAATAATCCACGCACACAAACTTGAACTTGACTTGTCCGTCGGCCAATTCCGGCGACTCGTCCACTTTGGATCGCAGAAAGAACAAACGGAACTCCGCCTAAAAACTGCCGTCGTTAAATCGAAACGATTGTTCGGAAAATCTAACCGGATGTTCGATGAGCGCCGTCGAGTTCCACGCCAAGACATCCAGGATGTAATAGGTGCGGAGGTTCCAGTTGTAAATGCAGTCCAGGACGGTCAAGCGGCGATTGCTCATGTCGAGCCCCCCGCCGGGCAAATGAGATTTGAAAGTCGCCTTGTGTTTGCTCTGCCGGTTGTACACTTTGGTGATTCCCTGAAAATTTCTCTGGGTAAGTACGACTGATCGTGACTTTGACTCACATTGCTGGCGACGACGATGTTGCGGGTGCCCATGGGGCAGAATTTCACGTACCAATTGTCCTCTAGATCGGGCGGTACGTCGGTGAACCACTCGGAAAGCATGATCTTTTGCCCGAAGCTTTTTCTCTTTTTGCGACGACTTTCGACGTCCATCGGTTCGTCTTGCGGTTGCTCGTCTACGAATAGGTCGTTGATCCCGCGGATTTCATCGAACGCGTCGTTTCTTCGCCTGGAAATTGACGTATGAACGGTTTGTTCGAATTTGCTGTTGTAAAACGTACTTTTTTACCTCGTTCAACAATTTAATGCGCCTTTCGCATTGATCGAACGGCGTACCCATTGCTTTGTACAAGTGCGAGAAATTCGACATCGCAGATTCTCTAAAAAGTAAAATTACATCGATGTAAACAGAAATATAACCTCACTTACTTATGATCGTCCTCAGTCATTTTCGTTGCGATTTCGCTGGTGTATCTACGATATTTGTAGACCAACGCTCGTACAATAGTTATTTGTAAGTTTTATCACAGATATCATTAAAATCGACGAAACAACACACGCAAACCAAATCGACTTGGTTTGATTTGACAACCACCATGTTTTATTTTCAACGGTTTCGCACACGAAGTAACGTACGTTCAATTGAAAGAAACCTAGTCGTCCATGTAAAATTAGACAATTAAGCTCAAAATTTTTTATTAAACGTCATTTATTTTGCGTCGCACATATGATCAATTAATTAATCATTTACGTTGTAATTATATTTCATATATACGTTTCGTTGCTAAATTTCAAAGTGTCAATTTCGTTAATTGATTCAAGTGTAAAATAAAAAATTAAAAACTTATGTGACTGCGGACGTAGTAATAAAGAAGACAATCTTAACTTCTGATTGTCGCCGGCACGCATATCAAAGCCACCCGATTATTAGTCCCCGAAAATAAACGCAAAGATAGCGTCGCCTAGGTGCAGCGGGCAGTTTTGAACAAAAAAAAGTGATTATGTAGTCGGCGCTGACTCATACTTGCGACGCTTCTCGTTCCATTGTTAGAATGGCTTTGCAAGTGTTCGGGTATTTGTTTCGCGTTCAAGTTAAATCGAAATTTAACGGTTCGTTTAGTGAACGGACTTTTCGGATGACGGCGTCGATCTTGCATCTAAATAGACGGAGCCGGGGGCGGTTATGGGGTGAGCTTTGCAATTTATTATTTTAAAATTTTAATTTTTTTTTAAAAACACCCGTTATAATCTATGGGTCGATCATTATTTATATTTGTGTTTGAGAATACTGCACCGATTCCTACATCGCTAGCATCTATGGTTAGGTTATAATTTTTGAAAAATCGGAATCTTCAAGAGTAGGGTTATGTTTTTTAGAATATCTTTACAAAGTTCCAAACCTACGTATTCAGGATTTTTAATATCTACCACTGGTCATTTCTTTAAATAGTTCGTCGTTGGTTTTGTTAATTTAAGTTCTGATTGAAACCAAGGAAATCTTTGATTCGTTTAGTCGTCGTAGGTAGTTTGGAATTTTGTGTAATAGAAATTTTATCCGGCTGAAGTTTATGTTTATGTTTATGAAGTTTAATTTGTACACAATACACGTCGTGTTTCAAGTTCAGTCGGTTTACAACAAACACATTTTTCCCAGTGTATATTAAAATATTAAATTCGTTAAATGTTTGTTTCAGATGCTGGTGTACGACGAAAAAAAAGATAAAAACGCTCATAATTGTAACGTCATTTTATTTGTAAGAAAGCAACATAAGTGTTGTCACACGTCGTGTAATTAAGGGGCTTGCTTGAAAGTCGACTGTTACCTGCACGACGGTACGACTCGTCATCCGCAAGCGCTAGTAGGATGCTGTACCCATCCTGGGCATCTGTTAGTCCCGTGTGAAGCTTGCACACACGGGGTGTTGCCCACACCAAAAGGGTCTGGTATAACAAGTGCTGCGCGTATGTTTGCCTCTACAGCGAGATCATCGTAAACATGATCAGGGGAAACAGTTGTGGTCCTAGGATCTGCTATGAAAGAACCGTAGAGTATGCCTCCTACACGGCGCGTGTTGCATTTATTTGCTACGTTTGAACTTGATAATAGTGTCGATGTAAAATCGATGGCGTTTTAATTTTTTTGAGCGCCGGCGGGCCGAGTATGGGTGGAGCCGGACCCCGACTTCCAGAAGGTAAGCTTGTGAGATTTTAACTTTTATAATACGTTGCGTTTCAAGTTGAGTCGGTTTACAACAAACACATTTTTCCCAGTGTATATTAAAATATTAAATTCGTTAAATGTTTGTTTCAGATGCTGGTGTACGACGAAAAAAAAGATAAAAACGCTCATAATTGTAACGTCATTTTATTTGTAAGAAAGCAACATAAGTGTTTTCACACGTCGTGTAATTAAGGGGCTTGCTTGAAAGTCGACTGTTACCTGCACGACGGTACGACTCGTCATCCGCAAGCGCTAGTAGGATGCTGTACCCATCCTGGGCATCTGTTAGTCCCGTGTGAAGCTTGCACACACGGGGTGTTGCCCACACCAAAAGGGTCTGGTATAACAAGTGCTGCGCGTATGTTTGCCTCTACAGCGAGATCATCGTAAACATGATCAGGGGAAACAGTTGTGGTCCTAGGATCTGCTATGAAAGAACCGTAGAGTATGCCTCCTACACGGCGCGTGTTGCATTTATTTGCTATGTTTGAACTTGCTAATAGTATCGATGTAAAATCGATGGCGTTTTAATTTTTTTGAGCGCCGGCGGGCCGAGTATGTGTGGAGCCGGACCCCGACTTCCAGAAGGTAAGCTTGTGAGATTTTAACTTTTATAATACGTTCCGTTTCAAGTTCATATAATACGTTCCGTTTCAAGTTCAGTCGGTTTACAACAAACACATTTCCCAGTGTACATTATAATATTAAATTCGTTAAATGTTTGTTTCAGATGGTGGTGTACGATGAAAAAAAGATAAAAACGCTTATAGTCATTTTATTTGCAAAGCAACATAAATGTTTCACTGTCATGTATCGTTTGATGGGGCTAACTCTTAGCGGTCTACTTTTAACCCGCACGAAGCACGAATCGTCATCTGCATGGTGACAGTATCCACTCTGGGTATCCCTAATCCGCGTGTACAAAGCGTGTCGTTATCCGTTAAGGAGTGAGGTATATCTCATGTGACGTGTGGCTATCAAGGAAAACTGCTTTGGGTGTGCCCCTTAACTGCATAATGTGCTACATTTAAATTTGCTAATAGTATATTTTGCTTATTTAAATAATAAATAAAGTGGAATAGGCCTCTTGGGGATACCACTATAAAAAAAACGCGCCAAATGCTTTACCTCTAGGGTGGTGTGGAAAAACGCAAATGATACAACTAAATTAGAAACCATAATAAATTCAAATATAGAGTACTTTTATATATCAATTAAATTTAATAATATCGGAGTAGAGAATTAAATGAAATAAGGCGGGGCCATACGACAGTTTGCATTATTCGCATTCGCGTTTGCATTTACCGCAACTTGCCATTAGACCCAAAAATGTCGTAACTTTGTTTGCGAATTTAACACCGAAGCAGACGTTTCCGAGAAATAATTTTCATACCGTTGGACTTGTAACGACTCCTACAACATAATAAAACAGGTATTTAGCCGTTGCGTGACGATTTTTTGGCCATAAATTTTTATCTTCCGGGGGTCGTAATTCACCTTCACCCCCCCGTGCCGACCGACAAAAAATTTCAACGGATTCTCATTTCTACACCTTTAATTATCCGCCAAACAAAAATCATCAAAATCCGTGACTACACTTCGCTAATTCAGCACGGCCGAAATATTTTTACGGTATTTTTATTTACTTTAGCTTCGATTTAAAGGTTATGTTTGCGACGTGAAGTTAGATACGATTGACGTTACTAAGATATTCTACAATTTTTATTTTAATTATATTATACAAATTAGTGCAATTTAGAAGTTGGTTACAATGTTAGTGCTTTGGCGCCCTCTATACGTCGATGTACTCAACCCGTTGCGCAAAGCGCTGTTAATATTGACGTCTGGATGGCGCTAGTGTTATTGTCTACGCCGTTGACGGTTGGCGACAATGTTGGTGCGTTGTCGCCATCTACACGTCAATGTACTCAACCCGTTGCGCAATGCGCTGTTAATATTGGGGTTTAGATGGCGCTAGTGTTATTGTCTACGGCCGTTGTGAGTTGGCAACAATGTTGGTGCGTTGTCGCCATCTACACGTCAATGTAATCAACCCGTTGCGTAAAGCGCTGTTAATATTGACGTCTGGATGGCGCTAGTGTTATTGTCTAGGGCCGTTGAGCGTTGGCAACAATGTTGGTGCGTTGTCGCCATCTACCCGTCAATGTACTCAACCCGTTGCGTAAAGCGCTGTCAATATTGACGTCTGGATGGCGCTACTGTTATTGTTTGTCGGCTATTGAAGGTTGTGTTTATCGCCGGTTCTAATTTTACCATTTAGTTTGGTTATGTAATCTTTTTGACGTTCCAAAAAACCATTGTTTCTACCATTGCGGAGCACGTTGAACGAGTGCTTAATCGGCGTCTGTAAGTTCGCAAATTCGCATCGCGTTTGAAAATGTGCATGCTATTCTCATATTGACGTTTGTTTTAACAACTAAAACGTGTTTTTACGTCGTAGGAAACAAATAAATGCTGTGCAAGAATCGATGGAGCAACTGATGGAGGAACATCGACAAAAAAATTACCAACGACAAGGTACGAATGGAACCACGATCGGGTATCAGAGCAGGACTACGCCATAATGATGGAGTCCATCAGGCTAACCAAGCAAGCTGAATTCTGGAAAACTCTACTCGAATGTAAAGCTACTGGGAATGAACGACGGGAATTGGTCCAAGTGCGTGAGAAGATCGAGAAAGGTGAGGTGCTTGGAGATGAAACTCGTCGTAGGAGGCAGCGGAAATGTTGGCCGTGGAGTCAGTGGTATTGGATTAAGAGCCTGAATTTAACCAGAGTGCGAACGAGAGCAAAGCCCGATCCTCGTACCGCATGTGGATGACATGCAAATTGATCAAGGTACCTTCGCCATGTTGGAGGTGAACTTCAGCGCGACGTTGCTCCTTTGCTGCACATTGTGCGCGATCTGCTGGATGGCAGGGCACCTTTCCTGCACATGTTCAATTGGATCATAGTGCATTTTATGTTTAGTTTTACTGGAGATAATTTGGTTACTATCTACTTCACTCCATGTATTGGGTGATGAATTATGACATATTTTCACAATGCTTTTCTGTTTCAGAGGAAGATCGTGCATCCTAAGCACTGTATAAGTGAAACGAACACCACGCTTTTGGGTAGACGCCAACGTTAGAGATTCCAGCCGCCATCAGGTGCTCTCGAGTTGAGCAATTCATGGGCACTTCCCTGCACATTTTGAGAACGAGTCACACCACGCGCTTTCGCTGCACATTATAGGACGCAAACTGAAGCAGCACATAGGATCCGCGAGCGATGTGGCATCTGCACATGTCGTTCATGTGGCCTAATCCATCACCTCCGACAAGATCTGCAAGTGAACGAGCAGCACTAGACCGACCGTCGCTGCACATTCGAAATGAAATGCAGCGTAGACTGGCGATCCACCCGATCCTCACATCAGATGAGCATAACCCAATCCAACCCAACCAAACCCAACCCAACCCAACCCAACCTGCCTGATCCTCGTACCGCATGTGATGACATGTGAATCAATTCAGGCGCCTTTGCCACATTGGAGGCGAACTGCAGGGTGACGTCGCTCCTTCGTTGCACATTGTGCTCAATCTGCAGCACGACGAGACATCTTCGCTGCACATTCAAACCGAAATGCAGTGCACACGTTCGTGTGACAACAATAGCTGTTTTCTTTTTTGAAAATGTATTTTAAGATGTGAACTTATTATGTATAATAATATAACAAATAAATTATTGTAAAAAATAGGCAGTTTCATTAAATGTTCATCAAGTTCAAATTTAGTTTTGGCGGGGAAAATTGCTCCTGATACACCTCCTCGCGTTCATGTGATCCTAATACAAATCCACGAAAAGCAAAAGTTGCAATTTAACGTTCGATTTTAGTTTTGGCGGGAAAAGTTACTCCTGATACACCTCTTCGCCTTTATGTGCTCCTAATACAGATTCTCGAAA